>JABFEA020000036.1:9613107-9626282 GCA_019775915.2 Cyphomyrus plagiostoma | reverse complement strand
TTGCTGAGCTGTAATAATGATCCAGTCATTGGCTCTTAAGTATTTGCTGATATAAATTCAAATGGTGACTTTTTTTTCGACGGGCAGTGTATTTGTAAAAGATGTAATACGTTATCCAAAGATTATAATTGTGCATCATTATGATATAGTGTTACATCACTGGCGTGATGTATTGCAAGAGTTTCCCAAAAAGCATTATCTAGATAGAATGTTTTAGCAGCTGACCAATGTTGGCTCTTTGAAATACTTTGTGGTGAATAAATATATACTGCTTTTTCCAGGGGTGTGGCTTAAAAATGTACCACACTGACAAAATATGGGTCATATGATATATTCCGAGTGGGGTGTTCCTAAAATTAGAATTTACCAAGCGAGATATTATGTGTCATGAACATAAATTTTTCGTATTCAGGGCTCAGTGAATCTACCACTGCCCAGCCAACAACCCTGACTTCTCCCACTTTCAGTATCGACTGATCAATGCGCCACCACAATTTTACACCAGTACTGAGTCCAAGTTCAAATTCTGAACACTAGATGGCAGCGTTTCCACATGAACAACAATTTAGCGGATGAAGGCAAAGCGCGGCTGCTTAGTTGATGGCAAGGTCAAACGGAAACCATTGAAGTGCATTTTTGTTTTGTGCAGGGTGGGAATTATTTTAAAAAGAGACTAATAGTGTTTTTTGCACTGCTATGCTTAGATAAATTTCCAAACAGTGCAGACTTTTTTAAAATCAAGAAACAGGCTTGGACATAAAACTTACAAAAATGTTCAATGTATAGTTTAACAATCAAGCAACACTGTTTGGTATCTCAGATTATAAAAGTACAATAGTTTCCTTAAAAATATATTTCATTTTGTTTATCAGAAGATGTGTTTTTTTCTGGAATAAACGCCAGGATCAATTGGCTTAAATGGAAATAAATTTGATTATACAACATGAAGGCAAAGGCCACTGTTCGACCAGTAGTATTATCGTCAAATGCATGCATCCCTCCATCTTCCAGCCACATGTCCTTGTCAGAGTTACTGAAGATCTTGGATTATTTCATTTATAACTGGTTTGGGTACTGCTGTCCTTCTGATTTTTGATTTTCCAATTATTCATATTCAGCTGGACCTAATGGCAATTATGGCCATTTTTCAAAGACAAAGTACAGCCATTGTAGGTATTGGATGCAGCGTGTAACATTGGCTATTGGTTAGTAATAGATAGTGAAGACTGGATAGCCGCAAAATGAAATTCCATTGTGTTCCTTTGATTTGTTAATAGGAGTGTAATATACTTTGGGTTTCAAACAGACCAGGAATCCAGCTGCATTGGAGAGATGTTACATCCCTGCCCTCCGCATAGGGAAAAAAAATTAGCTCCACATTGACTTGTGGTGAAAATCAACAAAAAATTATAAGCTTTTTAAACCTGGCAATGTATCAATGGACTATTTTTCACTGCAGGTCAGTGGTGTGTATATATTCATTAGTTATCTGTTTTGCTTGGCTTCTGTCATGCCCCTTATGTCTACCAGAAGCGAGCTGAAATACACTGTAAGTAGCCTGACGCCTTGACATTTACTGACCTAATCACACTGTAACAGCTGCTGCTGTGCCTGGCAGTTCAGAAAGCTCTAAGAGTCATTTTTAAAACTTTAAGAAGTTACCATACTATGCCATTTATTTTCCTATTTAACTAGCCGTTTGCTTATATCTTGGTACTTTATTATTTTTGTGATATAAGAGATTTGCAAAGAGGAACGTGATACATATCATCAGCCAATGCATTTGCAGAACAAATAAAACCATGTCAAGAATATACACAACTCCTAAAATCATAGCTGGGGTCAAAATGACTCCAATTAGGTATATAGGTATATATGGTATATATGAAAATTAGGTATATATACAACAATATTCAAATCCATCTATCCATTTTCTAAAACTGCTTGTCCAATTCAGGGTCTTGGGGCATCTGGAGCCTAACCCAGTGGCTATGGATGCAAAACAGGGAACAATCTAGGGTGGGACACCAACCCAATATGCAAATCACACCAGGAATGTACAGGATACGTAAAATCCCAGCAGGATCCTATATAAATAATACTAAACAAACACAGTGGCGATGTATTCAGTGATTAAAATCACAGCAGGAATATACAAAATACATAAAATCAGAGTAGCAAGCTACATGAATATAAAATCACAGCAGGAACCAACGAGAATATAAAGTCACAGCAGGAATGTACACAATAATTAAGCTCATAGTAGGAATGTACGGGATACATAAAAACACAGCAGGAACCTACATGGATAAAGAATCACAGTTGGATTGTACACAGTAATTAAAATCACAGCAGGAACCTACATGAATATATAGAAACAGCAGGAACCTATATAAATAAAAAAAATATACCAGGAACGTACACAATAATTAAAATCACAGCAGGAATGTACAGGATACATAAAAACACAGCAGGAACCTACATGGATATAGAATCACAGTTAGAATGTACACAGTAATTAAAATCACAGCAGGAACAACCTACATGAATATATAGAAACAGCAGGAAAAAAATATAGCAGGAACGTACACAATAATTAAAATCACAGCAGGAACCTATCTGAATATAAAATCACAGTTGGATATACACATTAATTAAAATCACAGCAGGAACCTACGTGAAAATAAAGTCACGGCAGGAATGTTCACAATAATTAAACTCGCAGCAGGAATGTACGGGATACATAAAAACACAGCAGGAACCTACATGGATATAAATTACAGTGGGAATACATACAGTGAACAAAATCACAACATGAATGTACAGATATGTGGCAAATCACAACCTACCACAATCAAAACTAGATGAAACATTTAATTTGACATAAGGCAGAATTATCCTTTCCTGGATAATACACTGAGCCAAAGGTTTACAGTATTGGCTGCCACATTCTCTCCTTCCCTGCCTAGGCCCCTGTATTCTGGAAATTCTCATATGCTTTTTCTTTTCTGCTCAGTTCCCTTGCCACCTGTTTCTGTTGATTGCCCCCCAAGACCATGGGACTGATTAGGCGCTGCTTAATTGCTGAAAAAGGATGCTGACTCATCTCCAGTGCCAGGGCACCTGCCCTTTAGACATGCAGTGATGTCACTGGCATGGAGGGTGAGGCCTGGAAAGGACCTCCAGGTTCCCCTGCACCTTTCTGCTCCAAATTCATGTGCAATACATTGCTTTGTCAGCATCTGAGGTTATATGATAAATTTAACTCATAGCTCATATTTTCCATTTGTCCATCTGACCTCCCAGGTGACTCCATGCCATTGTAATTCTGTGTTTGTCTGTGAGCATGAGGAGACTGGGAAACACTGAAAGGTAGTAATAAAGGAGGAGAGTAGTAGTATGTGATAGGAGCACCATCTGCTGGGCGCCGACTGGAAGTAGTGGAAAAGTTTAAAAAAACCACTCATGGGGACAAAGGAAATTGGTAACAGTTTCCAGGACAGCCTAATCTGAGATGCATTGGTTTTGATGTGACAGCTATTCCCAGTGCTAAGATTATTCAGTTATTACAGTAAATGCACAGAATGTAAAATGTAAAAACGGGGATAAATGGTTAATAATGACTCAGCCATCCATCCATACTCATTAATGCAGTCCAGGGTCACTGTGAGCTTGGAGCCTATCCCAGGAAACTCAGGCCAGGATGCAGGGGGCATGCTGGACGGGACGCCAGCCAATTCCGGGGCACGGCTGTTTTAGAGCCTGCAATTTACCTAGCCTCATGTTTTGGAGACATCGGAAACACTGCACACAAAGAGCTGAGGCTGGGAATTCAACCCGCAAGCAGAGATGAGTGAAACCACAGTGATACCTACTGAGCCACCCCATAAGCAAGCCATATTACACCTAATATAAGTAATGTCACAGAATCACTGCACTATCCAAACGTGTTCCTGTTTCTCTTACAATGCGCTGTAATGAATAATTAGTCAGGAAAAGACAAATAACCACAGGGCTTCTGGGAACTGACGAGATCCATTTGGTTTATTGCACCTCGTGTAAAATGCATTCTCATTTTAAGAGGCCTGTGTGTGGTCTATACAGAATCACAAATAGACCAGAAAAAACACCTTAGATTCCAGAAATGGTGGGGAAGGTTCAGCATCTGGAAATTTACAGGTACCAGAAGGGTTTAGAAAAGTCTTGCTGTTAGAAAGCAGGAGAGACAAATGTCATCACAGAGACCACGGATACTCTGAATGAAATTCTAATTACCCATCTATCTTCTAAGCACTTATCCTGGTCAGGGTGTGGTAGGGGTTTGGACTGGCAGTACAGGGAGTACAGTGTACAAGGTTGGGGTGCATCCTGGATGGCTTGAACCCTAGAGATGTGACGCAGCAATGCTAACCACTGAGTGCTAACCTTAGTCCTAATTATGTGTGTTTTTTTTTAATTATACTGACATGTTCATTAAAGATAGCTGGTATAGGCAGATTTTTGGTGTTTTATGTTCTTCAGAATGTTGGCTCTGCTTCTGAAAGCTGAAATCCAGTACAGCTGCTTCCTAACTTAGATTTATGCTCACCTGTAGCTTCTGTTCATCCCAGCTATATGTTAATGCAGTCACAGCAGGTAACGGTGGCTAAGGATGTGTAGTCGTACCTCAAAGGTTCCAGATCGAGTCTTAGGAGACGTTCTGCTGCTGTAAGAGACTTAACCTGAATTAGTTCAGCAGAAAAAAAATCACTAAAATGGGTATAATTGTTAGATAAAATGCTTTAGATAAAAGCCAGCCTTGGGGCATTGCTTGCATCGGAGGTACCGTGCTGGCTGTTAGTCAGGAACGCATTAGTGGTTTGGGATGAAATCGTGTTAGTGTCGTGCTGGCGAGGTCTGCCATGCAAATCCTGACGGAAATGTTGCATCAACAAATGACAGTCATAGCAGCATAATTATATGGATAAGCATTTACTCCTGTTTGAGGACCTAAAAACCTATACAAACATTTTGGTGTTCAATACATGGATCGACGAAGAAGATCCACATCGTGAGAAAGTAACATGTAATCAGCTAATACATACTAAGATACAATCCTTTAAAATTTAAGAAATGCACTGCTTGTGAGTCAAGCTGCTTAAACATAAAACTGAAAGTTACTTTATCAAATACTATATAATACGTGAATGTTATTGCATTATAATAGATATTGTAATATATTTTCACATAGTTGCTATTTCAGAATCTTTCTGTGTTAAATAAACTGTGTGAGCTTGTGCTGTGTGTGTCTGTGTGAGTACCCTGCTATGGACTGGCATCCTGTCCAGGTTGCACCCCAGCCATATGCCCTATACTGTCTGGGATAGGCTCCAGCCCCCCCCGCAATTCTGAGCAGGATAAGCAGCTGGAAGATAGATGGATGGATTTTGTATGTGACTTTCACAGCTGTGTAGATTAAGGGGAGCATTTGTTCTCACTCCAGAATTTAACCCCACATTGGAACTTCTTATTCAACTCGTATTGCATTAAATACCTTGTACATCTCAAGAAAGCGTTCAATGGACACAAATTTATGAATCATAGAGGGCAATATTGATTAACCTGAGCTACATTAATTAGAATTCTGAATAATATTCTCCTAGGGTTCCAAAGGAAGGGAACAGAGGAATATAGAGTGTACAATCGCACCAAATGTTCTACTATATTAACTGTATTCTAATTTGGGACTGCATTTTTTATAAGGGCTCATGTATCCTGCAATGAAATGCTGAACTTATCTATTGTCTGATACAGGGCAGCAAATATCAAATTCTGTGTTGATGTGAAAGCTCTAAATGGCTTAATTATTTACATGCTGTATGTTAGCCATTAACATGGATTCCATAGTACTATCATAATTAGGCCTACAAAAAAATCAAAGCTGGGTCAGTTCTGTCAGCCTTCGGAAATAAATGCGGTACGACAGTGAAATACCATGTTCGCCATCGACGAAGAAAGAAGCTGAGTATTGTACCTTTGATGTAATGAGGAAACCTACATGAAAGGTGTATTATTCTGAAATGAGCCTAACTACTGCAAGCTTCTGAGAGAAGTGCCTTAGCCTGCAGTTGTAGCTACTTGCACTTTGATACCCTAGGATTTTGCCTTTTTGGAAGCAACCTTGATATCTGCTGTATTTACAGATATTAGCCAGTGAGGTAGAATATGTTGGAATGGCAGTGCAGCAGTCTGCATGCTACCTTTACCTTTCTGATGAATTGCTGGCTTTACTATAATTTAATGATAGGCAGCAAACCCAGCGGTTCTTCTGCTCTCTGTACGATGTAATTAAATAGACGCGTCCTGCTGCGATGCGCTGGGCATACTTTTGGTGCTAATTATGTTTATTTCAAGCCCGATTCAACAAGGGACAGTAGCGAGAAAAAGTTAGTTAGGTACTCTGAGTCTCTGTTAATCAGGCCTTCATGCACTTGAGCAGGACTATGTTGTGACTATCCTAAGCTTACATGCTTTTTCATTCAATGACCTTGGCTGATTAAACCGTTTGTTCAAAAATCATATATACCCATCCATCTTCTGACTGTTTATGGCACAATGACCCCATATAGATATGGCAAGGTAAAATACTGCTGTTTGTCAATTAAGAATATTTTTATTAATTTTGACTTAGATGAAGATTAGATCACTTTTTAGGAGCTATTCATGCAGAAATCCAGATATTTCCAGAGGGCTCATAAACTATTATTGATCAAGGTAGCAGTCATGGATAAGAGCCTGGAAGATGAATGAATGGATGGATGAAACAAGCTACTTAATTTTTGTGTCTTCAGAGAGAAAGATATTGGCCCTGTTAATGTTCTATTGACTCAGGACGTATGATTCTTTAGAGACTTCAGCTGCTTTTTATTATTCCCTAAGCTATGACTGATTTTGTTCTTGCGATAGAACTTCTGTGCAATTTACAAAATTTAGTGTCTGTACTAGGAAAAAAGGGCAGCATTTTTTGCAGAACAGGACTAATAAATTACTTAATATATTCTGCAGTATCTAATAACTTTCCCCAAAATCTTGTTCTGCTTGATTTATGGTTCTCTGCCCCCTACTTAGCTGTAGAGTGCTACAAACCTGGATGTCACCCCTGGTCTGAGACAGGGCCCTATTGTTTGTACTGTTTAGGTTCCACTTTTCTCCTCATGTTAAAATGCACCAGGCCCCTGGGGCGAGAGCAATTTCCTTCCCAAAGATGTTACTGTTGCTGAGAGAGAGCCAGTGTGGATTGTGTTCTCCAGTGCCTGAATAATACCCCTGACACTTCTCTGGATACGGTCCTTTTTTCTGCTCTCGTCACTATGGTCTTCAAATATTTAACATCCTTTTCTGCCAAGTCCTTTGAGGAGCTGTAGAACAGTGCAAAGGTCACATGCACAGATCCTGTTCTGAACACGCCAAGGAGTCATTTTCTGGGACAGGCAGCTTTTGCTGGTGAAACTTTCCTGCATAGTGCCAGAAGTTAAATGTTGCTGATAGCCGATACAATGGAGCACACGCTCCTCTGCTAGGAAAGAGCTTCAATCACATCTAGACGTAAGGGAGCCCCTTGGAGCAGGTGGTGTGTAGACGTGCCTGCATTGTCGGGGTGGAGTCCCTCCCAGAGTCTGTGTGGCAGCCCCTGAGGCTGCAGCATGGCTGGAGTGTTCTGATATCCCTGACACTTTAGACAGGCTTGTTCCTCTTTGTTGAGTTTAGGTCACCAGTAATAGCTCCTGCCCAGAGCCTTCACCTGAGACTCTGCACCATGCAGATGCAGCTATTCCAGGACTTCTTGCTGAGGGATGTCAACGCTCACCCCACCCCCACAACACTGGACTATCTTGGACATTCGTTTCCTTTTCCATACTGCACCTACACCTCTCATTTATCTGCTCTTTCACCCTGTGCAATGCTGGATCTTCATCCGCCCTCCTTCTTGCAGCATTTTCTGAGATGACACATATTCCACACCCTGTCCTCCAAGCCAGGTGACTGGAAGTGGAGGCAGGAGTTATCCATCTCCGTGTTTCTCGCAGAGATTGCAGGTGATCACATTTGCATGTGCACAAAATGTCAGTAGATTTCTGGGGCCGAACTAGTAAGTGCCTGTTGTTGTGCCTCATGTGGACACCCTGCCACATGGATACCTGTGTGATAGCAGACGCCAGTCACAGCCAGGTCCTCTTAGATGAAGCATAGTCATAGTGTCCTACTGAGGTGGATTTTCTGTGCACAAACTCCATGACTTGCTCTTTGCCATCTGATATGTGATGGGCCAGCTCTCCTCCAATGACATTTTGTGTTGCTTCCCATGACAGAATGAAGTCTTTCTTACCAATCAGAATGTAACTTTTCTGCTTGCACCAGCATGAGATTTTTTTTCCTGACATCCACCTACTTGCCTGTTGTGATATCTTAACAGTCACAGACATGCCATTTGGGGGCAGTCAGGTGGCACCCACCTTGTCTCTCATTGGGTACAAAGCGGACTCCATGTGAGTCAGCCACTGTCCACTTACACAATTTTTTAATTACAATTTTTCTTTAAAGGCTGTGCTCTTATATGCAGGACAATGCCATGATTGGGCAAACTTCTGATTGTTACAGGATGCGTAGAATGACATGCTATGGATTACTTTCAATTTACCCAAAACTTGCTTTTTTCTTTTTCAAAAATGAAAAACCTACATAATGCTGCATGTTGTTTGCTCATATCTGGGAATTATCGCTCACAATTGTGATCTGCAATGAGTTCCCTGAGCTCTGGTACTATATGCTTCTTATCCTTAGCGCCCACCAGTGCCAGCTGGTCTACATACCAATCCAAGTTGAATTTCTTCTAATACTTCACCTCTGCCCTTGCCATGTGCAAGTATCCTGCGGTCTGACCAAGCATGGTTTTTGCTAAAAAACACAAAAAAATGTACTGTCTCCAAATAAAATGTCAGCATTCCACCTGTAAGAGGCGATACAATTATATTTTTCATTTCCCTCCGGTAAGAATAACCCAGGGGAAGTCAACGCTACCAGCAGAATATTGGGGAAATCGTGAAGGTCAGTGTAACGACTCCTGTGCATTTATGGGCAATTGAGCCTCATCTCCGGACAGAAAGACTCAAACTCACTTTATGATGAGTGCCATAATCTCTGTGGGTGGAGCTGAGCTGTTCTGGAGCACCCCACGGTGAGCCAGTGTGCCTCTGAGTGCCTGTTCACAGGGTCAGCTGATCTTTTTGGGATGACTCTGAGTGCCCGTCTTCATACTGTATGTGCTTGCCTGTTCACAGGGTCAGCTGATCCTTTTGGGATGACTCTGAGTGCCCATCTTCATATGTGCTTGCCTGTTCACCCAGTCAGCTGATCTTTTTGGGATGACCCTGAGTGCTCGTCTTCATATGTGCTTGCCTGTTCACAGGGTCAGCTGATCTTTTTGGGATGACTCTGAGTGCCCGTCTTCATATGTGCTTGCCTGTTCACCCAGTCAGCTGATCTTTTTGGGATGACTCTGAGTGCGTGTCTTCATGTGCTTGTGCCTTTTCATCCAGTCAGCTGATCTTTTCCTCATTTTATTTATGATCTTCAGATCCTGTAATTCAGACCACCCTCCATTGTTAACTACATTCACTTTTAATTTATTAACAAGGACTTATAATGATCTGATCACTAGTACAGGGCAAAATAAAGATTGTTTAAAGGAACTGAAGATTCATCAGTCTTTTTGATCTGTCAGTCAAAATAGTTTTATGGGACAGAATTAAACATTGTTTATATGTTATAGAATCTGCATAGCTTTGCTCTTTTTCTTATGGGAAGATTACATCCTTTGAAGCTTCAAAATTTGACAAAAAAACCTACCTCTGATCTAAATCTATGCTTCTCTTAGCAAGTCATATGCTACAGTAACACTGCATATGATGTTGACAGTTAATTTGATTCGAACAGGGTCTTTCTTCTGTTTCAGATGGGAAACTTTTGACATTGTTTCCTGGCAACATCTTCAAGTTTTATGTAGAGTTGAGGGAAATTTGTACAAGGGGCATATTTGTTAAAAATCTGCAAGGTGTTGAATTTATTTTTCATTAAAAAAAATTCTCATTCTGACACTGAGTACTTCCCTGTCTACTGTATATTCTGTTTTTGTACAACATAGTGTTGCAGTTAAACTTTTCTTTGTAGCTGACAAACTGATTGATGGTGATTATGCATTCTGAAACCAGGGGTGGGGACTCGAGTCACTGACTCGTGACTTAACTTGGACTAAAGTCACAAGATGACTTGACTCAGCGAAACTGATGGTAAGACTTGGATTCAACTTGCACTTGAGCACTATGGCTCCTTACTTAAACCCAATGACCTGAGAATGTAATCCCCCCTCTGGATGCCATAAAGTTAATTTTATCATTTCTGTGTTGGTAATTCTCTTCTGTCTGTATTTTTAATTGACTGAATGCAGGTCCCCTGAGAGTTTGTTGGAAAGATGCATCACTCCTTGCATACATGGACGTAAAAACTGTGAGGAGTCTGCCTTACGAAAGACTTAACCTACAATGTACTGTGGTGGGTTTTTGCTGCACCAAGTTTTAATCACTAAAGGTAAAAATAGCGACATAGGTAGGAACTTAAGTTATATGTCTCATTAGACTTAAGTCACAAATTTGATGACTTGTCAATAAAAATGATGGAAAGTCTTGGACTCGACTTCGACTTGAGGGCAAATGACTCAAGACTCGACTTGGACTCGCTCAGGAATGAGTTGTTCCCATCCCTGCCTGAAACCACATAAGTCTTATTTGTATCAGTCAAACGATACAAAAGAAAGAGGGTGCTCTTTCTGTCTGCCTGCTTCTGCTTCCAGCATGGGGACTCATTAGAGAGACTGCAGTGCAAGCAGGACTGGAGAGAATGGGAGGAATTATATAATACTAATAATGTATTAGTAATAACAGACAGATCCATTCTATCCATACTGCGTAAGCAGTGCAGGGTCCTGTTGAGCCTGGAGTTTTTCCCAGCACAGGGCATGAAGCAGGGGTCTCCGTGACAGGATATTAGTCCATAATATATATTTACACATAAAAAAATCTATAATTACTTGCTAGGCAACAACAACAACAACAATAATAATAATAATATTAACAGTGATGGCGTTATTACAAAGGAAGTTCTTGTGAAGGACTCGGGTGGACATGGATATGACAAACAAGGGGCAAGGGGGGGGGCTTCGGAGGAGGCATGTTTCCAAGGTCCTTTAGGTCATTAATATTTCAGAGCCCCTTTGTTTGCGGCTTTAGGGGGCTCCTTCACAAGCAGCCAATCAGCAGGCGAGGGGCAGTGATGGCCAGGGCATTTGCTCACTTATTGACAGTCAGTTAGTGTCGGGGTGCTGCTGGTCCCTCGGCTGTGTGGTGATGAATCGAGAGGATGACTTGTTTGCTTGACACTGAGGACTGGAGTCTTCCATTAAGAAATAAAAGCCTTCTTAAAAATGGCGCTGCTAATGAAAAGACTGGCCTGGATATAAAACATGCAACTCTCCTATAGAAGCTCTTTTTTCCCCGCTATGGAATTGCAAGCCGCACATTCTGAACATGGCAAATATGTAAATAGGGAGTCGTGGCGGCTCGCGCCATGCTGGGATTCCTCTTTCCAGAAGTAAATTAATTAGCACTGGATCACTGTGTTGAAGAGATGGACACGGCTGAACGCCTCACAGCCTCCACTGACAGCCGAGCGTGCCGATTTCCCTTGCTCTCTCTGCGCAAACACTGCAGGGATCTCCCCCGGCTAGAACCCGTGACACAAACTTGTTTATGTGGGCCGGCTTTTGAGCTGGCGCTGGATTTTCACCTCCCGGAGCGTGGAAATCCAACAGAAATAGATGGGCAGCTGAGATGAGAAAACCCAGAACTCAGCACTCGTTGGAGAGGTTGAGCTCTGACCTCTCAGGGTCATGTTGACCCCTAGCAATAGGCTCGAGGTCAGGTTGACCCCTGGCATTAGTTTCGGGGTCAGGTTGACCCCTAGCAATAGGCTCGGGCAAACGCAATATAGCATTTTAACATGACACTTTTACTGTAAAGGAAAAAGCTAATGTTGGCCAGCTGTGCCCTAAGTACATTCATTTCAAAGGAGGCAGGGACATTACACCCCCTCTGCCTCCTTCTGCTGCTCATAATGAAGGTGGCTGCCCCTTGATGTTTTTCTCCCAAGAGCCGGATTTGCTGTTTCTGGGGCCACATTCAAAATGTCACTTTGAGGCCCCCATCTTCCCTCAAATGATTCAAAAACTAAATAAATGGCTAGTGAGTGTAGTATGAAAATTGTAGCTAGCTAAGTAGTTAGTGTTACATGTTGCTTCAGCATCTCCTAAATGGAAAAAAATTATATTTAGTGCAGTAACTGTTTGTGGCCAACAAGCGCTATATGGTTTGAGTGCCCTGTTGCATGTACCCTATGGTAGGGATATGCTTAGACCTTGCGTGTTTAATTACACACCTGGCACCTGAATAAATGCAGGACGGTTAGGAATCGGCGGGACAAATAAAGCTGTCAGTGCACTGCCAACCTTTCAGGAACTTTCAACATTCAACATGGCTGAATGGCTCTTTCTGAGAATCAAAGGAGAAAGTCCAAAGGTCCAAAACTTTGACTGTCCATATATGAAGGAGAGGGAGAATAGGGAGGGTATGGGAGATGAGATCTGGGTCAGGTGCAGTATCGCAGCCGAATGGACATTAATAGCCTTCCTTTTTCTGACCAGCAATTACAGGGCCCCAAATTATGATCTATCTTGGCAGACCGTGCTCAGCAGAGGAATGGAGATGGATGGCAGGCACCTGGGACAGTGCGGATTGATTATTGATTGGGGTGACAATGATGGAATGGAGGCAGTAGATCAGGGGGAGCAACTGGGGGGTGCCAATCAGAGGCAGGGCCAGTCCGAGGGGGGCTGGAGTGCGGGCGGCCCAAACCTGCCAGCCAAGAGCCAAGATCCAGCAAGTTCTGCAGGAGCAATTTTCCATCCATCCATCCATCATCTTCCGCTTATCTGAGGTCGGGTCCCGGGGGCAGCAGGGAAACCCAGACTTCCCTCTCCCCGGCCACTTCCTCCAGCTCCTCTGGGGGAATTCCGAGGCGTTCCCAGG
>JABFEA020000036.1:9582049-9595210 GCA_019775915.2 Cyphomyrus plagiostoma | reverse complement strand
TGAGAATTTTAAATGAGCTCATTTTGTGCATAAAATTGTAAAATTTCTGTCTAAACATTTGTTATGTTATCTATGTTCTGTTGTGAATGTGATTTGAAAGTCTTAGTTTTCATTTTATTCTAATTTAAGGAACGTTTCAAGTTTTCCAAAATTCGGGTTGTACGTGATTTCTGTAAATGTCTGCTAACCAAACATAAACTGATACATAAACATAAGCTTATCTACTGGCATTTTAATGGCAAATTTGAAACTCAATCTCATGAACTGGTATGTAACAACACAAGAGCAGAACACATAACATGAACAACAATATAGTGGAATATAATATTTCCTCAAAGAGGAAAAAGCATTTAAAGAAAATTACCAAACCATAAACAAAGTGACTTTGCGAACAAAGGTGAATGTGACCTGCACTGAGCTGGTGCGAAGTGGGCAGGGGAGGTGTAACATTACTGCCTACAGTAACAGCCCACAGGGAAGGTGTAACATTACTGCCTGAACTGCCTACAGTAACAGCCCACAGAGAAGGTGTAACATTACTGTCTGAACTGCCTACAGTAACAGCCCACAGGGAAGGTGTAACGTTACTGCCTGAACTGCCTACAGTAACAGCCCACAGGGAAGGTGTAACATTACTGTCTGAACTGCCTACAGTAACAGCCCACAGGGAAGGTGTAACATTACTGCCTGAACTGCCTACAGTAACAGCCCACTTGATTCGAAGGCACCGGCCCCGAAACTTTATTATTCAAGCTAAGAGCAGCTGTAACTGAATTGCTGGCAGCAAGCTTTGATTTAGGGAACCAAAAATCATTGCATGTTGTTTATGGTTGTGTATGACTAATTTAAGTGAATTATAGCACATAATCTATCTAACCAGGTAACTTTATTTATGCTGAGCACTGACAGGGTTGCCAACTCACATGCATCTGGCGTGACACTCACACTTTCAGGTTCCCACGCAAGAAGTCTTACGGCAAATCTGTATTATTCCATTATAAACCTAAAATTAGCTACATCAAAAGCTTTGGGGTAGTTTGCAAACCCTGCAGACATTTATTATTATTGTTATTTATTATGTTATTTATTGTTTCATGTTATTTCTTAAGGTAATAAAACTGTCACATACATGTACATGCATGTGCATGTGTGTGCAAACTATGTCTCGAATAGAAAATCTCACTCCAGCCAGCTGACCAAAGTTGGCAACCCTGTGCTGATATCAAGGTCAGGAAACTGTCAAATGTTAAATACAACCTTATCCGTGGGGTTTATGATCCAAGACCTACCGGGAAGAGATCTGTAACCATGGTTAGTAGTGAACACTATGCATTACATATTTTTCGTGTACTTACACACCTGTGATAAAGTTGAATTTATTAATTGCACTGAGATCCTGGTTACCAAATCAGTGGATACGGGGGTTCCACTGTACTGCACTAGTGAGCTTCCTAGCCAACAGTAATGTTAACTAGCTAGTTATCTAAGAGTTAAGTAAACCAATACTAGCAAAGATCCTTACAGCAAACCACAGCAACAAAAAATACATTTTAAGAGGAAAGAGTTTTAATATGAATAAGGTAGCATTCCTCATTCACTTTCACAGGTGGCTACAAAATCTCTGGATAAGAATATCTGATGGGACGAATGAAATAACTGTGACTGGCAGATTCAGATGGCGCAGGTTAAAGGTGACCAATTGGGTGGGCAGAGCAGAAATTTGGGTGGGCAATGTGCACCCTTGCCCACTTCTATATCTGGCCATGCCACAGACGCAGCCAATGGGCTCTTACTATCATCACATTCCCCCTGAACAACAATGATCTTTGCCAGAGCCTTCTGGGAGCTGTGGTCCTGAACTGTTGATTGGTTTAGATCTTTGGCTTAATACAGAGTCTGTTTTTCTTGGGACATTAGACTGTTCTATTTTTGGCTTCTTTTTTTGGACACAAGGATGAGTAATCTAAAATATTTTGAAATGGGTAAAAGTATTAATCACGTTTTGATGCATCATTTACTGTCAGGATAGTTGAGATATCAATTTCACAAAAGCAGGGACGTAGCTGGTGTCCATAAAGCGGAGCTATCAGTACTGGGATAGGCTCTGAAATGTCCTGCAGGATAAACCTCATGTCCACATAGCAGGATCAGCACCATATCAGCTGCCTCGCGTGTGTTTTCAGGGAGCCCGTTTATCATTTCTGCACCGACCAAATAAGGTTTGATGACATCACCATGGTATCAGACTGCACTGTTTTGGGGTTTGGTACAATCTGACCACCTTTAATTGATCATTGGTAATGGAAAGCTCAGACTACATTGTATACTGGTATTATGACAGAGGAAGCCTGCTTAGAAACTGTGGAATAAGTGGGTGGAGGGAAAAGGAGAGGAATGTTGCTTGGTTTGCAAAGGAGAGCCATTCGATCCAGCATTCAGCCCTAGATTAATGAAAAATGACAAAAAGAAAGACAAGAAAGAAATATAAAAGGCATCCTGAATAATGTATCGCTGATTCCTAATGCCTGGTGTTTAATACTTGCCTAAATCCCTCAACTTCTCGTAAAAACTTCAACAATTTCGCAGTCGAGTAATCTTCAGATTTAATAACCTTAAGCTTCCCCAGCTCCATAAATCTGACATTCCGGTGCCCCCCCCCCCGCCCAGCTCCTTCCCCTGTTCAAAACGTCTGCATTTTATCTCCCTAATAACACAAAGCCTCGTTCGCAGCCTCGGCAGGGGAGATAACGGAAATTCCTGCCCATATTTTAATAGCTTCCCTCTGCTATCTCTTGGTCCCAACTCTTCGGAACCGCTGGCATTCACCTTGGAAGCAACGCTTACAGGAGGTTCCCCGAGAAACCCATGACCTGTGTGTGTGCTGGTGCACCATGGGAATGCTAATGTTTGAGCCGCTCCTTCCCAGCACTGGCCTATTTACCTGGTGAGCGAGGAAGGACACGCTCAAGCAGCCCGTGCAACTCGCTTCGGAATGTATTTCCAAAGAGATTTAAATTTAGAAAACATGCCAGTTAATCCAAGCTGTTTTCTTTGTTTTGAAACAGATATAGCGCTAACTGTACCACCTATTTATACATGGCAGCTGATTGCTGTGCATGCTTTTTCAAAAGGCAAAACCTTTTTTAAAATGTGAGATATTATAACATCATGCTAGGCTGGATATGTTCCCTGTTGAAACTGTAAGAAGAAAGAAAAGGCAAGCTAACTTTCCTCTAAGAAGAAGAAGACTTTTTACTTTGGATTTATAAATAATATAATTCAAAACATTGAAATAGCTGCTTTTTCAGTTTTGCCACGGTACATACTTGTCAATTCTCTCCTGGAAAAACACTCAACTCCACAGAGTTAATTTTTAATGTGCAATATGTGCTTCATCAGCCATGACCGCAAGCTGAAGCTAAATTCAATTGTGATGCTTCATAATATGCATCTTCTTTGTTTCGCTCAGTTCTAAAATTAGTTTGAAGAACGAAAATACATAGCGGCAATTTTAAAATCCATTTAAGACCCCAGTGAGGGGGGTCATTTGCTTTCACAAGTTGCTGCCTGGAATTCCCATTGGGATTACGGACTCCTCTGGAAATAAAAGAAAAAAACACAACTGTGTCAGACTGGGGAGAGACCTGTCAAGGTCTGATAGGGTAGATGCCAGCTATAGACAGCTTGGCTCCACTCAACATGGTGGCACCCCTCTGAGCTTAAGGTGATACACTGAAGTCTGTGAAGCAAGTCTGAGTTTGTTGTCTAGTATGTTGTGCGGAGCACGTTTTATAGACAATGAAGGTCATCCTTTACTCACAGCTCACTATGCTGACTCCAGCAACAGCGAGAGAGTAGACAAACATCCCAAAATACCCCTCTGTATGCGTAAGGAGATGGATTTACATCTTTAGGCTTCAGAGTGCATTTATTTATTTTGATAGCGTGAAATGTCTTAGTCTGTTCCACAAGAGTGTCGTTCATTTCTTGTTAGATCAACTTTATGAAAAAGAGGGAGAATGAGGGAAAAGAGAAGGGGACGAGGCAGGGAGGAAGTTAAGTGGGGCTACAGCACGTCAGGGACGCTTCCAAAAAGCCCAAATCTATAGTCCTTGTTCTATGCTTTATTTCTGTAGAGGCAAGAGCGGGAGTCTGCAGTATAAATCTGTGAGAACAGGGCAGCTGGGATGGGATTAAACACTGGTGTTCTGCGGTCCTCATCTTCCATCCAAAGATACAGCACTCCTTCAGGGAAAGCCTGCAGTTTGGATGCTGCGTTTTCAACACTGGGCGGAGAGGAGAGGATTTACTCCTAAGTCATTCTGCTTTATGTAATAGTCTCCCGTATGCTGTGTCCTGGAGAGTCACTGGTGGAAAGGCGAGCGCGGTTGAGGCTCGACTGGGCGTGAGTGTGGATTCCCTAAACTGATACGATGTGCTTACTGTGGGGTATAGTACAGGGTCTGGTTGTTACATGCAGCGCTACACTATTCTGACAATTTGCCAAGATGTGCAATTTCAAGCAAGTTGTATGTCACTGAAATCTTGGAGAACCATGTTACTGAGTCACTCATCTAAAAAACATGGAGGCAACAACACTTCAGTTAATAGTATCTGTTGAATACATAGGACTTTTTCTGAAAAAAGAGCCATTGAATTCCTTTGCTCTTAATTCTTACTGATGACAGTGAATGGATTGAGAGAATTGTATAATTATTTACAATAAACATCAAAGTGACTGGAATCCCCCCAAAAAAACAAAAGTCAAAGATCCATCCTCATGGAGGCCTTTGTGAAGGAAATGTCTCCAAAAGCTTAAGCTTACTATCTACGGGAGCCCATCAGAGCCACAACCGCACTCTTTACCCATAAGCCCCGGAGTTATCAAGGTTTCATGAACTACACATTCATTCATCTGGCTGCCAAAGAAGGCTGTGTCAAATTAAAAGTGTGGCTTTACCATGCTCATGCCACAAAATACTCACTTTTATACACAGGGTTCTGTGATTTTTTTTGTTAAACAAAATGGGTTGATTGCCTTTTCAACAGTTTCATCTTCTCTGTTCTGCATGATGTAGACACTTGTCATTTTGTTTCAGGAGGGGATCTAAATTGTGGCCTGAATCCTGATTGGTCCTTGATTGTTCCTCGGTCAGTCAAATGAATCCCGCCATTATCATGTTCCTATCAAAAGCCAAGAAAGAACCGTCTACCCAACCTAAAGACCAATCTAATGTAATCGCTCTTCTGCAGATGTCTTCGAAAGCTGTTTGCACTTACAGAAAAAGTTTCATTTAGCTTCTACTTTAAAATATGAGAAACTTTTAATTTAATCTTTAAACCCATGAATTTTAAGATAATGTAAGCAAACTCCTTGCTCACCAAGCCAATTGGTTGCCTGGAGGCTGATATTGCAAATTAAAACATTGGCAGACATCACAACCACAAACCATAAATAAGTTAATTAAATCTAGATGTTTCGGTGGCTTTATATACCCCTAAAAGTAACGGTAACCCCAATGAGATTAATGTCTTTTCCTCACTTTGCAGAAGTTCTTCATCTCAAGCCTGGATGGCTTGTTAATGACCAGGAAGCCATTACATGTATACAGAGCAATATTCCCCAGTAGGGAGGGCATTGCAATTTGAAGTTGTTCTCCAAACAGTTTTTACCAGAGCAATATTGCCCTGGAAATATCATCGCTCCAATCCCACTGGAGGTGATGGTGACCTGGGGATTCCCGAAGCTCATGTTTTAGTCATGCAAAGCGTTAAATCCTTACAAACATACGAGTACTTCTCTGAACTATGCAACAAAGCTATATATCCTGACCCTAAAGTTTTGTTGTGAAGCCGAAATACTCAAGCTTTCTGGGAGAACTGAATAATATAGCGCAATATTCAAGGTGAGACACCTTATAGCGTGTAACTAGAAAAACATAACCTCCTATAAGATGGCTGAAGGAGATGATGTCAGCTGAAAGTGCATGTGTTCCTTGGTTACATCCTGCTTAGATTTGATGTTGTAAATTTTCGTGAAAGGGTTATTCCAATCAGGCATATCAGCTACTACCTCAGCACCATTCCAGGACCTCATGTACAGTTACACACACAGTACTGTCATAAAGCTGAACGATGATACTGTTTTGCATCAGCTGTCTTCATACAGATGCTCCCGCAGGACCCTGAGGTCAGCTGGGTGAATACCTACCTGTGTGTCTGGACTCATTACCTCTCACAGCAGTATTTCCAGCCTTGTCCATGTGCAATACTGCTGCAATACTGTAACCAGGCTCATTTTATTTGATTTGGCCTATGTAAGTTTCCTAAAGATAGCTATACATTCAGCATACTGTTTGTTTATTATTATTGCTACTATTATTATTATATATCATTATTATTTATGCTAAATTTGATTTAATAAGCCCCATAATGTGAAATTAATGTTATTTTGATTTAATTAATACTAATTACATAAACCTGCATACCGTGGTCCAGGTAATATACCACAAGTAATGCTGGCTGGTGGAAGACTTTGAAGCAATGGTTCTTCTCTAGACAATCAAGTACATCTACACTTCATAAAAAAAGGTTATTCAATTCCTGTGAAATTCTTCTGCCGACAAATTTTATGATTGCAGACCATTAAAAATGTAAGACGTGTGTGTCTTTGACAACCTCTTCGGTGACCTTTTACATTCTTTGATTTGCACAGCCCATCTCTATTCATTAAATATTCAAATCACCGCTGGAAAACTGAAGCATCAGCAATCGCAGTCCTTCCTTTGCTGGAAGCTGCCAACCTGGAGACATGGGAAAGTTTCGAGGGGAGGAATCCAACTCACTAGGAATCCTGAAAATAACAAATCATCAGGTATTGAGACGACCAGATGTACAGTCATGTGCAGACCTTGAAGCACCCTGTCTCAAATTTTCAGCTGATGAGACCATAGACTCTCCATAGGTCTCCTTCTGTTTCCTAAGGATTTGCTGCGTGATGTTGGGGAGACCATTTCTGAAACATTCTGTTTTATAAATCTGGAATGAATCACGTAAACGGAAGACACCATCATACTGAACTGATTTTATAAGCTTCTGGGCGAGCCAACAGGCAGCTCATTAATGCCTCTTGGTGTCCTGGCTGGATACATCAAATAAATGCACACTTTAAAGAAGGAGACCCGCTGGATGGAAATGAAGACCAAAAAGACTACGATTAACCCTCTCCCCCAAAATGGTATTCCACTTCCGCCTCCATATAAGCATGTTTACATTTACTTCTGATATTATGTTATATTGTGCCTTCTGAAGGAGTAGATATGTTGTTCAGATCTCTGATCATGCTTTCAGTAACCACGATAGCTCTGATCCATTATCTCTAAGAATCTGGCACAAACCGTTATTAACAAAATTAAATTTCAAAATATTAACAAAACAAAATGAGAAACCAGCCCACTTTACTAAACTAACAAAATTATTTGTTAAATAGAGAAACAGACATTGAATAATGAGCTGATTTCAAATTGTAAACAAGTGTTTGTGATAAAGCATAGCACAAGTTGTATGGAAATGTTTGTTGAAGCAGGAAAGAATATGGCTTTGTACCGCATTGATAGAATTCCCTATTTATGCCAACCAGGGATTTTGAGTCATTCTGTTTATAATTTTAAATGCATTTTTCATACATTTCATCAAAAAAGAGAGAACATTAGCTGAATTATTTGTGTTGACATGGGCTGAACTTTGCCTGTTTTGTGAAGTGGAATCGTAGAGTGAGTTGTGGCAGACGAGCTGCTATCTGGATGACGTGCATTGCCATCATTTCCCGTTACAGCACATGTTTTTTCCCCTCGCCATATGAGTGTCTGTGTTTAGCTCAGAAATACCTACAGATAAGGAACGGTGCAAGGGGACACTGTGTGTTCTCTGAACTACAGAGCTATTGGAAATGTCACTTTCTGTCAACACCATCCGTTCCTGCAACATAAAAAAGGACATCAGTAAAAATACCCAGCAACATGGCTCTTTCGTACTATTCCTCTTCTGTGCTCAATTATCTTGATTTTATCTGGAAATGGAAGAAATGCTCCTTTTGCTACAAAGTCACAGAATGCAGCCTTCCATCAGATGTGCATCTTCCTTAATTGACTTATTTTGTATCTATTGCTTGATCAACATGCCATCAATGAACACGCAAAGGTTTTCTCGGTATATTATTACCGTGGTTATGGGCGTAATCCAATATTGTTTACCATCTTTTAGTCCGGTTAAGCTTCTAACTGAGAAACACACCTCTCTCTGCTGCCGGTAATCCCCCAAAATCCCACAGGAGGATTCTTCACCATCAGAGGTTTTAAAAGGTCCATGGGATACTTTTTCTGTGATAGATGAATCAGATTTAAGGACAGAAACATCTTAGGCCGGGACTGACGCCATTATCTGGACTCAGCATAATGAAATAAGTCTGTGATTCCTGAGGGGCCAGGTTACTAAAAGACCTAATTTGACAGAACAAGTATAACTATAAAAAAGTGTTTATATAATCATCAGAGGATTTAGCTGAAAACGTAAATGCCTGGAATAAAGCAGTTTTACTGCAAGCCAGGTTGTGAGGGCAAATGAAAGATATATTCAGCCGTTAGAAGTCTAGGTGCACCAAAATATCTCCAGCTGACTCGTAATACCCATGTTTTTAAGAGGGCTCTTAAAAAGGTAAGCAATTTATTTGTCTGGTTTTCAAAAAAACTGGATGAATCTTGTGCAACCTTTTCTGCAGTACTATTTTCCCTTTGGCTGCCTGCACAGGAAAGGCCTTATTAGGGAGACATGAAATGTTATTTGATAATGCAGTGAAGCCTAAAACAGTGAGTCTGTGTTTTAAGGGGCAGCTTTAGTCCTTCATCTTCCGGAATAATTACCTCCGTCACGGAGGCCCCTGGTGTACTTCAAGGTGAAAGTCATGAAACACCTGCCGTTTAAATGCTCCAGACACGTAGGTGGCGCCATTACGCTCCACACAGCAGCGTGAGCTTCTGCTGAAGCCAGGCAGGATGGCGAAGAGAGCTGCATGATGCCGGGCTGGGGTGAAAGAACGGAGACGTCCTTTGGCGCTGGGAGTGGAAACCGAGGTAGGGAGACGAGGACAAAGGACACAGAAAAACAAAGGGGGTGTCGGGTAATAGGAACTGCGGCAGGGAGTGGCGGGGAGGAGCATCAAGATCTGGGCTTTAACTGAGGATAGGGGGGACACACTATACAGCAAGAAATTATGCAATGACTGTAACTGGGAAGAAGGTGAAGTGAGTACATGAGCTCGTTAGCTGCTCCTCCATCCCAGGATGCTCACACCCCCATTTTAAAAAGAGTTCAACAGCAGTGCCTACAAACTGAGCTTTTAGAAATCAAAGATGAGCTTCCATTTCTCACTCAGCTGACCTGCACATCATCGAGAATTACTATCTATTACTATCTATTCTTTGCTTGGGCTGCTTTGTAAGCAGCCATACATTAGCTCAGCAGGCCTTCAGAAGGCGTATTAATGAATCCTCCCATGGCATTGGGCTGAGTTAGGTCCCTAGAAACGATAAATTACGCAAAAGTCATGAACCATCCATGGTGTGGATGCTCTGTCTGGACCGGAAAGGGTTAATGGCGCCCTCCCCAGGCCTATTTGGCCCCCGCTCCCGAGCCGGTGCCTCAGCTAAGAGCAATACAGCATGGCGCTCATTTCCACTCACATTTATGTTAATGCAAGCGGGGAGAAAACCGATTGTCCTTAAGGAATAGCAGAATGAAATGCGCTGTAAATGGCAGCGAGTGACAGATTGGAGGGGCTGTGCGGATGCACAGGAGAGGGGGGCAGGGCTATCTCTGTGCAGACTTACTCTGCATTTCCAACCCTTCGACCCCTACCCTGCTCAGCTACCTGTAAGAAGGCATGAGCCCAGATTTTACTGGTAAACGCTGGGTGACACAATCACGTCTGAGAGCTTTGAGGGAAATTCAGTAGTATTTTAAATAAGAAAGAGGATGGAAACTGACCAACAAGACAGACAAAGAACAGACTGGAGATGTTTGATTGCCTGGTTCCTGAATACCACCCTCATCCCTGGCTGTGACACATAAACGTCCCTTTTAAGGACGGATTCTTTGACCAGTTGCTTGATCAGAGTCAGGGGAATGAAAGTCACAGGGGGCTGCCGTTAACGGGGCCCTTAGCTGCTGCCAAGAAGGACGCTAGCCAGTCAATATTATGATTTATTGATATGAAGACCAACCAATTCATGTAAATTGCGGTATATTTTATAAATGATATCCTTTAAAGAACAAGAAGTCTGCAGAATGTTAATTTGGAAAGAATCATTTGGAAATAATGTCTAAATTATACATGATAAGGCTTTTGAAGAAAATACACTAAATTATATTCATAATTGGCTTTTTCAAAACTTGACTTCAATTTGTTGCATTGTTAAGGCAAACAATCAGCTGGATTGTTGCTACTTAAAATCAGCTGGAGCAGTTAATGATTCTATTGCGGTTGATCCCCCATCCTGGGTCATTCCCTGCCTTATGCCCATAGGCTCTGGACCCCCCCGCAACTCTGAATAGGACAAGCAGTTACAGAAAATGGATGGATGGATGGATGTATGATTACAATACCAATCTACCACATTAAAATGCATTGATTCGTTTCTTGACTCATTGCTCTTGATTAGACTTTCCCTCCTTGTAAAGGTGAAAATGTAACATACACTGTTTGGTCAGAATGAGGTGCTCTCCTCAGCATGCGGGGCCAGGTTACTGTCCTTTGTCATCTCACATACCGCCATGAGTACTTTGGCATCTGACCAGCATGTTTTTATTGCTCTAGAGGACTGCAAGTATGCTGTAGTTGGCATAATTAGCACTGATTCATGGGTGGAAAATCACACGTTGAGCATGTACATATACATATTATTTTATCTTAGTAAATACCCAAGGAGCAAGAGGGCTGGTGAGGGTTAGGGTTAAGCAGCTGAAGAGCCCCTATCCTGAGAAACTCTGAATCCAGATTCAGTCAAATATAGACTGTAATTACTGTGTCATTTTAAGGTTTAACGTCTATACTGCTTTGTCTGTTATACGTCCAATGAAGTGTTTCCCAATCCAGCCCTCGAGGACACACAGTTAGTTCATGTTCTTGCTCCTTCTGAGCTCCCTGCCTGACAGTCCACATTTTTGCCTCCTTCCAGTTCCTACTGGGAGCTGGGAGGGAGCAAAACCATCGACTGTCTGTGAGTCCCCAAGGGCCCTATTGGGAAACGATGGTTTAATGTATACTGTCTTTTTATCTGAGCTATTCTGTTAATCTTAAAGGCAGCTTTTTTGCAGTAAATGTTGCCTGCCTCAGAAAGCATTGCGAATCCCGTAACACAGATGTCACATCTGAGCGTGTGTTGTGAAGAGGGTCAGAGCTTGAGCAGCATGGTGGTCTTGCCCGAGCCACTCTTCCGGCCATTGCTGTGACAGTACGCTCAGCCCTGGCTGCTCGCAAAGCACCGAGGAAGCTGCCAAAGAGGCCGCTGGCTGAGCCGTTACTGTGAAGAGTGCCTTGGGAGGCCTGGGTTTCTGCGGAACGCTACAAATAGGAACATATAGGAGGAAGCTGGACAGACTCGCTATCATTTTCCACGGCCAATGGAAAAAACCAGGACGGAACGTGATTGGCTAGGCAACGTTACCCAGCATTAATGTGCTCACTGATTCGTTGTCAAACATGATTAATTTGCTGGGAATTAATAGATGGCTGTGCTTATTTACAACTTATGCAGAGACATGTTTTATCTTATAACCTGAATTCTTTTTACCTATCAATTTAATGTTACTTTTATATTGCCTTGGGCCAGAATATTAAGATCATAATTTTTCTTATGCATTGAATAGAGTGAACTTTAGGTTCTGGTTGATCCAGCTTTTGCCTGAGTTTATTTCAATGTGGTAGTCAAACACTGGTCTGGTTTTCATTTCCTGTCACGTGACCAAACAGCTGCACACCTTCTCCTGCAGCACAGAGGAGTCAGCAGCTGGTCATACTTTCTGCTAGCTTAGTGCTCACCCCACTGTGTGTGCAGTTCTCATGTTCTTCCCTTCTTGGTGCATCAGGTACACTGTTGTCCTCCAGCAGCCCATCTCAGACTTGCCTTCAGTGTGTGTGTTCCCTGCAATGGACTCGCATCAAATGCCGGGTGATCGCTTTGTTGTGCCCTGGATTTCCTGTCACACTCCAGGGTGACTGTGACCCTGTACTGGATAAATGGTGTAGAACTGGGAGGTCATGACCCTAAAGTGGGTTGCAGAAGCGTTTTCTTTGAATTATTTTGTAATATCAGACTTTTGTGGTTGCGAATGGTGCGCAGTGTCATCTTTATTGTTTACTGCCCAACCCCCATTTTTGGGGAAGAACAAACAAACAAGTAAGCAAGAAAGCAAGCAAACAAGCGCAAACAAACACAAACAAAAAACTATGCAGGTCCTGAGGTGAAATAGCCTGAGAACCACTGACTTAGAAGATTTAAGGATGTATTCCATGCAAATCTTAAAAAAAAATCTTGATGTTTAAATTGCCATTAACCTCAAAGTTGCTATTGTTCATATGACAAATTTAATTCCTGAAAGCAACAATGATTTCCAGTTGTGCTATTTTTGTATTGTAGTATGATGTTTCTGTGTATGAATTGATTGAATGTAAGTCTTTATAAACTTGATCAGTTAATAGTCTGCATATGTGGTGATTTGGTAGTTTGTAGTCACATGCTGCAACATGTAGTTTCCTGCAGTCTGGGATAACATTAATCTGTCTGCCACAGGCCAGTGAAGGAGATGAGATTTTAGGATAGAAAGTATAAATCCACCGTTAGTCACTTGTCCTACTTTTCATTGCCTATTCAGATGTTTTCTTGCAATCACAGTGTTCCTGTTCACCAAGATGTCTAGCTGGATATACAGAAGGTAATAATTATTTGCAATTAATGACCTGCACCCAACCCATGGTGCCAACTGCCATTGTGAAAACAATGAAAAATTTATGAAACAAACAATGAATGTTGAATATGGGGGGGGGGGGGGGGTAATTTATGAAAAAATTGAAGTTATTTTTATTTAAACACAGGGGGGGGGGGGTGT
>JABFEA020000036.1:9569407-9581949 GCA_019775915.2 Cyphomyrus plagiostoma | reverse complement strand
CCCCCCCCCCCCCCCCCCCCCCGCGCCCCCCCCCCCCCCCCCAAACTACGAAAACACTGACTGTAGTTATATTTACACACAGGGGTGGTGTGGTGTTTCAGTGGGTGGCATAATTGTCTCACACCTCCAGGGTTGGGCTCCGATCCTGCCTCTCCTGTGTGTGTGGAGTTTTCATGCTCAGGTGCATTTGTATCTCTAAGTCGCCTACATTTTGCGATTGTGTGTCTTGAGATAGATCCATGTAATCCAGGGTGTCTCTTGCCCTGGGCTCTTTGGAATAGGTTTGTGGCCTTGTACCAAATAAACAGTCATGGAAGATAGATGGAAGATAGATAGTCTGTGTACAATACACAAGTTTGTCACATTTTGTAGTTATAGATCAAGGATTCTCCACCTTTTATTTCAGATTAAACCCCTTTTGATTTTAATTGTGATGACCTCATTCCATAATACAGCCCATTATATAATATTTTCACTGCAGTCTGCACAATGCAACTTTGGAGCCCTTCACTGATTTTTTAAAATAAATCATATGCATATTTCTTTGTAAATTTATTTATAGCTGTGGAAGATCTGGGCATTATTTATGATCCAGTATGGAGTAGCAGAAGACTCAATTTTCCAAAGTGACAGTTTGAAGTTGTCTTCAACATAGAATTTGTTCTACTATTTAGTTCTCAATGCTTGAAAACCTGGCTTTACTCAGATATGTATCAGTTGGTGCAATTGTACTGAAAAGTTTTGACTGAAGAACTGAGGCTTCAAAGCCCAAGGTGGGTGGGATTGTTCTGCACTGTCAATCATTGCCTGGCTAAATCCAACGGGAACCAGTGGGAAGTATGTTAAAGCAGTCAGTGATTGATAGCACACAATAATCCTGGACGCAATGGGCTTAAAGCCTCATTTCTCCCACATCTCCTTGCATGAAACAATGAAAAGTCACAGGATGTAGGACTTTACAAGGTCCAAAGTCTTGTTTCTTTCTGTCTCCCTGCAGTTCAATGATCTGGTCCTCCATTTCCACAGACAAACTAGTTGAACCCTTTGTAGCGGTTAACTGATCAAGAATTCATACTTATGATGTGTAACCTTCATGAAAATGATTCAAGGCCAGTTACATCATCACGACGTTGACATATGTAAGGAAGGCAGCTCTTCCACTGCACTCCTGGGTATCTTGCTGGAAACTTGTTGACATGACATCTAAAGCCTTGATTAGCAAAAAATCCCGAGTTTAAGAACCCAAGGAATTTTCTTGCAAGTAGGATATTTGAATACCCCTTCAGTGTGCTCAGCACATTTAAATGCTCAGAAATGTCAAAGGAGGTGAGCTGACCATAAAAGAGATGGTTAGTAGTATTGGATTAAAAAAGTCTTTCACCTGCTCACACCATTGGATGAGAGATGGTGTGCAACTCTTCATAAAGAAAGCCAGCTACTGATTGTCAGATTCCATTTCCTGACACGAGGCCAAAGATGAGCACATATTATGAGGCTGTGATTTGATGAGGCTCACAATCTACCCTGCACGCTGCCCCACACACCACCCAGCACACAGCCCTGCTGACTGACAGGCATCTCCTTAGAAGCCTTACACACTGTCCTTTACTTATAGGTGACACAGTTCATTTACATCTCTGAAACACTCAGTATGCACATAATCCTTTAGATCCATAATTTCGTCAGGGATGAAACAGCCCAACAAATCAAATATTGCTTTACCACCTGTATGATGTTGGAAACATCCATTCATTTTCTTTACCCACTTGTCCTGCCTGGACAGCCCAGAATGGGGTACCAGCCCATCACAGGGCACACTCACACATGTACAACTATGGGCATCTTGGTAACTCCAATTCACCTCAGCATGTTTTTGGGATGGAGGGGAACCAGAGTACCCAGAGGGAACCCCCGGAAAACTCATGGAGAACATGCAAAACTCCACACGCACAGGCTGGAACCCTGGTCCCAGAGGTGGGAGGCAACAGCGCTAAGCAAAGCATCACCATGTTGTAAACATCAAAAATATAAATGACTTTTTCATGAATAATCTCTTTATATCATAAATTGCACATAAATAACCTCCTTTGTCTCTCCATCAATATCCCCTCCTCACACAGTAACTCAACAAACAAGCTTTTCTTTAAAACCTTTTGCTTTTTAGTGCAATTTATACCTGTTTGAAGGTGATATCTCAAAGGTCACTCACTCTACATATCAAGTAGCAGTTATTGTTGATTATTTTTCATTTATTGTTCTTTAGATATGCTGTTGTTCCTAAGTCCATCCATTGCAGAGGAATTAGTGGACACTGTGTTTTAAAGGTAATTCTCCATTATGTCTCCTTTTTACAAAGAAATACTGCCTATCATTCAAAACTGACTTGTATGAACTATGAATGTGTAATTGACATAACTTTGCAATTATTATGATTATCGAGCAAAATCTTCAACCTCTTTGAGAAATAATATCTCTTGATATTCTTCCTACCATTTTTTTCTATAGGTTTAATTCCCAGTTTTATCTGTCTTTCCAGACAGTACAAGGTGCAGTAGAGGAATTAACTTACTATCTTGTTCTGCAGAACATTCTGCTCCAAACTAAGTCAGACTCAGTGCTCAAAACACAACACCTGTCCTTCTACCTATTTATTTTTGATTTGCATTATACAGAACTCTGTCATGTCGAGCAATGTACATAATAAAACTGTACAGTAATAATCATGTCTCAAAATTTCATTACTCTGAAAACATTCATTTTTTTGGTTTTCATAATAGAAGGATATTATCTCTTGATCTACGTTACAAAAATGCTGAAAGTTGTGACAGCAGGCTTGCATTGATAAAAATATTACAATGCTAATTTAGACAGTTGCATTTTCAGTCTTTTGATTCTGCTGAATCTCAGGATTTAGAAGGTTAAATAAATTGAATGATTACCTTGTTGTTCAGCATGGTTATAAAAGTATTACTAACAACTCAGGACAGAGTGTGAACCTTCCAAGGTGCTTGCTTAAAAGGTTACTGTGGATTTACCACCTGATCCTTGATATCGTTGGTAGGATGTGAATTTCATGTTGATGATTAGATGGTGGGATTAGGCCAGACTTTGTAAAGGAATTTTCCCATAATGTCATTATGGGATGTCCTTGGCAGCAGGAAAGAAGCTCATGCCCACTCGTGTAAGGAGCAGAGCTGTCCGATTCCCTGTCATGCTGCAAAGGAGGCCTCCTGAATCTTGACGGGGGCAGTGAGAGAGGTGCCTGGGGCGGAGTACTCGTTATTTTAATGGGGCTGAGTGCGGCTTTCTCTTCAAAGTCCGGTGCTCAGCTTGCAGGACGCTGTGATACCCCCAGGGCCGGTGTGCTGGCATCCAGTGTGATCCAGGTCTGACTTTGAGATGACTTTCTTTGTGAATCAGAGGACTTACGTAAAACATGAGGAACTCCACTTTTACGTCATATGGCTCTTTTAGCACTATATGTGTGGTACACCAGTATTTCTCCAACCAGTCCTCAGGGATCCCCATAAATATCTGACTCCGTCCCAATTCCCTGGGAGTTGGGAGAGAGCAAAAATATGGACCGTCTGGGGGTCCCCAAAGTCTGAGTTGATAAACACTGGGATATATGTAAGGGAAATTCTAGAATTTAAGGGAGGGGCATAAGAGGGGCCATAATTCATAGAGGAGCCAACATTAACAGTATCCAATGATATGTTTTGAACTGGTGAGTGACAGGAGAGGGGGCTCTCCCAGGGTTCAATCAGCATTCAGCTGGGCTCAGTGCCCCTGTGTCCCCATTCCAGTATGTGCCCTTAGCTACACAGTGCTGCAATTTAACTGATAAATGCCTCCTTGGACATCAGAATGCAGGATAAAACACAGGGGAAAAGTGCAAGGGCCGTGCTTCTGATGAAAAACTGCAGCAGGTGCCTTGTTGTCAAAACACAATAACACATTTCCAAATGCACACCTCCCCTGTATTCCCAGGGAGGAAGAGGGCAAAGCATTTAGCTGGTTGGCATGTTGAAGTCGGAGGTAATGTTTTATTTATATTCACACATAAAGACACATGCAGTTAGATACAATATGTAACATATACAAGTGAACTGACATATTGCGTATTATATAATTTAATATACATTCACCTGTCACTAATTGAATAAGTCGCAAATTTACTTCTAACTGAGTAGTAGCCCAGGAAGAAAACTGCTAAAATTTTTAATCCAAATGAAGTTAATTAACCAAATGTTATCTGGAAAACACCAAAGCCCTTTGGAATTCTGACAGCGTGAACTGGCCTGAATTAGACAGCAGGAAAGACAGATGGACTTTAATACTTTTTTGATGAATTGTCCACCTCAGCAGTATTCTTTGAATAACTGCAGACAAAATCCGACTTTCTTACAAACTGGAATGTATGTCATCACCTTATTTTATGGACTGTATAATATTTAAAATGTTATGAAGGAGGAGATGATATTAACACAGGAACATTATGGGAATGTGTTCACAATGCAGGTAGAATGGGAGGCCACTAACTGTCGTTGATTGTTGTCGGTTGGTTGTGTTTAAACTTCTTTAGTTTAAACATGATTACATTTGGCAGACCAAATATGTTTTTGAGAAGGTAGTGTCATCTGATCGGGGGTGGTGGGGTAGGGCCTTGATTAAGGGCCCAACAGTGAAATCATTCTGCTGACCACGGCGGCTTTACAATCATGAGTGCCACAAACGAACCCACTGACTCAAATGTTATTGTGGTTGGTACTTCATTTTTGATCCTGGGAGGTGCAGATATATCAATTTACCTGGACAATGTTGAATAATTTACATTTAGTTTATTCAGTAGCTGTTTTTATGCAAAGCTGTGTAAAAGAGAGAAAACAGGGTCAGCCAGTCTCTGGAGCAATTGGGGGTTAAGGGTCTTGCTCAGGGGCCTAACAGTGACATCACTCTGCCAGGAGCCCTGGGATTTGAACTGGCAACCTTTTAGTTACAGGCAAAGCACTCTGACCTGCTTGCCATACTCTCCAGTATTGGGCATGGTTATCTTTTTTTAAGCATCTGCATGTTGTTTATTAATTAAGTAAAACATGTAAACCATGTAAAACTTCCATTTTTGTCTGGTTATACTGAAGAATATCAGCAATGGAGTGGTTTAATACATATTTAATGTGTCTTTGGATTTTTGATTCCTGTTTTCTTGTGACAGTAATAAGTGAATGTAAATCTGCCTAAAGTGGCATAGGTGGGGTGCAACCAAACGAGATGAATTCTTTTTTCTTGTTCACATGCAAAGCACTTGGAAAATATGCGTCTTATCAGTGGTGTATCAGTTTAATCTAAAAGAAGAATTGCGTTTGAAAAGGTCATTGGTTTGTGTCCTACAGCATATACTATTAAAAAGTAAGTTCTGAAATGCTTGCTGAATTCACATTGGTAAAAATGGGACCATAATGGGATTTTTAACTCATAAAATGTTTTGTTGGTGTTATTTTTCTAATAGTAGCACTTTAAATTGAAGATATGCATAACTGCATCATACATACATATGCTCACAAATTTTCACAAATTGATGCAATCAGTGTTGATGACATTAAGCATCATGCATCACTGGAAATAAGATATTCTGTGCCTTGCTATAAAAATTCCTACAATTAAAAAAAAAATGTGTTATAATGTCACTATAAATGAATCAATCAAGCCCGTTTAAACACACGCCCCTCTTTCCCATTGGTCCACAGCCAGTGACCGGGCATTGGTGTGTGAAGCATGGGAGGAGCCAGGAGAGGCATGGGGCAGCCTTGGTGTGGCAGGCGACAGATGTTTGGCCCTACGTGTGACACAAGGAACATCACACAGTCATCGTTTCTTGCATGGAACATTTGGCACCTTTGTTGTCTTCATTACTCATCACATGACACTTTTAACAGCAAAGACAGTGAGGGGATGTGGGCTGGACAAAATACCGAGAAGGGGACACACGGCACAGGTGATCACAAGTGCCGCGCTGCTGTTTCTCATCACTTCTTAAACCGTATTCGTCACCCTTTTCAGTTTCTCTATAATTGACTGAAATAAGCAATCAGCCTTTTAAACAAGCTGACAACAGACATGATCTTTTTACTTGAAATCCTATATAATTTGTAATAGAAACTACTAATGTTTCTATTAAATGTTCTCCCTTGTTGTATGGGTATTCACAAACAGATTTGATTGGAAGGTACACTTATTTGTACTCACCAGTACAACCCTATTACCCCGAGATATTTCCCAGCATCAATTTTAAATTCTCTTTCACAATTCTGTCTGTCCAATAATTTTCTAGAATATTCCCTGCCATTTCCATTCAGATTTTCTCACTCTGGCTGAAAATTAGCAATTTTCCCCACATTTTATGCAGTAAAACACATAAGGAATGAATAGTCTTTTGTGGTACATGGTATTTTCATGACATGAAGCAGTCTAACAAACTTAGAAGTTAATGGCAGGGGTGGAGGGGAAAATAGACACAATCACGAAAAAATATTTAATGCAGAAGTCCATTGCCATTTCTGTTGGCACTGGTTATATACATTTATTTCTCTTTTATTTCCTTTACAAAATGTAATGTTTTCCAGAGGAAATGGACTTAGTTCACCTGACTGCGCAGGAGACACTGTGTATGTGTGATTACTTCTGAAAAGGTCTTGGTGAGCGATTAATGAAGGAAACTGGAGAATGGAACAATGGAGAGTAAGAATAAAGAAGAAACTCGTCAAATGTTTCCCACTGATGCTGTCCCCTAGGACTGCTGAGCTCTCTGCCAGGCATTAGATCTGTGGAGATCGCTCCTGCAAGTCGTGTGATAGTTACATTCTCCTGAGCTGGGATAAGACATGGAATAAAAATGTCATTCAAATTGAACTCTCCCTGAAGACCTGAGACGCGCGTCCTGCACATTTACATTCTCATTCCCTGTTGGCTCCCTTGTTTGCTGATTTTGTGAGCTCGGTTGAACTTCTCGGTGATCTAACAGTACAGTAGATGTTTCTACATCAGATGTAGCCGTTGTGTGTTTATTCTACCATAACATTCCTACAGCAGTGGATGGTGTAGCATCCATTTCAGCCAAAATCCTGTGGGACAGAGGTGTTTTACATCATGATCACTGACTATTTGGTCCAAGGGAAGAACAATTGCAAAACATTAGGTGTTCACTTAGCAAGGTGCTCACTTAGCAGGTCTTTTCTTACAGATGAGACATGTGTATCCCTAGATACAGGTATTCACCTGAATTTTACGTGTATTTCTTTGTGTTTGTGTGAGAGATGTGCTTTTCCACTGCCATACAGGGACCATGCTGTACTCGAGCTGTACAGCAAAGATACTCTAGTTGAAGCATGATTACAATTAACTTTAATTTTCCTCTGCAGAAGGGTTGGCTCAGTAAAGGCGTTGCTGGGTTTAGAGAGTGATAGTGATGTAAAACCAAAGAGACATTTATTTACTGATCACATGGTGTATGTCATGATTTGCTGATGCTCGCATTTCCGCTAGCACGTATGTTAGAATTGCTGTGTTATATTAGCATCAAATGCTAGCGGAATTAGCATTAGTGTGCATTACTAATCAATTCCATTCAACTACTCTATAGCACTTTTTTAAGTAGGTTGGAAATTTTTAAGTTCTGTGTTATGGGAATTGCAGCTTGTTTGCCATATGGTCCAGTGCGATACTACCGATTAATTAATAATACAGTGGTACTTCAGTGGTACTTCGAACTCATTAGAACGCAAATTTCTTAAAAGTCGAAACAACCAGTTTGAAAAAAAATTAGCTAGAACTCGATCTGAATCTCAGAAGTCAAACTGTGAACGCCGACCTAAGATAACTTGTACGCGCAGGGAAATGAGTCATGCGACTCTCAGCAAAAACAAAGGGTAAAGCTTCAGTCTCAGCCTGGCATTCGCTGTGACAGCATCGTGCATGTTTTACACTACCTGAATATTAGGCATGCAAAACGCAGACGGACAGGTAAGGCAGGCAAAACGCAGACGGACAATACAATGACAGGACTGGGGAAACAAACTGAAACGCGGACGAAATACATGTAATGTAATGACAATGTAATGACAATAACCAGAAACAGCTGATCACACAGGGATTCCACATCGGGTTAACGAGGGGGCATGGCACACGGAAGGAGTGGACGATCAGGGCGGGACACATTGTTTGGATACATTTATTTTCTTACTTTACAAATGACTGTTTTGATAAATGTGCTTAGATATGTTTATGCTCTTTTTGTTTTATCCGGTTCATTTTGTGTTTAAATGCTAAAAAAAACATATTTAGGTATATATTTTTGGGGCCGGGAACCAATTATTGATTTTCCATTATTTTTTATGGGGAAAATTCAATCACAAATTGAACTGTTTAGGATTCGATCCGGAGTTCTTAACGGATTAAATCCGAGTTCTGAGGTACTACTGTATATTGAATATGTCCCTTTTTTCCTTTAGATAATCCATGCATATCGAGGCAGATCACCAGTATCTCAGTGCATTTTGACCAATCAGATGGTGGTGATGCAACCACCTCGGTTTGATCACGCTGTCAGCTGAGCTGTTAAGCGGGGCCATGTCAGTGCGCGTATGGCTTGCATAATTCACAATGGAAAACTGTTTCTTCTCAGTATGGCTCGGTTCTTGGTGGCAGTGGAAAAGCGCCAATATGTGAAGGTAATCTTCAATTCAGAGCAGGATTGTGGGTATTGCTCATGCCTGCATCCTCAATGATATGCCTGTTTACAAATACAGTACATGCATAATGACCGAGTAGCCAGTTAATAGCTTACGATACACGCATGAGTTACTTGAGGGATGAATGGGGAGAGACACCCCCAAACGTCCTTGATTGTCGCTCTTCAAAATGTAGACAGAAAAATGGCCGCTCAGAGTCTGTCCTCCATTTCTTCTCTAACAACTACAGTTCATCCTCTGATTAATAGACCAGAAAGAAGAAAAACTCCATCTTAATTAAAAAAAGAAAATCTATTATCTGCTCTTCTGGATAATTTGTTCCGACTGTGAAAGCTATTAAGGGTACAGGGGTGTTGGGTTGAAAATGTGGTTACCTACAAAGATAGCCTGCATTTTAATTAGCCGTCGTTTTAACAGGCGGGGAAAATGGTACCTTTTTGTGGTTGTTATTGCAAAACGTTCCTTCTCAGATATACTGGAATACCTACATGAGGGAAGGCTGACTTAACACAGAGCTGTTTCATTTGACTGAGATTACTAGGTAATGAGAAAGGATTTTAAGTTAGAAGTTTTTTTTTTATTCTTTTTTCTTTTTTTTTGAGAAAGTGATGTATTGTGGGGTTGTGCGTAATGAAGACAATTTGCAGGGGAACAGATGGTGGGTGTTGATGTTCCTGTTGACAGGTAGCATGTTGTCAGCGCTTGGTGTTGTTATCATACAGAGAACAGCAGCTTTGAGTCTTAATTGGGACCCAGAAGGATTTCGCTTCAGAGCTGGGTGTTGAGGAAGAGCGGGGCGCACAGACAGGGGAGCAGCCAGCGCTGGGGAGTATTGAAGAGAAAGGCACATCAAAAAGGCACCAGCTGGCCCAGGCTCTTCCTGAAAAGAGAAAAGGTCTAGGAAGCTGAGATCCAACTGCCGTGAGAAAGGGAGAGGAGCGCAGAGAGGAGCCAAGGATTTGTTTTTAGACTGTGCTGCTTAAAACCACTTGATTTATTTGTTTATTTGCTGTTGGGTTCATGGTGTGACCAGAACTACTACTGCCAATGCTACACAACTTTCCAGTGAAAATTGCTCAGTCTTCCTGTTCCATACAAATACTTCCATATGAGCTGGAATGTCTTCCTAGGAGACTTTACTTAATAGTCTTTCTATACTTCTCCAAGTTCCTTGGCTGTTTCAGTGGTCTATTTGGATGTATGTGTACCTCACTCAATAAAATACGGAATGCATAGGTGGGGCATAACCATTAAAGTTTTAAAAAATATAGATATAATTCAAGCTTTTATTCATTTCAAATTAAAGTTAATTTTTTAAATAATTAAAAAAATTGCTGTATCAGTTGATTATTTGTAATGTTTTCTTGAGAACACACTGAGTTCTTAATGATGCCAAAAGCTAACCGGGCACGGGCCTGGGTGCCCCCCCCACTCCCAAGTGCTGCGGTCCATGCCTCTCATTTTATAGAACTGGGGTTTATTGCTAGCTTGGGAAATAAAACTGGTAGCTTAGATGGTGATATGGTCCCATTTTTGTGCCAATGATGTTGTGATGATGCATTTTATAAAAGAAGGGCATGAAGTGGCGAGATCCGGTCAATTTGCACAGATATCTGTGCATCTGCTACTTAGAAACTTAATGGGAACTTTTCTCCTGCTGTGACTAGATACTCGTTTAGGTACCTTTGCCCAAAGGGAACAACAATTTTTTTCCTACAGAGCTCTGGTTCTGTGACCCTTCAATCATAATACCAGTTCCATAATATCATCTTCTACTTCTTCACCAAGAACATACTTGAAAGCTACAGTGCATTGCAGAAATTGTACAAAATCATCCACATAGTTTAACCGCCTGCTTTGTCCCTAGAGGTGTAAAATAAAGTTGGTGATATCGCTTGAGGACATTATCTGATTCTCACAAGCACTGGGAGAAATGATTGATGGCAGACCCCCTAGACTTACACATATACACTGAAGTACAGCTGTGAACGGGAAACTTTGTTTGCTCTTGAAAAATGCCAGACTAAGGACAGGAAAAAATGTTAGTGCCAGTTTGTTTGCCATATGGTCCAGTTAGTGGTGTAATGACCTGAGAACTCGCCAGGAGTGTTTCTCATAATGCATCCCCAAACCCCTATTCCTATCGCTGCCGCTGGCTAATCGCTTTGCATACATAACACTCAGGTGTAATAATGGCACATGGGCCTAATTGCGACGTGACCAATTACATGCTCCGCTTATGAGCCTGACGTTTGATGACAGTGGTCCTTGGGCTGGAAAGGCAGTAGCCCTTGAGCCTTTCAGATGCTCTACTCCTCATGAAGAACAAATTCTACCTGGGAAGCGGCTGACAATACAACTGTGTGGTAAGACAGAATCCTTTACAAAAAAGGATGAGCTTGGACATGACTAATTAAATTACATTTCAGTTATTACAGTACATGTGTGTTCTTTAGGATTCCTTGGAATCTTAGTAGATTACTGGCCTTCTCAGTCCCCTATCTCCGGATGAGATCCTGGAGTACATCATCACTTACCTAGAGCAAAACCATATTGCCTTTAATCATATATCATATACTTCAGCTGTTTCTGATATTGTGCTAGCTTTACTGTACTATTTATACTACAATAGCATTTCTTGCTGCTAATTAATGCTAACTGCCATAGAGTCTCATTACTATCATGCTTTAAAAGCTATCAGATAGTTGGAAACAGTTAATAGCGAAAAAGGACAGTCCGTCATATAGGCGACATAGACTGCCACCTAGACGGCAGCTTCTTAGGGGGCGATGACTGACCAGCTAATTCCACTTTGCCTCTGAGGGGTATGCCAGTAATGATGCTTGCCTAGGATGCCTCATCAGCAAGGACCAGTACTGTTTAGACCTTCGAAATGCTTTTTGTTTGATTGTGAGAGAGTTTTATTGTTGACAAGTCAGGTCAACTAGGATGTACCTCAAGCCCTGGTTTTAGGTCGTTCGTTTTTGCATCTGTATTTATAGGAGTCACCATTTGGGAAGATGAGATCCAGGTGTAGAAGTTGATAACTGTAGATGCTTTAATCTATTACTCAACAAATTACATGAAACAAAAGATATCTCACTGGCACACTGTCCTGTGTCACACATGTTCTCATGATTTATGTTATTCACAGGTGGATAGCTTCCTTCATTGAGTTGCAAAACCTTGGCATTATCTATAACTGTTTCTGTCACATGAGGCTCATATCATGTTTGACCAGAACTGCCTTTTCAATTCTGCCTACCATATTGTTATCAGTGTGATGCTTATTGATTCAAAATTGCCTTCATTTTCTCAAGGAAAAAATAGTGCAGTGCCCTTTTTTCTAGTTAACAATCTGTATGTCTGAAGCAGTTCTGGGGGGAAAGCGGGTTGGCGGGAATGTGACAACATTCATAGGCCCCCTAAATACATGTGTTTAAAATAAATGTATTATTATTATTATTATTATTATTATTATTATTATTATTATTATTATTATTATTTACATCTAAATATGTGGACTAAAATTTTGTGCGCTCTGAATACACAACACAAACATAAGCACATTTCTTAATCCGGGTGTGCCAGGTTGTCGAGTTGCTTCAGTTGGTGAAAAGCGAAGTTAACCACAAAAAAAATTATCAAGCTTGTGGAAGAAAGACAGTCTAAACAAGAAATCAAAGTGAGTTACATATTTGTAAAAACTGTGAAATGCGTCAAACGCATCTGGCGGCCCGCCGACCGCAGGGCTGGCCGGGGGGGCGGGGCCCGGGGGGGAGGAGGGAGGGGCGG
>JABFEA020000036.1:9545294-9561480 GCA_019775915.2 Cyphomyrus plagiostoma | reverse complement strand
ATGTATATATATATATATGTATATATATATGTATATGTATATATATATGTATATATATATATATATAAAAAGGCAGCTGTTTGGAAACAAAAAAAAAACTAATGCAAGCTTTGACAAAGGGTCTCTGTAGCTTTGAATTTTTTGCTAGCGTCACTAAAATTATATCAATAAAGGAGATGCATTATGGGAATATGAGAACAAAAGGTGGGCTGTGATTTCATAGGTGAATGTGTCTGTGTTATATTTCAACATAAAGCTCTTCACTGTGAGGGTCTATAGACAGGCGTGTAAATTTGTGGGTTTTGCACTGCTATTTTTATGCTGTCCTCAGCTTCACAGTTTTGAGCAACGGTAAATTTAAGTTTAGACCTACGTCACAACACTGTACATTTCTGCAGTAACAGTAATGACCAACACACCTCTTAACACCTCATTTTATTGTCCCAACATTCAAAAGTACAAATAATTCAAACACAACAATTTTATGAAAAAAAAAAACAAAAATAACCAAAAACATTTACAGCAAGTTTTTTTCATTTTGTTTCCAGTTTCAGAAATGACCTAAACTAGCAAGGATAACATGAAGTCATTCATCGCAGTAATTTGATTAATAATAATATTAATAAGAATAACAATAATTATAATGATAATTATAATAATTGATAAGTAATAACATAAGTAGGAGAGACCAGTTCGGTCCAGTGAACTTTTTTTTTCTTCAAAGAGTTTATAGATTTTCAGATAGTAAAACAAACACATTTAAGGAAGAAATTAAATGACAAGAGCCTTATTCCTCACTTGACCTTCCCTCCCACACTACTGGTTGTTGGTTTCCTATTGGCAGGCTGCCATTGTAAGGTGCTCCCGGGAGTGATATGTGCCACGATGGGCAGGCCGATGCCTTAACCTCGCGGCTTCAAACACCCCTACAGGCACACGCACTCGCGAGACACGCACACACGGACGAGGGTCTGGACTGGGCGTGCATACGCGCGCCTCTCAGGACATCAAAGGAAAAGAAGATGTGCACACTCATCGGGGTCAGCACGCGGTCCACAAACCCCAGCTGTGCCGGTGCGTCTAGGGGCCCGACTTCGACTCTGTGCTCAGAACATCGACTGGAAGTGACATGTGAGATTCTGTTGGCTAGAACTCGAAAACGTAAGAAAAGGTATGTGTTCGAGTGTGTTTGTGGGTGTGTATTTGCGAGTAGAAATCATCTCCCACAAAGGCTTGTGTTGCATAAAGACCCATTTTTCCGCTCCTCAAACTATTCCCTGCATCAAAATACAAAAGGGATCACGCTTCCATCTCTAACACCTCCTATCAAATATTGGTATCGCCGTATAAATCAGTAATTTGATCAAAATATTTTGCAGTACCGCCGTAAAAACCGCTTCACAGGGAACCTATTAAATCTACACTTCATACCCTCATTTTTGCATAAAGTTTGTCGTAAATCAACAGTAGTGTGTGATGGGAGGCTGAGAGCGGCTGTTAAAACTACACAAACTTATCACAGGTTATATTGAACCAGAACAACCATTATAACATTCTAGTAAGACTAAACTTTATTGAAAAAGATTTAAAGATTTAGTGTAACAAGACAAGAAAAAAGCAATAGCAAATTTAACTATCAACTAGGTTATGCATAGCGAGTAACTGTTTTCTAGTAATCAGGGAAGAGCGTCACCAACTCTCTTGACATTTTTTTTGTTTTCCCCTTTTTTTATGTTTTATATTGTAATTTCGATATATTGGTACAAAGCACAAACGTTCTAAAAGTTTTCAGTGCACTGGACTAATGGAAGAGCCTCCCCCCTAGTCATTTTGTTCCCTTTTTGTTCAGATACTCCCCCCTCCCCATACCAGAATCACGCAAGAACACAGACAACGTAACAAATAAATAAATAATCCAGATAAATAAATAAATTAATCCATGAAACGATCGATTAATAAATAAATACAATTATTTTCGAAGCTTTTGTTCATCTTTTTTTCTTTGCCGCGGCAGTTAACTAAAAGTAAATCCAAAAAACGATTTTTTTTCCACAAGCGACATGACAACATATTAAACAGGATTCCTCACGAGTTTTCTAAGTAACTGAACCATCACTTTATAAAGCTGTCATATGAAAAAGACGAGCTTAAACAAAAACATTGACAACTCATATAGATATAGATATTGTGGAACAAAAAAATCAGACTATATATTATTCATTTGTACACAACAAATAAAGACACAGCTGTACCTTTTAAATAGCTCCTTTGTGGAAACAAATACCTAGACTAACAAAACTAGCTAATAATTATTGAATTCTGACAAAACGCTTCACACTCAGCAATTAACCTAAAAGTCAGCAAGCCAAAAAAACCTGTTAAGTGATTCTTACAAGGCCCCGATTCAGTCCTGATGAGGGCCAACAATTAAAAACAAAAAACAGCAGCTCAATTCAATGCCAACATCGAAGTTTTTTTCTAAACAACACATAGAACAACAAACTTGGATATTTAAGATATGTGAGTCATGTTATATAGCACCTACTGCTGATCGCTAAAAGGAAGTTTCATTGAAAACGTTTTCCTTTCCAAAAGAAAAAAGGAGAAAAAACAAGGTGTGTTTTCTAAATGGACATGTGTATTCTTTACCGATATTCTGTAGACTGATGACAGAAAACGAGTAGACAACGCATCGCCTTGGTTTGGGCTCTGGACTGTGAGGACGTTTACGCCTGGGATGCCCCCTGCACCCTCTCCCCCATCGGACCTCGCCTTCGGATAGCTACGCACTAAGAAAAGTTACGAAGTTACGATCACCTGGCTGTGTTTGCATCCCTCAAGAAAACCTCCCGCCTACGTAACCATCACCGATCCAGTCCTCCAAAAACAAACAACCTCTTATCCTAAAAAGTTCCACAGCAGAACGAACAAGACAAGGTGGCAACCCACCCCTCCCAAATTAGCCAGTCAAAATATTTTCTCTTTTTTCAAATCCAGATTCATGTAAAAATTCTTCAATAATTATTATTTTAATTAATATTTATAAAAATAGATTTTCTTCTCTTTATTTTTATTTTTCTAAACGCATTTTCAAGCAAAGAGATCTTCTCTTTGGCAACAGTGGTTTTTAAATCACCTAACGTGTCATGTCATCAGGAAAGCTCTCCCATCCCATCCCATCCCATCCCATCCCTCTCCCCCAGCTCCCAATCCCCAGTGAGGAAAGACGTGTTTGTAATACAAAATGAAAACATGTTAGAAATTCTCTTTTTTTCTGCATCAGAGGAAAAAATGTTTGTGTTATCCCTACTACTTTAAATGGGGGTATCCATATCCCACGGAAAATGAATGAGCGGTCACTTACTTTATAAAGAGTCCCCTCCCTAAATTTCCCAGGAAGGCAATATTCTAAGGACAGTGGATCCGGATTTAAAAAAGAAATCCTAAAACAACAGCAAGAAAATAGAATTTAAGTAAGAACATTCTCTTCTTTGAAATATGGGGAACTGGTTTTGCTACTGTTTACAGAGAAGAGAAAACAAAACAATAACGGAGAAGATACACAAGAGAAAACCCACAATGTTACAGGTTTTCCAAATCACTATTTTTTCTCTCTTAATTTTGTAATACTTAGGCAGCGTTGGCTTATAGGTCCAAAGTTATATTATAAGCCATTTACAGTTCTGTTTGTTTGATTTCCTGTCTGAAGTTGCAGTGGTGGGCAGCTGTTGGGCGGTGGTGTCGGCGGCGAACGGGCTTTTCATCTCGAGTGATGGCCTTCAAGACTTGTGGGTCTTATTGGTTTTGAAGGAGACCTGCAAGACGCGATCACCCAACCGGTACCCATTCAGGCTAGCGATGGCCATGGCCGCCTCGTCGTAGTTCGTCATGGTTACGAAGCCGAACCCCTTGCACTTGTTGGTGTTGAAGTCACGGATGACCTTGACGTTGTTGACGGCACCGAACGGCCCAAAGAGCTGCCACAGGACGCTCTCATCCGAGTCTGGGGACAGGTTGTAGACGAAGATGCACCATCCCGTCCCTGTGTGTCCGGGGATGTTCATGCCCACCAGGCTTGTCATGCTGTCGATGGTTATAGGGGAAAACCTAGATCAGGCGAGAAAATGGAGACAGACGGGAAGAATGGACAGGGGGGGAAAAAAGAGAGATCCAAGGTCAGTTGAAAGCTGTGCTAATGAGATGAGCTACCATTAAGCAGTGAAAAAAGCAGATTCCCACAGTGTAAGCTGGGCACTCCTGCCTGCCTGCAGCAACTGCAGTAAGAGATCAATATCTAATGCTGCCAGAAGTTTCTATATGCAGTATTTACCTTATGCTGGGTTTACTGTCCTGCAGGCTAAAGTGGGACAGATACCCAGTAACGTTAAACACGAACACGTTTCATATATATAAAAAAATAATTAAGGAAAAACACTATGAATTCAAATCTTCAAAATCAGGATGTACGAAAATGATAAAACATTTTTGATGGTGAAATTATGACAACAGCAACCCAAAATCATTTCATAATGGGAAAAAAATGTAACATTTAAGTATTTTACCCTCAAGCATCATATTCACACTATAAGGATGGATCTACAAGGTACAAACTCTCTTCTTATAATTTCAATTTAAAACATGGCATGGATATCGTATTTGTTGTGGCTGATGATTAATTATTAGCGGTAATCAAAATTAAGACTATGTAACGTCATTATTCGGCTGACATGGGTGTTGACGTTTATTGTTACTTTGATGTGAGCCACAAACTTCAACATTAAATTTTGTGTCGCGCAATTAATTGACAATGGGCCGGGGTCTAAGGATATTCTTTGCGGGCTGAAAAGCCGACAGGCGTAGTTGCTGTCCAGATGAAAGGACACTTCGCCGGCGCCGACTGCGGGGTACGGCACTGCGAAATGCCGCCAGCACAGAGGGGGAACGACTCTTTTGGTCGGCTTTAGCAAGGCACAGGGGATCGAATCAAAATACGTAAAATGCAAGGAGGGAGGCTGGTCATGCACAAAATAAACCTCTTTATAATTATTCTTGTGCATTCCCCCTCTTTTGGAGATACATAGATGTCTGTGGTTAGTTGTCTTCACTCAATTGCCTTTCCGCTTAAAGTAAACGGTAAATCGCATAAAAGATCCGTCCCCGCTGGAGTGACTGCAGGCGTTATTGGGGTGTCATGTAAGTGAGATTTCCGCTTAAACGCAGAATTCTCTGGGAGAAGCTTCTCCCCTAGTTGTTGGTGGATAGAGGAGGGTGGAGACGGAGCCGGCGAAGCGGAAAGTGTGCTTTGGTGGGAGGGGGAAGCGATACCAGGCGCCCCTGTCTGCTCTGCAGCGGCTGACACCGATCGATAACCCGGTGTGCACGACCGACCCAGACCTGACTAGCAGCTTGTCTGTCTGCGTATTCAACACTATATCCTAGCAGCTAAACCCAAAATGCGCAAATAATGACTCCCGTGTGTTTAAGCGCATTTCGATTTGTGCATATCAGAGGCGTCGCACCGCGGCATTCACAAAGACGCAGTCAGCTAATCTAACAGTCAAAGGCATGTGCATCAGCCGACGGAGACCCCTCATGCAGGTAGCTTCTTCTCCCGCGAGCTGCCTGCCTTTGTTCGGATAATTACGTTCAGCGACGTGCCCGGCAAGCAGAGGCGTTTTAATTTAAGGCAGGTCTGCGCGGTTGAGGTATCTTGATTCCTGCTTCGTCCGCTGGCAAATAATCAGATCTCAGATACTCAGATCTTTGTCTTTATTGTTTTCCCAAAAAGCCAGTTGCTGCTTAGAACGGGTTGAGGCAGAATGTTGCTGGATGTCATTGTGCTTTCTTAAAAAGCCCTCTGTGAAATATGTTTTTGATTGGACACTTAACTGGCCTAAGAATGTGCATTTCCAGTGAGTGTAAATCTACTGCTGTGCCAGGGTGAACTGGACCCTGGGAGGCTGGAGGGAAGCCTGCCGTTTGGAGGCTGTTCATTTGTCTCACTGTATCACAGTCCCGTGTGCGCCCCTTGATTCACAAGAGCAGAAATTGCGGCTAATTGCTGTAATGTAAGCCAGTGAATATAAAGGATTCACTGTTTTCACAACCAAGCAAGCTGTTTATTCAGGCGGTCTGCAGTAGGGCACTGATCTGCCCTCAGTATGATCCTAAGGCGTACTGGTGTTAAAATGCAGGCAGAAAGCATGTTTGCCTTTTGCAGTTGCTAAACGATGACAGTAGCCAGTGGAAATATGCCAGCGGGGTTGTGTTATGGAGGGTCTCTCGCCCGCGGGGGGTTGCTATGCTTTCTGCAGGGGTCCAGGTGTCTCGCCTCACTTCCCTGGGATGTGAAGCCCAATTCTGTGCTGGGTCCCCCCCCCCTGCTGATGGCAATAATTCTGGGCCTTGAGGTTCATTATCGGAAAAATTCTGGTCCCAACTGACGGCTGCCCTTGGGTAATTCTGCCTCATGGCTGCGGGCGCGATCCCGCTAACGCGTGTCATAGATACGCTTTCACAGTGTGAGGGATTTACGGATATTTCAACACTGAGCTGAGAGCTCAGAGGAACGCCAGAGCAGAGCAGCTTTGAGCTTCACAGCAGGCAATAGGAAAGGCACCTAAATCAGGGGCCGTGCCTGAAATCAAGAACTACACGTGGCAGAAAGTCTGAAGAAAACCCCACTCGCAAGAAAACGGCGGCAAAGACCACACTCAAAACGGCAGCCATCATCTCAATCAGGAAATGCAAATTTCAACACTGAGAAATGAAAGTTCCCCAGTTCTCTTGAATAGTGGTTGGTGGATATAAATAGAAATGAAATAAAATGTAAAAAAAGAAATTCAAGTAGGAGCCTCGAACTGAATCAAAAGCAAGTGACTTTCAAAAATAAATAAAACAGAATATAAATAATTTTGTCAACATGGACATCTGGCATTCGGTGAAGTTTTAATTACCTCTTTACGCCATAGGCCATATTAAGCAAATTGTCCAGCCTGTAAGAGAAGGAGGGTTCTGGGGTTAATGCCAGGCAGATGGTCGGCTCACTCAATGGAAATAATGCTACATCCCTGCGTCACTCAAGGAAGAAACATCCAGAAAGGGGGCGTTACACTGCGGAGCCCCCCAGACTGGGGAACGGGACAAGCACACGCTGAGCACCAGCAGGGGGCATGGAGCCCAGGCCCCCGTCTGCCCTTTGGCCCTCTGGGAAATTCCACTCATTTCAAAGTTTGCTGTAATTTTTTTTTTTCTTTCTGGTGTGCACTTGTTTCACCAGTACAGCCACCAGTGGGATTTTACTGGGCTTCTTTCCCCACAGTTATGATTGGAATCGCTGTATTACCATAATTGGCTTTATTATTCAATGGACAAATAGTTTTTTTTTTTTTTTTACCAAATTCTCAACAGCAAAACCTAAAAAATGAGGAATCGCTCAGCAGATGAGAAGAATGAAGGCTAATAGGAAGTGTGAGATGTGACACCCAGGAGTCCAATTGCTTCTGTTAGTGTTAGTCATAAACTTTCATTATTGAATGGTTAATTTAGATTTCTGTCAGTAATGGTTTTGTACCTGAACAGGATGGTTAAGATTGTAGGGTTAACAGTGGATGAGACTGTGTAAATTTATAACACTCTAAAAAAAAAAAAACAAAAAAAAAACAAAGCGTGATATCTGAAAATTGTTAGCTTATGTGGAAAAACTCAGGGGTTTGCATTTATCATTACAGTTTAAGTCTAAATAAGGGTTTATTTTGTATTTTTAAGTTATATCCAGATGTTTAAAATTAATAATAAAATTGTTTTTAAAAATCTCAAAGTGGACGTGTTCTTTTCAATGACTATTTTCGGACCCGACAGTAATATTTCAATACCAGACTGCACTGGGCCGGTTTTGCATCAGAACCTGCTCTGCTTCCTCCCAGTTACAGACTCTCCCGCCCCTAAAAAAACAAGCCACACCAACAGTAGGTCAGCAGTTGGAGACTGGACCTTCAGGGAACTTGATGGAATACGAGGTGTGTGGCAGGAGGTAACGAATCATTAAAGCTGCAATTAGCCAATTATCTGGACGGGGACTGCACAGTCTGCTTTGTGGCTACATGAGTAAATTGGACCGGAGGCGCAGAGGAAGCTGCTGCTCTGGACCCGTCTGCTGGTCCATCAGAAGCAGACTGGCTTGGGTGGCGACTCTGGGCTCTCTGTCTCTTCAAGGCCCCGGCCTACAGTGAGGCGACTTCTCCATTGCCTGCGGATGGGACACCTCCTTTAAAGACAGCACCATTATTACAAGTGCTGATCTACAGAAAATAGAGATAATTTGCTAATTACAGTCATCAGTAATGGGAAACGAATTTCTGGGCCGGAATGTGTTGTGCTGAGCAGGTGATGCTCATGAGATGAACATTTCAGGCCAAGAAGCATCGTGAGCATTGGGGGGGCAAAGGAGAATAATCACGCAGGCTGGGACATAAAAACAACATTAACCAACTGGTCTGCTGCACCAGATCCCTAATGATTCCTGCACTTTAAGGTTTAGATAACATTTCATCCTGTGGTTTATGGGCGTTTAGCTCAGTACGTGAGGGGTGAGTGTTTGTACCGCTTCCTTACTGTCTCTCCTAAACGCAATCAAAGACTTATTCCAGTCTAACTATTTACACTGGCAATAAACCAGCAGTGTTTAATAACACTGTTTAAAATATCTGCTGTCTGGGGAAAAAAAAAAACAAAAAGGTCCTTTTATCTGATACTGTGATGGCAGAAGTGGAATTTAAACTGTTAGGTGGCAGGTGAAAATATCACACTTTAAAAATAGTTAGAACTGTTAATGCCGCGTGAGAGGTGAGAATGGAGCTGAGCACGTGGCAGGGAGGTGGGAGGGGTGGAGCAGGAATGAAGAGAGAAGATAGGAGGAAAGTAGAGGAAGGAAAAGTAAGGAAGAGGCTGGGAATGGAGGGGAAGATAGGCAACAAGAAGGAAGGGATCGCAGCGTGAGGCACGGGAATGACACTTGCAGGGAACTCTGGGAGACATTGTGAATGACAGAACCCCACTGTCTCTTGTGCACAGTCTCTCTCAAGCGTTTAATGGTGCTGGTTAGGCCCAGGCGTGGGGACTTGTTCCCGGGAACCTGCAATGAGATTTCTCCATCGCACATAGCCTTTGTGACTGGCTTATCTCCAAATATAACCATATTCAAACGTTTTAATTCCTTTTTCGTATGGCGATAACACCCTGATGCAACGTCATTTCCTCTATGCACACTGGCGAGCCCTTTGACACACACTGGTCTTTAATGAAGGGCTTAATCCCCCTTGATCCCTGCGTTCGAGTGTCACTTGGGCTATTTACCTGAACCTTTGGGCCTGGTGGTGCAGCGGCCCTGGGTACCGGCGATTGGGGGACTGGTACAGCTGGGAGAGCAGGGCTTGGCTGGTCTTCTGGCTGGGGTTGTTGGCGAACTTCACGGTGATGGGCTCGGTGGCACCGGACGGCTTCTGCCCGTTGAGCCCCTTGATGGCCTCCTCCGCCTCTATCCTCTTATCGAAGCGGATGAAGCCCACACCCCGCGACCCGCCTGGGGGGGGGGGGGGACACAGCATGCTGAGCATCAGCCCTTTAAGACACGCTGACAGCGCTGGCTTACCGCTGCCTCTGTAATTAATGGCCAAGGGCCACGCTGTTTCGCCTGGCACCACGCGGTATTTGTGCCTTTCTGCATCATCCCCGATTCGCTCTGCCGCATTTTAAAAATAGCGTCTAATCGCGTAACGAGCGGCCGCTGCGGCGAGGGGCCGAATCTCGTTATGACCGGGGAAATTTCACCTGGAGATAGAATAAATGCGAGAACAGGGCGCAGAGTGAGTGTTGCAAGTGCTGGGTCCTGGGGTGAGAGCCAGGAGTCGTGCTTTCATCTCCCCCTCAAAGCACGGCTGTATGGGGGGGCGGGGGGATCGCAGTCACCCACATGGAGGACCCCAGCGAGTGATGGCAAGCCTGCCAACCCGCAGAGGTGCTTCAGACAGGCCAACCCCAGGGAAAGTCCTGACAGAACACTCGTCCCAGGGGCCTGGAGAGGGGGTGCGAGGCCTGTATGAAATGGTACAGGGTGCAGTGGCAATTTCATTGACCCTAATTCTCTGCTCCTCCCATTCAGGATCTGTTTATTCCTGCCTCCACCCCGACATGGACTCCAACCTGCGATCACCTTGTGCTGGTGAATGGAGGCATGATGGATGCTTCCCGCTTGGTGTCACATTCGAAGCGGACCTGAAAAGTCGCTTCTGGTAATTCCTGTGTTTTGTGACCCCTGAAACCTAAAAGTAACTCCATCATGGCCAAACACACCATTATTTCAATATTAAGCCCCCACCTTTATCCAGAGTGACTAGTAAATAAATCCAATGACAGTGCTGGATATCTTTCCAGGTTAAGCTGCTCTGAGCTGCTATGAGTACGAAACCTGCTTTGGGGTTTGAAGCAGCCCGCTTCTGTGCCCATAACAGGGTGCATGATGGACTACATCGCCAGAAGTTCCTACTCATGGTGACTCAAGTGCCAGAGACATTCCCGATTGGCCGGAAATCTGCTGAGGGCGGTCTTTTCGTTTTTAAAAGGACCTGCGTCATATGCGTTTCAGCTGCCATAAATACCCCGAAGGACACTGGCGCAGCTCTGATGTGTGCACAGTAGTGCATTATGAATATCACCCAATGGCTAGTCATTCTCCTTTAACCCGAAAAGAGCCTGGCGTTCATAAAAGCGATCTGTTTGTGTGTTCTCTCTGGATGGCTTCTGAGGTGATCCTCTCCCACCTTGCGGGCTCCTGCCTGTCAGCAGAGGGTCTATGAGTGCTGGATAGGCATAACACAGAGATGTCAGGAACTGTTTACAATACTCAGCAAGTTGGTGGTGTGGGGGACTTATCGCCCCCCCCCCCCCCCCCAGAGGGCCTGGCAAGCCCAGGAAGGGGCGCTGATGGGAGGGGGCGAGCACGCCACACTGACAGCCGCTCCCTCTGATCACACACTCATTTGGTGGAGCTGTCTGTCATCGGGCTTTTTGTCTGGCTGAGCAGAGGCCCTTAAAGGGGCTGGCAAAAATAGACACTGCAGCATAAATCTGTGGCAAAAAAATGTTTAATTCTGATGGCAGTGTTTGTTTTCTGCACTTATTTAATTCCCCGTGTTAAAATAATGAGCTTCTGGCTGATTGGTGACGGCAACACAAAGCAAAGCAAACAGCCGGCTTGCTGTGCCCCCCCTGCCGAATGCCAGGTCTCCACACAGTAAACGCTATTGCGACTTACACAGCCTCACCTGTACCTATCTCAGCCTGGCACATACACACACCAGGCACACGTGCGGGCACACACTCATGGCACCTGCTGAGAGGAGAGGGCTTATTAATAACGGGTAGGAGCGAGAAGCCATCGGTGTCTTGGCCCCACCAACCACCGCACCTCAGCCACACACCACACATGCAGGGAAAATGAATGCAGTCCCTTGGAAAACCTGGAAGGTTCCAAGAGGGCGAGCTGCTAACGAAAGCCTTCTCACTGCTGTGAAAGCCCATCTTGTCACATGTTTTCTTTGTGCTCAGCCTTTTATATGGGGTGCGGGAGCCAGCATGTTTATTAACTCTGTTCGTCAAGTACATTACAGGGGGAGCAAATAAAATCACTCCCTGCCTCCTGCTGACTCGGACTGGGATTAGCAGAAAACTGGCTTGTGTTGAGGTAGGTGCTGATGTGGGGGGTCAGCACCGGAAAGGTGTGGGATCGAAGGCGTCTGGCTGATGAGGTGTATGAAGCGTGCTGATGTGAGGGTCAGCGCCGGAAAGGTGTGGGATCGAAGGCATCTGGCTGATGAGGTGTGTGAAGCGTGCTGATGTGAGGGGTCAGCACCAGAAAGGTGTGGGATCGAAGGCGTCTGGCTGATGAGGTGTGTGAAGTGTGCTGATGTGAGGGGTCAGCGCCAGAAAGGTGTGGGATCGAAGGCATCTGGCTGATGAGGTGTGTGAAGCGTGCTGATGTGAGGGGTCAGCGCCGGAAAGGTGTGGGATCGTAGGCATCTGGCTGATGAGGTGTGTGAAGCGTGCTGATGTGAGGGGTCAGCACCGGAAAGGTGTGGGATCGAAGGTGTCTGGCTGATGAGGTGTGTGAAGCGTGCTGATGTGAGGGGTCAGCACCGGAAAGGTGTGGGATCGAAGGCGTCTGGCTGATGAGGTGTGTGAAGCATGCTGATGTGAGAGGTCAGCACCGGAAAGGTGTGGGATCGAAGGCGTCTGGCTGATGAGGTGTGTGAAGCGTGCTGATGTGACATGGGAGAGCCATTATTTCTGACCTTGGAAAGTAAAATATTATATGATTTATAGCATAAATAATTCAACATAGGAGCATAAATATAAATCATAACAAATATAGCAGAATGTGGTCACACCTGAGTTGACATTATGCCTTGAACTGTCAATATTTATATAAAAATGCAGGAACCCCATGATCCTGGACTGGATAAGGAGTATGGAAGATCGCTGGATTGGATGGATGGATGGATGGATAATTTGTAAGTGAGAAGTACAAATTATCTTTGGTGGTTTAATTTTAAAGGTGTGTTTACATGGGATTCCAAGTAGAAGAAGAAGTCATTTTATTTAATATACTTTTAATAGACATGCTTGCTGTTATTGACAGGAACAATGGCTTCTTGCTTGGCTCAGACCAGCGGCTTAAAATATTTAATTATCAGTTAAAGCCAGCCCATTATTATATTTTCATTCGAGCGTGTGCTTAAACTGATAGTTATTACTGAACTTCATGAACTTCTCCCTGAAGAACAAGTGGGGTGATATTATGTACAAATCCTGCGACTGATGTCTTCTCAGTCAGAAAAGGGGGAAATACAAGATATTAACATAAAATAATCAATGAAATATCAGAGAAGAATCTAAATGAACATCTAGGACTGCAGTTTTGTACAGCTCTAAATGCCCCATCAAGATCTGATGAGTCACAGATCGATAATGCATGGAAGCACGACTGAGGGAAAGAAAGGCCACTGTATGAATGAAACTACGCATCCCTGCCAGCAGGGGCACGCTGGTTAAGGACTTCAAAGTGGCACCCCTCAAGTTTTGTCGACTGCAACTGTGAGTGTGGAAGAAAACAACGGGGTGAAATGAGAGGAAGGGCTGCAGACGGTGCATCTCTAAGCCGCGAGTGCAAGTGGCTCCTGACGTCTCAGCTGAGAACCGTGATAAGCAGTGGCTGTGCTGTTTCCATAGCGCCTGGCGCTGCATCTAACCCAGGGTGGCTGTTTAAATAAACGTTGAATACTGCTTGCTGCGACAGGCCGCTCTCGCATTATTCTCAATGTCTGATTGGCCAGTTTCTGGAGGCCACATGCCTTCAGTGTGAAAGCTGAAGAGGAGCATCTCCTTGGAAGCGTGCCCCCCCAACCCCTGCCCCCCCAGAGGTTACCTAGAGAGTCCTGCCCTTCTGCGCCATCTTTACTGGCTGTGCTTCCTCTCGACCCTCCCACGTCCTCCTTGTTTCTTAATTACTAGCAACTAAAATTTAATTAGTCATTAAAATTCCTCCAGCAGACCTGCCCCCCCTATTCCCTGGGGCCTGGCCTCCTGAGGTTGGGCAGGAAATGGATTCGCTGGGTGGGTGGAGTACTGAGTGCTTGTTTGAGCCCCAGGGGACATTGTACAGAGCTCCCCAGTGACACTGGAGAGAGTTTCATATTGGGGGTGCACAACTTAATAATGTATATACCAAGGTACAAAGGTCTATGTATGGGTTAGGGGTGAATGAAGCCAAATTAAATATTGGGAGTACGCGCTTTCGTTAGCAGAACATCGCCATCGACAATGGTCTGACTGGTGGTGGACTGAGGTGGGTCCAAACTACATTTTGCTGTCAGCACCTACACTCTCAGAAAGATGGGTACCAGTTTGTCCCTTTGCTGTCATTGGGACTGTACCCTCAAGGGTGAATGTACCTATTAAGATACAGAGATGATACAGCTAAGGGTACAATAGGCAGACCCTTCATGGTACAGCCCCAGTGACAAGCAAAGGTACAAACTGGTACCCTTTTTTCTGACAGTGTCTGTTAGCTAATTTGTTCTGTCAGCCGTGGGAGTCGTTAGATCCGACCACTTGGGTTACAGCCCTGAGTATTTTAAGCCTAACCCAGTAAATTACCCCCAATGTCACTGTTCCTTCAAAAAAACAAAGTTAAGCTCCAGATAAACTTGACTTGACCCCTGATTTTTTTCAATAGCTAGAAATGCCCCCCCTCCCCCCCCCCCGCTTTCAGCACTGCATGCTGAAATTGTAGGCATGTCAAATGTTTGGCTTTGTCGTTCTCTGGATGACGTGAAAGCAGGCAGCTCCTGAGTACAGACAGCGTGTGTCATCCTCACTCATTGCGATTCGTTGATAAACAAAACAGGATCTGTTGTAGGCAGGACCTCAGGGGTACAGCTGGTCCACAGTTTGGAAAGTCGGTGCGATCCCTCTCCTTATGTGACCTTCCACGGCAAACAATGTGAGCGACTCGTGCACGTGTGTGTGTGTGTGTGTGGATAAACAGCCGGCCCATGGATACCTGTGACCTGGTCCACCAGGATGCGGGACGTGATAATGCGTCCGTACTGGGAGAACAGCTGCTCCAGTTCCTTCTGCGTCATGGTCTTGGGGAGGCCGCTTACGTAGAGGTTGGCGTCTCGGATGGAGGCTGAGCTGGGACGTGCATATGATACCTGTGCGGGGCAGGAAAACAGGAAGACATGGGGTATTCTGGGAGTAATGTCAGCGAATGGTATACTACACTACATTTACAGAGGGCAGAACTGCTCCCCCAGTGGGTGTAAAGAGAACAACATTCAAACCGGGCAGAAAGCATGCTACCACGCCTTTGATTAATATGCATTTTCTATCACCTTAGTCCTTCATCTTTTATTTGTCATTTAAGACACATCATTAATTTATGTGAAAACATGAATTTTTTATAAAGTAACTAAGCAATATGGAAAAAGGGAATAAAGTAACTTTAACATTGGGGGGTGCTCCGTAAGAGTTTTTCATTCAAATTATTTAACACTGAGTAATAATAATTAATAATCATTTATTTTTAAATTATTTGAGCCACAATTTAAAGTGACTGGTGTGCCATACCTAATGAAACTGGACTCATTGATTGGACTTCCAGTTTCACCTTCCTGTTTGACCTTGGGGCCCCTGCTTGGCCCTGTAAGGCTCCACAGAGAGCTGCATGCCATTACCATTCCCTCCCCCTTCACTGCCAGCTAAAAATCATCACAGTTGCTTGCTTCTGGCTTCAAACGTACTTAATTCCTTTCACTACGCACGTACGATTAATGCCCCCCCCCCACACACCCGCTGAGCGTGAGTGGTGACTCACGCCGCTCTCAAATGCCACGCGTGTGCACACATGCCTGAAGGTACCAGAACATGCCTGAGAGTGAGAACATGCCACAGACACGTGTCTTAGGCGGCATTGCAGTGGGGGGCCTCTGGCTTATCTTGCTACCTGGGGGGGCTGAGACTGCAGAGAGAGCCCCCATCCTGTGTCCAGCTAGTACCATGGACAGCAGCCCCAGGCTTCATGCACGATGTAGTCCCTCTGATGATACCCAGACCCACTGACGTTTTTGTGGACAGCCGCCATTATATTTCCAGGGTGTCCACACTAAAAAGCAAACCGTCTAAAATCATTTCCTTTCTACGCACGTGAAAACAGCACTAACCTAAAACAAATTGCCTGGCTGATTTAGACGTTTACAGGGAGCCATGGGTGCCGGCCCTAAACGAACCGCGCCGATTCGCTACGGTTTCATTTACTGCCAAGTCGTTGTGTATGTTTTACATCCAATTTTAAAATTAAATGTATACTTGATTGCCAAGGCGCATGTAGGGAATGTTTCCGGCTGCATTTCCAATTCATCAACAATTAATTATGAAGGAAAGCAGAGAAACTGCAGTTATAATTCAAAACACAAAACGATAACATTCTCAGTGATAAACGACTCCGCCTCTGTCCTCCATTCTTCCTTTGTTCCTTTTTCCTCCGCATTCCCTCTCTTTGGGGGGGGGGGGGGGGGGGGGGGGGGGGGGGGGGGGGGGGGGGGGGGGGGGGGGGGGGGGGGGGGGGGGG
>JABFEA020000036.1:9514015-9524678 GCA_019775915.2 Cyphomyrus plagiostoma | reverse complement strand
GATTGGTTGATTAGATAATTGCATTAATGAGAAATTGAACAGGTGTTCCTAATAATCCTTTAGGTGAGTGTATGTTTTCAACATTTGCTGCAATTGCACTTTTCCCCTCAGTCAGACAACAATATTCCCAGGCAAAGTGTCAGGATCTGTCCCTGCAGTCCCGTCATGTCCCTGTTTGACCAGCAGATGTCGCTGTGCATCCCATATTTTCCCACTATGTTCCCACTCTCATCTGCCTCTTGTTGACCTATCCTGTGTCTGCCCTACCCATGTTCCTCAGTCTGATCATTGTAACAGTTGTACATGTAAATGTCAGTGGTAGTTTGAGTCTCTCCTTGCTATTCTTCCCAATCCCCAGTTTTGTCCCATGGCAGTCCTTTCATTGCTGTTTAGTGGCATTATTTGTGCATAAATAAACCATCTAAGTTTTCCTATGATTGCATCCGGAATGTCCTTCCTTTAAGCCATAACACAGAGAAATCACGCTCCAATAAACAAACAGTCTTGGTTGCAATGTTAGCTGTCACCAATGTTGAGATGTTTAGGTAGTTAAAAAAATAATGCTGATCAAACACAACACATACTTCTGCAGGTGCATCGCTAAATTTCCTTATATTTAAGGTGCTTCTTTATATTTATCGCTTCATACCATTTGTTCCTATTCTTCTTTCCGAAATCCCCTGAGTTTGTGGTCATGATTGCTGAGACGCTGAGGATTTCTCATACAAGCCACACTCGTCGTACTCATGCACTTGATTGTGCACAAGCATGCAAGTTTAAACAAAGACCTGTATGTGTTGCAAAACAACAGCTATTAGTCAGAGGGCCCTGGATAGCTGAACCCGACTGAAGGTCACAGCGACAGATTCCTGCAGCAGGAAAAAAATGAAACAGATGAAGAGTGAAAGGCATAAGGGTCAGCTTTTAACGACTATGTACCTGTACACCAAAATGGCCGCCCGAAAAGGCTAACAAGGAAGCAGAAACTCAGGGCCTTTTACTGTATATTCAACATCTGAATTCACCCAGCGTTGTCAAAGAAAGCCCCTGGGTTTGCAGAGACACAGAGGCAATGTTAAACTTCATGTCTGAGTGATTTTTTGTGACGAGCCATCATTAGTCATTCAACAGACACTTTCATCCAAAGTGACATTCCATGGAAACAACAAGGTCAGCAGGTCCCAGGAGCAAGGGGCTGTGCTCAAGGAGCCAACATTGAAATCACTCAACCCAACCACAGGATTTGAACTTGAGAACAACCGATCACAGGTCCAGGGTCCTAAGTCGCAGTGCCACACGCCATCCCACACGCCATCAGCCACTCTACTGAAATGCACGGTGGTAAGGAAGTTATAAATTGACCCTCCAGCTATACTTCTAAGACTAAAGCACATTGTAAAAAAAAACATCTTTCAGTGATATCCAGTTGTTTGCTTATGTCATGTTCTCCTTTGGAGCCAAGTGGCAGAATGTCACAATGACATTTTTCTGGGTTAACATAACCGGCACACCTCCGTCCTCGTGTACATTTACATAAGGGCTTCGCTTGGGCACAATGTTGCTTTTGCGGGTGACGCGCAAAGTATTTTTAAAAAATAAATTTAAAAGAATTGAAATTAAAGGAGAAGCACAGCAAAGGGCTTCTAATAAAATGCAACTTAGAAAGCATACTGTAAAAGAAGCTTATAGAGAACTATGCATAATGCACTGCAATGCTAAAAACTGTGCGCATGTCCCAGTATATACACATACTGAGACACACACACACAGTTTCATACGTATATATGAAAGTCGAGTGTAATTTCGACGCATTGCATGAATTTAATATCGCGATGTAAGCCACTGTTTTTGAACAGCTAGCTCGCAGTAGGTTTCAGTGAGGAGAGGCGAGTGGGCACGTAAGGCAGCCGATTCCTGGGGCTCCGTCACCGCTGTCAGCGGGTCACAGAGTGTGTGCAAATTTTACTGCCACCCCCTCGGTCTTACCACCGGCCACATTAGATGGGATGCCTCATGCTTCATTTACTATGCTGCCCTGTTTTTTGTGAAGTGAATTTAGTTGAAAATATATTTAAAAAAATGTGTTGTGACTTAGTGACCGAGGAAAAATACAGGTGCTGAAGCTAAGCTAGTCGAGAGCCACGGATCTAAGCCGATATGATAAGCCACAGGTAAACAAGTGGAACCATGTGATGGAGTCAGTACTTAAACAGTGTCCCAAGACTCACGGCTTGCATTTCAGCAATTCACTATGCACACATTTCTGCTCTCCCTATGTGTGGTCTTGGCTGGTAAGCTGCTTTCATAATGCTCGGTCAGTACCTCAGTGAATAATTCTGAATTGAATAATGTTTCAAATTCTCCTTCAATTTCAGCTTGTCAGAGTATCAATTATGGTAAGTCATTATAAAATAATATACATGTATTTTTTAATATTAATATCCGCAAGAAGGTGATAAGAATCCTGCATATATAGCTTTATAGATGATTTGTAAAGTGTTATATTACTAGGTAATACAGCTTTCAATATATTTCAGTACCGGACTTAAATCCAAAAAAGGCCTATGAGTACAAATATGTAGGGGTGATGAATATTGGACGTGATAGGCCAGATCTGGCCGAATCAGGTGTGAGAATTCAGTGCTCACTTAAAATCACTGGCGTATCGGATCAGACTTTCCTTCTTCAGGTATGAGCTCATTTGTTATGAAGTTAAATATATAAACATACAAAAAGACTGTACACCTTGTGTACTAATCAATTGTCACAGAAATGATTCAATATTTTTATCCAAGAGCTTTGTATAAAAATTGGTAAAAAAATAAATAAAATGAAAATAAGAAGTACATGCAAATAAATGACTGAATACCAATAAATTGACAGATATTAATTTATTACTAATAAAAAAACTATTGCTTAATCTTGATAATACAATAGGAAGAACTATGAAGAAATCAACAAAAAATGTTCTGACTGTTTTCTTAAATTGGTTTATGTACATTCTGTTGTTTTGACATACTTAATAATAATTTTGCTGATAGTAGATTAACAATCTGACCTTCGATGAATTCAATGGCGTCCCTGGAAAAAGTCCATTCGTCACCTCCACAAAGCTGACCCAAAGGGTCACATCGGAGTTGACCCAGCCTGTTATGTTTGAGTATGTCAGAGGCCAGGTTGGGGATCTACAGGCTCCAGTGGAAGTTTCACACTCAGTGCTGAACATAGTAAGAGGAATTCTTGGATTTCTACAAGTTACGGTGAAGACCACACAGAACATTTATGAACTGGAGGAGGTATGTCTCCATATTATTTACTTAAATCCATAAAAGTTAATGTAGAGCTATCATAACTGTGAGTGGTATTTTATTAAACATCAAACCATATAAAAATGATGGAAATTAAATTCACTGAAGGATAAGGCGTGTTTATATTGAACTGAAACAGAGATTTGCTAATACATTTTAATGATGGTTTCTGTAGCATATGCCAGCTAGAAATAGTTTGTCTTACATTTTTGTTACAGCTTGGGATTCATGGCCTTTGCCAGAGTAACTATGCCATTGAGGAACACTTAAACTCTAAGGAGTTGCATGTCACTCGGATAGTTGATTTAAAAAACTGCAGAGAAAAGGCAGCAGTATACAAAGGAATGGCACTGGCACTCGAAAATAATGATTGTAAAGAGGTTTGTCATATATTACTTCCAAAGTTCCAAGGAAATGAATGTTGAAAGTCATTTTTTCTGAATACTTCTGAATAGGCACATGTACATATGTTAAATGTGATACATATTCTCTTCTTTCACAGAGAGGTGATAACATTGTGGAAATTGTAAAATACAAGTATAATGTCAGACCTACTGAAGACGGTGGCCTTATTACAAAGGTCTATGCTAAGGAAGATCAGCTGTTCTCCCCATTTAATGTAAAGGGAGGTAATTCAAAAATACGAGCAACGTAAGGGAACTGTCGTTATATCATTTATGCATCATAAGAATAAATGAATCACATTCTGTGTTTAACATATAGATTTTTTTCCATTTAGACAAGAGGTGTTTTTGATTGGTGTGACAGACAGTGTGGGTAATGTAACTCCAAGTCCAATGCAAAACAGAGGGAATCAAATATACAAATTTGGGACTGAGCTGAATCAAATTCCACTTCAGCTAAACAAAAATACTGATCCAATGGCAAAGGTAAGCTTAATGGTCTGCTAGACCATGATCGCATGATCACTGATGCGGTAAAGTAATACTTTTGTAGATTGTTTGTGTATAATATATTTGTATGTTCTGTAGATTTTAGAATTAATTGAACACATCGTAGCAGCTAACATTAATCAAGTTGACAACTCCAGAACTAAAGATATTCTCCAACTATATCAACTTCTTCGCATGGTAACTCTTGATAATATGGAAACTCTGTGGAATAAATATTTGGGAAATTCTGAGCACAGGTATCTTTATGTCTTTTTCTTATTTCTTTGATAAAATTGCATGCACCCCTGTGCGATTAAGAAATAATACATAAATGGTAGATGTTGTACATATTCTTAAGCCATGTTCAGAATGTAGTATAACAGGTTATTAGCGATCATACAGCTTCTGTTTATGACTAAGTAAATGGCTGCCTCATCATATAAAATTTAGGATGTGTACTTATATATAATACCAATTGATGAAATTATTTTTTTCCTAATATTAAATGAGAAAAAAAAGCATTTACCATAAGAAAGACAATATACAAAGTATCAAAGCAAGGTTCAAGAAAGACAATTTCAGTTAAGTCTCTACCTTTGGGATTTCTCAGAACAAGAGACATTCCACATTTGCCTTGATATCAGCTTCACAAACATAATTCTTGGCCAGTTTTGCTGTATGTGGGATCATTCATTTATTGAAAAAGAAGGGCTCCCCAATCAGCCAAAATCCTGTACAGAGGACAGATTAAACTGAAAGCCCCTTCTCTATGTGTTCTCCTAGGAGATGGCTGCTGGATGTCATAGGCGAAGTTTCAGATGCTAGGGTCATCAGATTCCTTATGAACAGATTTCGAAGTGGGGATCTTTCAGTAAACGAGGCTACACAGGCAGTTCTGCTGACCTTCAACCATTTAGAAGCAAATTCCGAAACTGTAGAAATGTGTAAGGTAACAAAGCATTCTACCTTTTGTGAGAATATTTGTTTTATCATAAATTTATCATAATTTATTAATAATAGTACGTTTATTATTAATGTTCTTGATGTTTACATTTACACTTTGTGAAATTGTCCAATTCCTCCACCCCATTTTTTTTTTTTAAAGGAATTTCTGATAATGCCATTCAGTAGATCTAGTGACTTGCTGTGGAGCACTGTACTTCTGTCTTATGGATCTGTAGTCTATAGGTACTGTGGTACCATTGACCCCTGCCCACTGATTGCCGTGCAGGTAAATACCATCAACAAACAATTAAAGTATTGTTCTACTCAAACACTACCGGGGATGGGCCTTTCAAGTGCAATTAATTATGATTTAATCTCACGTTTCACAGCCACTGCTGGACCTGGCCACCGATAGCCTTTCTCGAAATGACGAGGCGGATTTGATTCGATCCTTAAAGGCGATAGGAAATGCAGGCCATCTCTCCAGCATCAAAACTCTCATGAAGTTCCTCCCTGGCGTCTCTCCGACCGTCGTGTCTATTTCCACTCGGGCCCAGAGAGCAGCTGTGCAGGCCCTCAGACACTTAGCTGCCAGAGATGTGCATCGTGTGAGCCGCCCCAAACCTGAGCAGCACATACTTCAAAATCTTTTCTGCAACTCCTGTCGTTTCATTAAAAAAACATTCTATTTTAACATTATTTGGTTATTTTGCCAACACTTTATCCAAGCAAACTGTCTGGTTCAAAATTTATTGAAATGGCTCAGGTTAAGTAGCAAGCCACAACAATGCGATATGAACTTTCAATATTTCCAATTTAATATTAAATGAGCCTGCTACAACTTACCCTTTAAGGTGGTCTTCATTGTTTACACACCAATAGTATATGTCAACCACTAATCAAGCATTTAGGCAAATTGAGGTCTGATATTTATAAGCAATACATGTTCATAGTTTAGTATATTCATTAAACTGCTGCATTTTTAGTGTATCTGTTTTGTTTCTAAGATATTTAAACTCAATTTTGTGTTTCTGCAGGTACAGGAAATCACATTAAACCTGTTTATGCAGAGGAACCTCAGCTCCGAGATTCGAATGCAGGCCTGTCTGATCCTGTTTGACACAAAGCCACCTTTAGCTCTAGTGTCAATGATTGCATCATTCTTGCTGGAAGAAAGCAATCTGCAAGTAGCCAGTTTCTCTTATTCTCTGATTCATGGCCTTGCAAGATCCCAAACTCCTGACAACCGCATTCTGTGAGTGTTCTATAAGTGCCCTATCTTAATAATATTCAGATTTAGTCCACTGTTAATCCATAAATATACTTCTATGTGTCTATTTTTTTTATAACAGATCGATAGCCTGCAATGTAGCCATTAAGATTCTTAAACCCAAACTGGGCCACCTCAGTTACCACTACAGCAAGGCCCTACACTTTGACTGGTTTAATGGTACGTTGAAATACTCTCTTAAATCAGTCATATGGTTTCACTCTTTTGAGATGTTCTTTATTATGCTTTCTCTCTCATTTTGACAGTTAAATGGCAGGCTAATTATTGTACAGTATTATCTCTTTTTTCTTATTTGCAGATGACTTTTTAATTGGCAAATCGTCTGATATCTATATTTTCAAAAATGTGAATAGCTACTTCCCATCAACGTTTATATCAAAATGGAAAGCCTACTTTATTGGTAGAATACTGGAGACCATTGAGGTAACTGCAACACCCACAAACACTATGTATTTTTTTCTGTAGTATCAATATTCTGATATGCAACATATTTTATTTGTGAACTGTATACTTTTTAAATTAGTATGCACTATGTTGTAGTGCCTTGCACCTTGTCTGTTTGGCACTACATGTATATGTGTCTGTGTATTGTGTTCTTCCTTTTGTATGTCAATAGTGTCCATCCTAACATTGTATGCACTAGAATTCCCCACTGGGATCAATAAAGTCCATCCTAGTTTTAATCTTACTTACAGTTTGGTGCCCATACAGCAGGGATCCAGGAAATGTTCAGGAAGACTACCTCCATTTTGAGCGAAGAACAAAACATGAGTCTTATGGAAGCCATATTAAAAATGGTAGGATGGGTTATATGCAGTACTAGCACACAGCGTCCACTCAAATAATTAAATAAAATATTTTTTTAGGTTATAGTGCAAGGAAATTAACTTTGTTTTTACCAGCTCTCAGAATGGCAGTCATTACCGGAGCAACAACCGCTAATATCTGCATTTGCAAGGGTTTTTGGACAAGAAGTATTTCATGCTGATTTGAACAAAGATGTTATTCAAAGTGTCATTCAGGTATGTGGTTTGATGTGGATCATTCTTGGTTTTTTTCATAGCTTCATTTTCAAGTCACGCTTACATTTAATAAATAATGTAAAGTGTCATTTTTATAACCATTTGTGTCAGATGCGTTCGAAAGACATGACAACTTATTTATTATTTTGCTTTATATCTACAGGCACTTAGCCCTAAAGCTGGAAAAGAAAGTCCAGTTTGGAATATGATAGAAAATATTCAGAATGGGATAGCATGGCACTGGACAAAGCCATATCTGATGTTTGAAACCCGATACATAAGAGCAACAATGATTGGCCTTCCAACTGAGATTAGCAAATACTACCTCTCTGTAACAGGCTCCACAGTAAATGGTAAATACACTCTACCTGTAACATAATGTATCATTATGTGTTTTTATGGACTTCAAATAAAGAAGCACACTCTTTGTTCTCTTCTTCAGCTAAATCTACAATCAGTCCCCCACCTACAGATAACCTGGGTCAAATACTGAATGCTGACATTTTATTTGAAACTGATGGAAATGTACGGTAATGTATCAGAACATATATATTACAATTATATTGTAAATACTAGCATCAAACCAAATATTTTGCATATTTATGCATGCTCTGTACTTTCTTACAGTTCTGCAAAAGACCTTTTTGCTTTTCATGGAATAAACACTGATGTTGTTCAGTCTGGTGTGGAATCAATTAGTAAATGCCTTTTAAATATTCCATGGAAATTTTCTATAAAAATGAATGTAAAATCAATGAAGTTCCAACTGGATACCCCACCTTGGAAAACACGGACAGAGATTTTGTCTGTCAAGTATGTTTTTTTTTATTTATATATGCATATTATACATTTCTCATTGTATGTACACTCAGATGCAGTTTATTAAGTACACTGGATTGGAAATGCAAACATCTGGCTTCTCCAGACAGAAAATCATGTCAACTAAACACATATATTTTAATATGTGGTGGTCCCAGCATCTCAGAAACAGCAATCCTCCTGGGATTTTAACAAACTGCAGTTTGTAGAGTTTGCAGACAATGGTATGATAAACAACAAACACCCAGTCAGAGGAAGGTCATATTTGTTGAAGGCAAACCACTGGGGCAAAAATAATGGCTCAGTATAACAGCGGTGTGTGGAATTGCTTAAAGCCTTAAAGCAGTTCAGGAGGCAAGTGTGGGTCCTATCCACTAACTAAATGTACTTAATAAAGTGCCCATTGAGTGTGCATCTAATTCAAACACTGATGTATAATAATTCACATTTTAAAAACTGGGTGGTAATAGAAGAATAATTCCGTAAATGCTTGCAGTCACAATGTCTATGCAGTCTCAAGAAACATTGAAGATCCAGCAGAGGCTAAAATGACTCCAATGATGGAAGACCACATGGAATTTGAGGAAAATCCACAAACCATCAAAAACACAACAGGAGAGTCTGGCCAAGAGCAGGTGTGTCCCTCGTGATAAAAAAAAAAAAAACCTTTGGCCAAAAAAAGCATATGCGGCTGCATGTGTTTATTTGTATATCATCCTTTATCCAACAGACAAAGAGCTGGTCAGAGGCAGACCATCTTCAAACAAAGATTTGTGCAAAAGCTCCCATTTATGCCACTGCAATGTGCATGGAAATGGTAGCAGAAAGAGCACATTACCTCAGTGAATACCCTCTTTACTATGTCTTAGGGTACACGCGGTGCACATTTACACTCGAGCCAGGTAAAAAAAAATATTCATCTTCATTTAAACATCTTTTAAAGTTAATGGAAAAAATGTATTTCATTCTGACTGGAAATCATTTTAATATACTAATCCATTAAGAAAGTTAGAACTTTGAATTGAATTGTCAGCTTCCAGAGGAATTTTTAATTTAATGACATTATCATGTTGTTTTCTTTTACCTATCTTTCATTTTTTTTTTTTTTTTTACAGTTGAGAGAAATAAACCGATTGACAAATTACAAATAGAAATAAACAATGGGCCAAACAAAAACACGGAAAGTGTCAGTCAATCAATGAAAATTTTCCTCAGTCAGCAAATGTCCAAGGTACAATATATTCAATTTTCAGATTAGTATGAAATTGATAAACTGCATAATGATTTCAAATGTAATATGGAATGTAATCGCTACTCTTGTCCTGCTTTACCTCCAGTCCCTGGCTTCCATACCAGATCCTGTTCTGACTGTGACAGCTTTGGCAGTCAGTGGTGATGACAAACCTGAAGGTTATGAAACGACAGTTTATTTGACTCAAGCTGCTGAGAAGGATGAAGTTCAGCTCTTAGTTTCACAAATTGGAGAAGCCAACTGGAGACTGTGCATAGATGCAGATGTTGATAGAACTAATAACAAATCAAAGGTACTCATGTTAATTCCTTGATTAAAATATTGACACATGTTTGAAACCATATTAATTAATAATATCATTGTCGCTGTCATCAGGGACATTTTGCAACCATCATTACAGTATTATAGAATAATCACATGATCTGTAATATATATATATTGTGCGTTATATATATGTGTGTGTGTGTGTGTTTATACATTCCAGATGCAATTACAATGGGGTGCAGAGTGTCAAACATACAAAATTAATGTAGAAACTGAAGCATCACTCTTGTCTGGATCAAATCCATCCGTGAATGCCATGGTGAACTGGGAAGAAGTGCCGGAGTACATACAAGAAATTGGAAAGCGGTACATTCTGATTGACATCGTACTATTGTGCTTAACATAAACAGAGCAGCAACTAAAGACAGCTTTTTAATCTGTGTGGCTAGTCTATACGCATTACCCTGCCGGCCATTCTTATCAGAAGCCAAGAGACACAGATACATAGCAAAGCACCCCTGATTAGGCAAGCCCCATAGGCAGAGGTAAAAATAGTTTTATATCCTAGTTTTATATGGAATGATGTAACATATATGGGAAATCATGCCCATATGAAGCAATAATGACAAGCATCAGTCCATCTGACTGCTGAAAATAAAAGTTATAAGTCCCCCGTTAGAAAGATAAAATTGTCATATCTTTTATTGGAAGTAAAAAAAATAAAGATGAAACGGAGAAAAAACCTGGAAAAGCATAGTTTGTCTAGCTTATATAGAGAGTAAAGCACACCTATGATTAGGGGCGTACCTGGGATTTCTGATAACCCCCTGATAAAATCTTAGGAGAAAAAAAAAAGTGTATTTTATATA
>JABFEA020000036.1:9435349-9479398 GCA_019775915.2 Cyphomyrus plagiostoma | reverse complement strand
AGCTAGATAAGATTTTAACAACTCTGAGCTATTAGTTAAGTTCTCCCCAAGCAAGATTGATGGGCCGAATGGCCCCCTCTCGTTTGTGTAGTTCTTATGTTCTTATGTTCTTAAATTCCCCACTAGAGGGTAGAATAATGCAGTTCTTATGAGAATAAACACTTTGACGTGTATACAAACACTTGTGTATAATACAAAGAGTGCAATCTTGGAGGAAACAATTGTTTGGACTCTGAATATTTCTTATAAATGTTATTACTGCTGACAATTGTAATTCTAGCATTGGCTCTAGGATGTATCCCAACTTTGGTCTGCTGCCTGTAATAATGTGCAGGTCCCCAGCAAAACAATGACAGGGATAAGCAGGTAGAAAATGGAAGGATGGGTAATAATCTGGTTGTTGTCATGGTCCAAATGCATTTACCTTATTTTGATGAGGAATACTGTATTTATTTTCACCTCTTCCACTGATAATATAAACTTTCCTACTTGTATGGGCTTTTTTTCTGTAAAAATGCCACAGAACGTTCTTGTCTTGCAGTAACAATATATATAAGATATGACAATGAAGGTATCTCGCGAACATAAAGTTTAATCACTTATTGATTATGCTGATAAAATTTGTTTTGCTTATCAATAAATTATGCATATATATTCAATCAAGCTAATTACTTGTAAACAGCATTTTCATATCCAGTTTACTAAATATGATCAATTAAGTCTAATTATATATATATCTGTGTGTGTGTATATATATATATGCACATATGACAAGCTGTTCTTTTCACTGCAATAAAACCATGCATGTCCCAACTGAATTCAGTGAAGCTTCTATTTAGCCACATGCAGTCTAGTTACACTATGTCTCTCCAAACAGCAACTACAATTTTTTGTTTCTTCCTCTTCATCTTGCAGCTTTTATTTGATGATTTTCTCCATATTGCAGTTTTTGGTCCAGTGGCATTTAGATTACAGATTTCGGAATGTTATTACTGGCTATTTGATCGGTCACGTGTGCTTTGGAATATTTTGACTATTTTGGTTGCAATTGCTAAATTAACCTGGTGTCTAATCATTAGTGCAAAAATAAAACATTATGTTAAGAGATTGCTAAGAGAATGTGCCTCTGGTGGAAAAGCCTGAAATATTTGAGTCTATGAGTTAACCTCTGTTGTATCCGGAATGAACAATCGACTTTGCATATTCACAAGAAAAACTATTCAGAACAACAAGTGCTGGTCAGATATGTTTTGAAAATTAAAGGATTATTTGTGTATTAACTGCCAGTTACAGAATTATTGTAGATCTAAGGGCAGATGCTTAACCTACTACTGTACTGGCAGTAGTCATTGTACAAACCGTCCTAAATATATGGACACTTCTCCAAACTACTAATTTTGCCTAATACATTCATTAATAATAAATGGGTTTCCCAATCCACTTGTTGATTATAATATGTCCCTAATTCACATCTAGCTATACCCTAGAATAAAAAAAATATATATCTTCATAACAGGTAATACTTTTTCGGATATAAAAATACAATTTATTTTAAGCTGTAAATTAAAAAAAAATAAATTTAGAAAAAGTCATTTGAAAAATACAGATGATCATAATGCTCACAGAATTAAAAGATATGTTAAATTAACATTTTTTTCAATTTTTTGATTATACCGATCATTCCCTTTAAAAAGGGCATTCATAGTGGCATAAAACAGGAAACAAAGAAAATTCATTAAAAAGGAAAAAACAGGAATTAGTCTAGTGGCTATGTACAGGACATCTGGTGGTTACATGCTATAGAATTTCAACAATACAGTACATTGAAATACATTACACTTCGCATTCTAATTTACATTAAATTACAGAAAAGAAAATATTTCATTATGACCATATGGCCACATTTAAATATCAGTGTTAAAAGGGTGTCAGTTGAAGTGATTTGTAACTGGATTTAATTTACTGGAATTTATTTTATCAGACATTACATTTATTTATTTTTATTTGGTTAGATATTGGTATAGATATTGCACAGATAACTAATGCTAACTCAAAGTAGCGGGTCTGCCCATATATACTGAAATGTTTATCTGAGGCACTCGAAGCAACAAGGCACATTTTTAAACAACCTGTAGTACTCCTCTTGAATCTGGAAGAGGGAACAGAAAAAAGAAGGTGAGTTTTTTGAAAATAAAAACAAAACACTGGCAGTTCACATGCCAATGATCCATTTCCTAGCCCCTCATCCAGTGTGGGGCTATGGCGAGGCTGTAGCCCATCCCAGGAAGCTGGGAACACAACCTGGATGTCGTGAGACATGCAGTGAAGCACTGCCAGTAATTTAGAGACACCAGTGCACCTACAGTAACTCCATGTTTTGAACTGCGGAAGGAAACACACACAGAGACAGAGCTAGGAGGGGAAGCATCGAAACTCCCCGGGGGGGAACAGTGAGGAAACAGTGCAGTGCTGCAACGTGAGCCACTGTGCCAACCTTAGTGATAAATAAAATAAAGCATAAATAAAATTTTCCGGCACATTTAACAATTTCATTAGCAGTGAACCTTTATCTGAAGTAGTCCAGAGGAATTCAGTTTAGATTCCTCCCTGCACAATACATTTAGAACAATGGTTTAAACATTTTGGTATTGTTGATATTAATGTTATGAGTAATTCACAAAGTAGGGTATTAAAATGTGCAGATAAAATACCACTCTATTATCTGTATTTTGCATGGAATTCATGTTAGTGAATATGCTACTGTCAGAGAATTAGAATTAGTACACTTTTTAGTTTTATTATGTATAAAGTTACCCCAAGGTCTAAATCAGGAAATGGGGAATTATAGGCAGTGTTTTGTACTAGTTAAGCTTTTAATTAAATTTGACTTGATTGAGATGTTCAATGTTTTTTTTTTTCTAAGGCTGTTCTAGATAAGGACTCACAATACATATTGTTTAATCTAATCATTTCACTTCAATAAAGAGTAATGACCTTAGCTTAATTAATCCTTTAATGGTTGAAGTTATTCTTAACATAAGCGGTTTCATATTCTTTGAAAATTCTGCCAGGCATTTTGCATAGTATGTCTTATTTTTATATAAAAGCTGTCCTTAGCTTGGCTGGTAATTTTACTTGCACATTCAGGCCTATAAACAGAATGCGCTTAATTCTTCTCAGGAAACAGTGATGTGTTTCAATTCAAATTATAAGACCATATCAACAGATTACTTAAAATAGAAAAACACAAAGTCTAAGTTTTAAAAATACTTTAATTAGTATAAAATAGTAGAAACCTCATTCATACTAAAACAGGTTTTAGTGATGAGATACATTTTTATTGATAACATTATCGGGAGGTATGGCCACACACTAATGAGAGCTCTGGTTGTCTCATTAGGTAGCAGAAAGAGGTTTAACAGGGTAGAATGGGACTACTTATTCAAAGCTCTCTGCTGCGTTCGGTGGAAGATCAATTTATCTAATGGATTCGGGTCATTAATTACTGTCCTCAGACCTCTGGGCTAACAAAGAGCAAGCACAGTCATAGGAGGCCGGAAGCCATACACATAATTGAAATAGGAGACCCAATTCACTGAGTGTTAGAGCACAGCTAGAAATAGCTAGTTGTTGGTGGTGTGTGTGTGTGTGTGTGTGTATGTGTGTGTTTTACTATAACTTTTATAGGTATCCTGACAGGAATCTCTATCACAGCTTGGCGAAAGCAATATCATTAATATAAGCATATGCATTAATTACCATAATTTATTGCAATTTATTGAAATAGATTTGAAAAAAATCATATTTAAATAACATTTTTCTTTTGTGTAGTAAGCGAAGGGTGAACGTGGCATTAAAAAAAACTCTTTTTCACTACCGAATGACTGCATTCATATGCCAACAAACTTCACTGCAAACTGAATGGGAGGAACGGTTACCTTTCTGGATAACACACAAAGGAAGATGAAGATGAACATCCCTTGGAAAGTGTTGCAGATGGTGAACAGATATGCAGTGACAGTGGTCTCCTGAAGGATGTGAAGGACACCGAAGGTCCAAGTGGCACCAAGGACAAATAAAAGAGCGAGGGCTCCCCTAGCACATGACCTGAAGGGAAAAGCATTTTTTAAATTGTGCCCCAGTCATGAAACAAAGTGCAAGACATGTACTGGATTTATACAGAACTGATTTTGTCAGACGCTACCATACAACTTAGCTGCCACAGTAATGTATTTTCTGAAATAGAAGAAAAGTACTGTATGAATTCCCAACAGCTTCTTTTAGGGTGTTAGGTTGGCTAGCTTTTCACATACAGCCATAATTACAGAAGAACTGGGACTCGATGATAAATATAAGAATGCTTGATATAAACATTATGTGAAAGTAGAGAAACTGTGTTACCTGATATTTTCGTAGTGGCTAATTTCAGGCTTCTTAATAGCAGTGTGACGATACACTTTATACATGATCACTCCAAAAGCCAAGAGATTAACCTTAGGCAAGATTATTTCATAATTAGACATGCAACATATGCCTAAATTGATTAATTGTAAATACCGTAATAATAATTAATGTACAAAATATAAGGCATTAGAATTACTTATTGAAATGATTTATTCATCTGTTTATTTATATTTATTTTCCTGACTGCCAGACATGCAGGATTAATTTCTTACCAGAATAATTAAACAGGCTGGTCCAATAAAACTCCATATAAAATTGTTCTCTGTACTTAACCAGCACCTGCAAAATAAACAGATGTTCCTTACCACGACAATCCTGTAAACTTGTTGGGGATTATTTAAATGTAGGCCTGCAAAATTTCACTTACGCTTTTTTAGTACCATAGTATTTGTAACCGAGAGTCGCAGAAATTGCTACCACAACAGCAGGGCTCCCATAGCCAAAGATATAGAAGTTGCGATGCAAGAAACCCTTATTGTAAATGACTCCGACGACTATCAGATAGAGATGAATTCCCTCGATGCACATCCAGGCAAACGCAGCTAAAAAGAAGTAATGGAGCAGCATGGCAACCATGGAGCAGAAGTGCTAAGGAGAAATTGAAAAGTAAAAAAGCTGTATGATCAAACTGCAGCTTGTTCGTCCTTGAAACATCTCATAACAAACTTTTTTTAATATAAAGCAAAATATCACTTTAAAGACACACCGTGACTTTTGACCGTTAAATGGATGGATGGATGGATGGATGGATTGATAGATGGATGGATGGATGGATGGATTGATGGATGGATGGATGGATGGATGAATGAAATTTGAGATCTATAGATGGGTGCTATGAAAAGATACCATGGATATAATGCTGTGGATACGGAACAAACATTTCATGAGTAAGCTAAGAATGGTGCTCACTTTATGGTTGCTCATATTAATTCCGACTAAAAATATGAATTCGGCCATGAACAGACTGCAGCAAAGGTTTTTGTGAATAGTCGTCCTGGTGCTCTGTATTTCGCTGAAGAACCAGAATGTAAAAATGCACATAGAGAGACATATGATAGATATGATCATCCCGAGTTGGGTAAGTCGGGTCAGAATATTCAAGTGGTCTGTTATCTGCAAAAAAAACAACAACAGTCAGGTTTGCATAATCGTAAAAAGACGCATCAGAGCACTGCTGAACAGAATTACTATTAATACCCTAATTCACCTTTATGTATAAAAAAATGATACATGTGATACACATAAAATGATGCAAAAAGTTAATTAAATCCATGTAATGGAGAATAAGGACCCCCCACTACCCTCAATAAGACAAGCAGTTTCAGAAATTTAATGGATTGATGGAATTAGACTTAGAAACACAAAATAAAACCAATTTTTGGATGACGCATATGAAATGTCCAAGCTTACTTCGGAACGTCCAGAAGACATCAGGATGGCAAAGTGGGTCATGTGATTACAGCTGCAGGTGGTGTGGGATCTGTTGACATGAATGTATTTGCAACCATCTGTATCCCAGTGGCCCCTCAGTGACTGTGAGTACTTCCAGAATGCACACTTCACAGAATGAAGGTCGGAGTCAAATGGCTGTATAAATGGAAGTACAGATAAATAAAGAAATTGAATAAATAAAATAGTGTTAGCTTCATCATTTCAAAACTTCTCTTAAAGTCCCCAGTATTTGCAGCACTGTTGACCGCTAGGACGCCTTGTATGGGTAATCAATACCTTACTAACTTTTTAATCTAGTTAAATTAATTAATTAAGTGAGCTTGTGATAAAATGAGATCCATGTAATGGCTGAGGAGGGGTTTGGGAACTGAAGCGGTGTTACAGTTTTTATGGCAACACTTTAAATGAAAATGTCATCTAGCATGCATTAAAGATGCCTTCATAATGCCTTATAATGGTTGGTATACAAAGTAATAAAGCATTACAGCATCTTATGCTGACAGTTACAGTCAATGCATTTTAATGTTGACTATAACACTTCATAAGCTCCAATGAAGCTCTACTCTATAATGCATTATATTAAGAATTAAGGATACTTTGTACTGCATTAGAAAGGTATCTATATTGTATTATAGATGTGAGCTCCATTAAGCATTCATAATGCATTATAAACATGGCTGTTATACCTTTTTATGAATATTTATAGCCATGCTTTATGAATGCACTGTAATGTGTTAAAGAATGTTTTCATAGATCCTTATAGATATTACATTCATTGAAAGTGTTACCATAAGTAAACACTAAATACACTTATCACACTTCATTTTTTACACTTACTTCAGAGTGTTTTAAGGAAAATGTTACAACATCAAGCTCATAGACATTTGCTGGTTTTAGGGCAACTGCTACAACTTGAGAGTTCACAGTAAAATCTTCAGCTTCTGAATGTTGTTTATACTCCTGCACGAATTTCTCTTTGCTGTTTTTCAAAAGATTGCTAATGCTTGTGTAACGAAGAAAAACCACAGAGACGTTTTCTGAGAAAGAAAGAGATTAAGTTACACTGACACACACTATACACAAACAGAAGTGTATAGTGAATAAATGAACAATTTTATTACAACAATTTAAAAATGTCTTTTAATATAATGATCACTATAATCTAACAAAGGGCATCACACTATAAACCATCACTCTTATGCCTCTTTAACATCATCAGCAGTACAATATAAAAATATAAATAATACCTGCTAGACTAATTTTCAAACCAATTACAAAGCAGCAGCAGCATTAAAATATTCAACCTACCATTGACTTTTGTTTCTGCAGAGTGCAATTTAATGGAATCTCCTCCCAGATTAGCTTGAAGGTTCAGTTGCTTATTCTGTTGTGTTTCAAAAGCACATAGCTTAAGGGCTATAAATGAAAAAAATACAAACTATATTATAGTATAAAAAGAGGTAAATTAAAAATAACATAATACATAAAAATATGTAAAAAGTACTACACAGTTAAGCAGGTAATATGAGGAACATAGATCAAATATTCTAGTAGCTCTATAATCTGTTTATATGAGCATTTTGAATAAGTATTCTTACCTAAGTTGCTTGTATTGACTTCCACTTCTGTTGCAGTTTTGTAATTTTTAGAAATGCTCAGTGTTGCTTCTTCTACAGTATGTAATAGTTTTGTAATGGTCTGTTCTTGATTCACCTCTGTTATATTATACCATGCATTGTTTTCAACAATGTTGTTCACTGTGTTTACAAAGACCTATCAATAAGAAACAATTGTGGTAAAACTAATTCACGCATATTAACATATACATTCATACAATTTGTATACATTCATATATGAAATTCGTAATGAAACTTTTGCCAACATAATCAACGTGTGTTTAGAGTTTTTTTTTTCTATAAAAAGAAATTGTACAAATGAATAGTAAAACTTACTTTTATTGTTTCATTAGTAGAAGCGTCCACATTAGCACTGGTGTCATTCACAACAGATAACAATGGCAGTGATCGAGATAAGACTTCCACGTATGAAATGATATCGACTGGTGTCAGCTCCTCCGAAGTTTGTTTTCTGATTTCGTTCAGCAGGGGTAGGGGACTTTTATTGCCACTCATCTAGACATTAAATAAATTAAATTAATTTAATGCACGGAACATGTCTCAATTAAATTACTGCACTAAACATCATTGATTACTTAAACAATCAAATTATTATTGAAGTTATTATCCTGAAATAAAATCACACCTAGAGGCACATCATAAGAGCAAAGATGGTTAATAACTATCCTGTTATTACAGTTCAAAATAGATTCAGTCCTAGAGGGCTACAGAGTACACTGGTCATGATTTCAGTCAACGTTTAATTATTAATGCTTTTCTCAAGTGTTAATTTAACTACACACTGAAATACAGGTAAAAAAAAACAAAAAACTTTTTTTCATTGAATTAAACTAAAAATACCTAAATGAGTATTTCTCAAAATGTTTTTATTTTATTACTTTTTAGTTGAGTAGCAGAGCTATTAAGTATTTAAATTCATTTATATGGAATTAGCAGTTATTTGTAGTAATTGGTGAAACAAGGTGTGAAAACACAACGTGGTATTATTAAGATGTCAATAACTGATTAGTAGTAAACTGGATCCCATTGGGTTAAATTTAGCAGTGATTTACTATACACAGTAACCCTACCCCTCCATAAGTTACAAAGAGGTTAATCCTATCGCTATGTCCATCTTTGAACTATTAGATATAAAGGATTGTTTGAAATAAATGTATGTGGTTATCAATCAATTCTTGTCTACAATTTTACTGAGGAATGTAATAAAAACATTATGGGTTGCCGGGGTATATTTCTTTATCATTACAAATCTGGCTTAATACTGCAGGTTTTGAATGATTATGCTGATCAACAGCTTAATCAAACTGAATAAAAGTAAAGCCAGTGAAATTTGTTGCTTGACTTGGTAGACCCAGTTAAAAAATTAATAAAATATTACAAAAAATTTGGAATAATGATGCTCTGTACTTACACTTTGTAGTGTTTTATTGACCATCTGGGAGACACATTTGTCATTCAAGTGACACATCGTCTTTGGAATTTCTGTAAAAAACAAAAAAAGTTCAAAACAAATTGAGCAACCCCAGTGGAACATGACCGTTTTTTTAAATTGATTACTAGGCAGGAACAGGGTAATATTGGGAAGCAATATAGCTACATAGTATTGAACATGCGTATGGATTCCTAAACTCCCAAACCACATATTGTTCTTGCAATACATTATGAGTAATATACAATAAGTGTTGTAGAAACTTTATTAATCTTTCCTTAAATATAGGATATTTCTTTTGGAAAAGGCATTAATATGAGTTTTTCTAGAAGCTCATCTGTGCAGTAAATTCCATTTTTGGGTGCAAGTTGTTTAGTATATGTATTTCGCCACCGATAAGAGCGGCTATAAGATCCTGCAACGTTGACGCAATGGGATCAGTGGCCAGAGACTTTCAGATCATTTCATCAATATCTGCAGATAACCGCAGGCCAAAACACACAAAAAGATAATGAACATTTTCATTACTGCATACACATTTTCATTACTAGATAATTATCTACATTGCATTGCATTGTGAGGCTTATTTATTTGTGAAACCTCATTAATAAAGCTGACATTCGCCTTATGAAAACACTGCAATCTATGCCATAACGCACATTGAAAAGTATATAAAACAGGTGATAAATTACCAACACAGTGTGTATCATCATTTGTTTGAAAGTTTTCTGTCCCTGTGGATTTGTAGCCAGGTGCACATGTGCAGAAGTAGCTCCCTTGAGTGTTGCTGCAATGGGCATTTTTACCACAGATGCCTGTGACATTTTCGCATTCATTGTCATCTGTGATTAAAACAGTAAACAGAACAATTACAACAGAAGCCAAAGAATGCAGAGTGTTTACATGTGTAATAACATTAATAGACAATGTCTATCCATCCATTGTACAACTACTTATCCAGTAAGTGAACAGTATAGTGCGCAAAGCAGGGGAATCTCTCTCTCTCTCTATCTGATACTGAAATATGATACTTTTGACATTTCTAGTTTTTTGATTGCAAAAAATGAGTTTATCCTTGTGGAGACCAAAAAAATGTCCTAACAAGGTAAAAAGTTACAGGTTTTCATCAAATTGTATGGCAATCTAGTTATAAGCAGAAAAACGCATTAATAGACGAAGTTCAATATAGATGCCCATCACATCACCCTCGATAGATGTTTAGACATGCATGTTATGCAGACAAATTAGAGCCACTTGTCCCTAGTTTCCATACATAGACTAAATGGTGTGTTTGATTCATCTGTCAGGTTCTTTTTTGTTGTTCTTCTTTTTTTTTTTCTTTCCTCTCCTCTCCCATCTCCTAACTCCCCTCCCAGGACATTGTTTTTGAACAGAACAATAGTCCAAATTCCACTCAGGTCACATGGTTGTGTTTCCTACCTTGAAATGACTAATATACCATAATGTTAATTATAAATCAAAATAAAACTTATGGCTCCATTTGAGAGTTAACTGGTGGACTTTCTGTTTGTTACAAAAATGAAACACAAGAACAGCATTAGTATACAACATTAGTATCAACAACAACAGCAACAACGATAATGATAATGATGTTGATGATGATGAGTATAATATATGATGATGAAGTATAAGAAGAAGAAAATATAATACAGACCACCAAAGTATAACATTTTTTACATTTCTCAGATTCTTCTTTGAAAAATAAAGATACCTAGAAAACAAATCTCTGCAGGGAATCTGAAATCTCTGTAACCATCGTTTAACATATCGCTGAACATTAGAAACATAATCATTAAAATAAAACATATTTAAAATACGTGTTATTCATCCTACAACATGAATCTTTGTCTAAATTATGAAATATTACCAATTTAACTTATGTATATACAGCTTTTTGTAAATCATTAAGTCTCTTTTTCCTGGAATATTTTATCATTCTAACTTTAATGAGCTTTAGTTTGATCAGCAAAAAAATGCTCATTATTACCGCCAAATATTTAAAAATAGTGGTTTTATCCCAAGTGTGCAACATTCATCAACTTCCCCGCTTCTTGTGGAAAAACCCCATCACGTAAGGGACATCCTCTGCGTCCTCAAGTGGGAGGAAAAGTGTTCTCAGGAAATCAGTCCTAAATTCCACACCTAGGTCTTCCTTAAACGTTTAAATAAACTTACTCCTTTTGAAAGCCACTATTAACCTGAAAAGAAAGGTCCCACTTTCTATTTTCAACTGCCATCACTTTGATACAGCATTTAAGACATGTATTATGTAGTAAAGAGTACAATATCAAAACAAATCAATATAGATAATGTAAAATATTCATATTTCAGCCAGATTGTTTATACTTTCAATATACGAAATTCGATTGTGTTCAATCTGATTTGAAACAGATATAATTAGAGTCTATTTAGTTTCACTGGTATAATGGTAAATTTGCTTGAACGGTATAGGGTCCCTGTGAGCTTGGAGCTTCCCAGGAAGCACAGCACAGGACACGGGCGAGGGGACACCCTGGATGGGACAAACAGTCCATCTCAGGATGTTTGGAGCATACCCATAAAAAAGCTAGGTACGTAGCTAATGCTAACCGTTGAGCCACCAAGCTGGCTGGGTTGTTTTTCATGTTATTAGGAACTGCCTTATCATAAACTTACGCATGACAATACATTTTCAAAATGTACCTTTAAATATACTAAGATTTTTAATTAATAAAAAATTGTGGGTGCTCTTTTCCTTTTCTCTGAGACATACTTTCTTGATCTCCTACAGATCAATCTTTTCCTAAATAGTATACACTACAGGAAACGTATGACACTTTGCTCAGTAATGTAAATAATAGGAAGATTTTAAGCCTTGTCTGGTAAACCTTCACAATTTAATGCCTAAACCATATTCCAATTTTTACAGCAATAAATACATTCATTCTCATTACCTAATTAAATGCCTCACTATCCAGTAATTATTTTGTTTTCTTACAGAACTTTAAGCTGTATAAGGCTAAATTAAACTAATACTATAAGTTTCACCAAAATAAAAGCTAACAACAAAAACATTATTAATGCATTTACACTTGTAATGGAAAAACTAGTTACATTTTATTAATGATATTTCCAGTCATATCTATAGAAGTGAGAACTGGAAGCTTAAGCCTAAAAGATCTAGAACAATTAACTCCTAGCTGCATATATAATACAGGAGGGTTTATCCCATATAAACATAAATAAGTGAAACCAGTGAAAATGGCTAAGGATTGTGTTAAGTATCCTATATAACAAATACTCAGACAAAAAATGTTGTAACTGGAATGGCATAATTTTTTGGAGGCTAATAAGCTTGTCAGCACTTCTAAGAATGATTTCAAAAGTTGTCTTAGAAGATAAACATAATCTGTGACAGTCAACTAGTAATGACTTAACAGAAGCCCAATTTGTGCTTATGATGTGGGAACCAACAGTTTAACAGTTATTTGTAACAACAACAGCAACAACAACAATAACAATAATAATAATAATAATGATAGAATTGTCCTTATTATTATTGTCTTATTAGAATTGTCCTTATTATTATTGTCTTATTAGAATTGTCCTTATTATTATTGTCTTATTATTATTATTATTGTTGCTGTTGGTCATATTACATAAAAAAGGAATTCACAGACTGGCTACTTGTTATACTCTAATTACTGTAGGTGCATATCTGTGTATCACTAATAGAAACATAGTATTAGTATTATAGGATAACACAAGAAATCAATGCAGAACACAAGACACAATGATGGACGAACACAATCATTATTATCAGATATGCATATATCATTTCACAATTTAGTACATTTAGTAAGATTTACTTTATTAGAAGTTAAACAGTAACATTAAATTCCATAAAAAAAAACCTACAGTTCACCACTCTTAATAATTCAACAGCAATTGTTTTTTGATTTTATAAACAATTTTCAATCTTCAGTTAGATTATAAATCAAGATTATTAATGGATACCGACATATCAAATTGGTAAAAAATAAAAAAAAGGGGTGAAACGTTTACCTGTACAAAAACTTATCCCATCACCAGTATATCCATTTTTACAATGGCATTCTTCTGAACCATTTATAGTTTGACACTTTGCCTCCTTAAGACATTTTTTGCAGAAGTCAGAAAATTTGCATGGGTCCAGGAGAATCGAAAGCCATGCTAATCAAAAAAAAGATAAACACAAGCATGTCACTCAGAAGCAAAAACACTGATAAACACAATATACAGGCTAAAATGGCTACAATTTGAGCAATTGGTATTCAAATTATATTAATGAACTAATAATGATCTAATGCAAAGAAATAAACTATTTTAAAAAGCGAAACAGCTATTTCAAGGCATCTTGCTTTCTGCACACTTCCTGTTTGTTAATAGAAAGAAAATGATTCTACTATGGTGCCCGACATACAGTCACATTCAGCTGATACAGTACATCTTGAATGTAGCAAAAACTTACTTACCAGCTAAAAGTACAAGTTTCATTGGGAACTTTAGAAAAGACTCCATACTCAGGCCGGACGAGGACTGCTTTTAGCTGAAACCTTCTGTCTGATGACGTTTGCCATTTCCTTACAGCAGTTTTCCTGTTTCCTCCAACCTTGCCCTTCCTGTGCTGTTCTTTAATCAGCTTTTACAAACACTATTCTGTGAACTGCACCAACATTAGAAGAAAATGGTCAGCTAGCTAATATGTTATAAAGTCACAGAGTGACACATACTGTATTATAAAACTAAATATTTTTGGAATCGTGGAAAGCAGCTGGAAAGTAGCAGAATTCCTACATGAAAAATACCATTTACATTTCAATTTTCAATCAACAGTTCATGATAATAAAAAGGGATAAAATGCATTTTACAGTGACTGTATTCATGGTGAGTGTGTGTGTGATTTCTAAGAAATATTTGCACAGAGAATGATATATTTGTTTTGTAAATGAATTAGATGAATGTCACAATATAGAAAAATGCACTTCCACTTATGAATTTACATGCTGATATAACTAGCACATTTACATTTTCTCAGTAATTAACTTTATAATGATTTTGTTCCCTTATCCGATTTATTTGATTTAGATGTAACATCAAAGCAGAACTACAGGTCAGGGCTACAATTAATCTCAAAATTTCACAAGACTTCATGAAATAAGAAACGGATGTATGTTGACACTTGTTTAAAAAAGGGAAAAATAAATAAAATATTATTTTCTCTTTCGAGTCAGTAGACCAAATGTGTCTTTGAAGATAAGCCATAAAATAACACAATAGGTGATTTTATTTGTGGGTGGCAATTCTACACCCTTTAGTTGGAAATGGACCTATTCTTTCTGTGAGAAATTACAATCAGGCTGCTTTGAACATGACAGGGCACTGCCCATTCCAAGTGTGTAGCAAAAAAAGAAAAAAAAATTGGAAAAGTCACGAAGTTATTAGAATATAAAAGTCCTAAGAAAACATTTTGATACCATTTTATGTATAGGCCATTTAGAAATCAACTAAAAGTGTAGGACAAGAAAGGAATTCCAATTAATTACACAACTATATTTTAGGTCTAGGGGTGGCATAGTGGAACAGAAGCACTCACCTGCAGGGTCTAAGTTTGAATCCCATTCATGTGGTTTATGGAGTTTGCATTGTATTGATTTTTACAACTTGATTCTTGGGAAAGTGGCTGACACAAGGACTTCAGAACCTTAGGGCTGTGTATACAAAGACCAGCAGCATGCAATCATGGGAAAACTTCTTCTGAATTGTGGGAGCAAGTTAGCATTTGAAAATAATCATGTTCTTGTTTTCATCAAAATGGCCGACAGGACTGTGCAACACATTGAATTTCTTTCATCATGCACATATACAATGTAAGCTCTGGTTCTCTCACATTAGCACGTGAACCAGTCCATTTTTGTAATTTGGTGGTACTAAAAATATAAAACATTGAACCGTGTCTGAACTGACTGAGTATTTTCGGTGGTGTTTTTTTTTTTTTGCATTAAATATACTGCCTGTTAGTATTAAAAGTTCACACACATGAAAGATTGATGATCTCATTTTTGTTACCATATTCATATTATATCATTATGTTATAAAAGTACGCCGTCCAATCAGTGTTAACACACAACAAATTCTTAAAATACTTTGATCAAATGACAACACATTATCTACCTTTACAAACATGTGGACAATTTAAATTTATGTGTTGTAAATGTAAAAAACACATGCAAAACAACAAAAAAAACGCTGCAAATCCACTCAAACACAAAATGGGTTTTCAGGGGATAATGAAACGAGACAAAGCCATGAGGGCTGTTGTACATCAGACATTTAAAGTACATCTATGTGTTTTGAAAATGAGCTATCGGATGACACAATATCGATATGCTTTTATAGCGTGTTAACATGATGGCTCTATTAAAGATTTTGAATAGAAATCAATAGTATTTCTTCCTGGCTGTAAGGAACATCCTGTTGCATCCCAGAATGCATAGCTAAACTGAATTCATTCAGTTAGCATCTCACAGGGAACTTGACAAAGTGATGAATCATTGTTACTGGGTTCATTTTGTTTCAAACCATTGCCAAACGGATCATGTGTTAAACGTAGCATAATGTGCAATATTTTTTTTTCCAGGTTCCTGAAGGCTCATACTTTAAAATGAGGAGCTTTCCAGATATTAAGTGCACTTCCAATGGTTGTCAGGCCTCTTTGTTCAGAACCCATGCAACAGATATAGGCATAATTTATTTTTGTCTTTTCTTCGAGACCTCCGTTTGGAATAAAGCTAATACAGGGCTTCCAACTTCTAGTGTGTTGACTCAATGTAATGTCTCCATATAATTAGTTATGAACGCATCAAATTTCACCTGTAGGAATACCTGTATGTCTTGCAGACCCATTGTTACAAAGGCCACCATAAGACAATGATTAAATGAGTTATACATACCACTATAATCGCCACATAATCACATACCTTTTATATTATATTAAATACCCTTCATGACGATTTGTTAACAGGCAGCAGGGTAGTACAGTGGTCAGCACTGTTGTCACATGTCTAGGGGATGAGGGTTTGAATCTCTGCCATGACTCCACGTGTGTGACTTTCGAAGGCTCTCCCTATGTCTCACTCAAAGTCCAAAAACATGCTGAGGTTAATTGGCATTACCAAATTGCCCGTAGGTGTGAGTGGTATGTAAGTGTGCCCTGCAATGGGTTGGCGCCCCGTCCCGAGTTGTTCCCTGCCTTGCACTCGTAGTCTTTGGGCCAGCCTAGCCCCCTGCGACCCTGAATAGGACAAACAGTTACTGAAAATGGATTTATTGGTACGTAAATATGGAAGTTAAGATATAAATTCAATATTTAGATTAGAAAATCATTCAGAGGCAAATAGGGGTCTTAAAATACAAACGTGAAATAAAAACAAATAATTTTGCCATAAATATTAATAGCAAGATGACATTTTCAGCACATTATTAAAATTAAATATCTCATTCATAGTTGTTAGTATTAACCGGCAGATTATTTTCATAATAAAAGACATTTAGGGAAAATGTAGCTGAGCCAATGCACAATATCTGACGTAGCTACAAAAAACAGTTAATTTGGACAATACTCATAAATGCAAAACAAGGTAGGAAAGTGAACATTCAGCTCTTGAATTTGATGTGTTCAGAGCAAAAACTGGAGTGGTCTGAGGGCCATGAAAAGGAGCTTAAGGTGTTGACTTGGCCTTCAAATTTCCAAGATCCCAATCCAATTGAACATCCATGGGATGTGGTGGACAAACAAGTCCAAACCATAGATGCCCCACCACGCAACAAGCAATGTGGCGTAAAAAATACATACCTAGTGGTCTAGCAAGCAGTGGAAAAGAGTTAAATGGGCAAAACAATTGGACCCATAGCATCAGAGTGAATACACATTTACCCAAAATGCTATGTTTAAAATAAGACCTTCAGGGGAACAAAGCAATGCCTTGGAAAAGGGACACACAACCTGTATTTAAAGCTCTTTGGCTCCACCAAGTCACAAGCAGATCTACATTTTCTAAAAGGACAATGCTTGGGAAAGTTTTGAATTCCATGAGTGGCTAAACTGCCAAAATGTCTCCAAACTCAGAACAACACCAAGAAGTGTGTAATCTTCCCTCACATCAGCTGAGGTCATGGTTCATCAGTCCACTATCAAGAAAAAAAAACTATAAAAAAGAGCGACATAGTGGAGTGCCAAAAAAGAAACCAGTACTGACTCAATAAATATGAATACTTGTTTTCCAAAAATAATTTGTATGAGAGTTCTGAAGCAGTGTTCTTTGGGTACTTATATTGAAAGCATGTTTTCAGTTAACTTAGTCCTTATTATATCTGTCAAAAATCAATCACTTTTCACGTGAAGAAGAGTCCACAGTCTGGTTATGCTTTGCTGAATCTGGACCTGGAATACCTTTCATTATTGAAACAACCATGAATTTTGCTCAGTAACACAGAATTCTAGAGAACTACAGAACCACTAGTACTGTTGGCTCTCGCAGCACCACAAAGACCTGGAACATACTAACACAATAGAATAAATAACAATGAAAAATATTTAGGCGAAAGCTTCATCATAGCAAAACCTGAAACAAAAATATGAATTTACATTATTTTATTTTTGCAAACACTTTTGTCCAAAGCAGCATATTCAAATGAGGTAGACAGTACATTCTTCCATGAAGTTGTAAAGGACTGATTAATAAGTTAAGAAAACACTTGACTGCAGCCTTCGCTGCTATAAAACACTTGAGAGTAAAGTTGACATCATGTACGAAGACCGTGAGCATCAATATTGCATAGCAATATTAAAGTATGAATTTTTGTATTAGGTGTTAATTCTGGTTCTGGTTAATGATATGTACTGTCAAAAAAATGTACACATGCAGACAATGACACAAGGCATATGGTTTTTAGAGTACTGCACCTTGTCTTGTGATATGAACCCACCCACATTTTTGCTTTGAATTCTCACTTAAGATTTTGCGATACACAGCAAAAATAGTCTAAGAAAGTTTACGAACGTTAATGAAGTTAAAAAAAAAATGTTAAAAAATGAATAACTTATGAAGTCACTGAGTTTTATAATAATTTTTATGCCATATGGTGTTCATTAATCAATGACATTTCTGCCATTTGCTACCTTTCATGCCCCAAAATTGCACAATTAAGGAAACTGTAACATGTAAAATGTTGAGTAGATTTTTTTAAATTGAGAAATAAGTCAAACTGACATATACATGTGTCGCAAAGACAAAAAAAGACTACAAATTAAAGATGTATGCTGCCTTGCATATGCCTAATGAAGAACTTATAAAGCAAGATTGACAATGAACATGGAATTCCATTTTCCAAAGTTTCATAATAGCGAATTTGATTAAATGAATAATAAAATTGATTAAATGAATAATAACATTTGTACCATCCTAAACTGCAACATAAATAAGTTTTCAATTGTAATCACAAATTATGAGAATCCATACTTTTGAATAACTTCTGATTCTAAAAAGCATACGTGTAAAATAAATGTGATTAACTGGTTACTCTGAATTCACAAAGGATGAACATTACGTTTCATTGCATTCAATTGACTTTTTAAAAACTATTCAGCCTCAAATAATTGAATTTCTTTAGTCATTAGCTTGCTGTTAAGTCTCATTAACTCAAGATTTTTTTAGCAAGTTTCATTCATTTCTGGATTTCAGTGGACCTAACCACTCCACTTAATCAATATGACTCACAAAAATAATAATAAAAAAATATATATATATATATATATATATATGGCAAGACATTCAAACGCTGCGAATATAAAATAATTTTGCTAGCAAACTTTTGGAAGAGGATTTATAAATATATTGAGGGACAAGTGCAAAGTAATTTTTGGCACCCCTGTCATATCATTAAAGCTTGAAAAAAATATTGTGTTTTGGTTTTGGGGAATAGATACTTGGTGACCTGTTATAGTGGGTTGGAAACAGACAGAGCCAGCTTCCCTGCAAAATGAAAAACAATAGAGCAGAGCAGCCAGCTAGCAGACTTCCTCCCTCTGGTATTAGTGAACACCATCCAGAGTGTAAGCCGCGCACAATCAGCGGCCGGAACCCCCACCCAGCTGCATGGCCTTCTGTTACCCTTTAGCAGAGGTGATCTCTTAGTGAAAAACAATTCACATTCTGGCTGTGTGACGCCATGAGATGTTGGTACGTCTCCATTATTATCCGCAAAAGCTTCCTTCATTGTGTTGCATAGAGATATCTGTCTCAAAGAGACCATAATTCAGGTGATCCTGAAGCAGCAGTACATATGAACAAGTATATAACCAAAGCCATGGTGTAATACACAGTGCAGAATGAATCACAAAATGTTTTTGTTTTTTTCTGTCGTGTGTGTATTATTTTGCTATCCCATAAAGTGTAATAAATCAGCAGACCACTCCTTTTTTTCCCCAAAGTGTACCTCTGAGAAACTGGTCTGTTTTGACTTTTTCATAATGGTTGGCTATATCGAAGGAGGGGAACCTTGTAAACTCTGTTGATTTCTAGCGAGTAATATCTTATGCATATGGCACTTTGGTCAGAAAAGACAGAGATATAGTCACTGAAATTTAATTAGTGTGCACTGTACCTGAACTGCCGTATTGCCATATATATTGATAGATATTACACTGCAGCAATTGGGGGGTAAGGCATGCATTTTTTTGGGGTTTAGTTTACCGTGATAAAGATGTTACATTTTTGTTTTCTTAATACTACACCTGTGTGGGGACATATGAGACTGTCACTGCTTCAAATGTGATTTTATGGTTGACCATAATTATATGGAGTTAAACGGAAGCAGACTTACGACTTGAGTGAGAAGTCAGTTCATTTTATGGTCACACTGTTCAATTAAATTTGTTCAAAAGGGTAAGATATCATACGACCAGCTATTTTCACTATTTATTTATTGCACTTGCTGAGATAGGTAAATCATTACAGAGCCCCTAATGGGCATTGGAGGAAAAAAAAAATTAAGAAAACAACAACTCCGTGTGTGTGATCTCACAATGCTTTTCAAACTGTATTTACCTATCCATTTTCCATAATCTAATGGTGTAGGTGTCACACCTGGTGTTTTTTAGTCTCACCTCGTATTCCTGCCCTACTGTTAATCACTATCAGCTGCCTTGTGTTTGCCCATTCCTTGGTCTAGTATTTAAGTGCTTCCCAGTCCTGTGCTCCCGAATTCTGTCATTGTTATATGTTCATGCTTGTGTTTTTCTGCTATTAAAGTCCTTTGTGAAGAGGTTGCAACCTGTATATAGGTTGTGTATTTTCATGTGGTTAATAATATAAATACAGCTTAATAATATAAATACAATGGTATGTTTATTGGGGGGAAGCCAAATTAAATATGGGAGATGGGGTGGGGGGGTGTCAAATGACGGTGATCCTAGAAATTATCCCAGCAATGGCAAGACATGAAATACTCTTACCATGATTCCAGTTCATTCCCCTCTCACACATATGCTATGGACAATGGAGAGGCAGCAGTTACCATAATCACCACTTTTTTGGATTCTGGGAGGAACGGAGAGGCCCCTCCCTGAGGAAATCTCTCCAGACTCTCCAAGTAAAATACTGGGAACTGCAAAATCACCCAGATTGCTGGAGTTTGCTGCAAATTCAACCTTTGATGCACATTCCGATTCCTTGTGAAAGAAGACAACGGTATATTTCATCTGCTGCTCTGTGTTCAGTCTTTACTCCCAAAAGACAGATAAAATAAAATAAAATAAAATGAACAATGTTTACCTTATGATTTTAACATTTAGGCTTAGCTTTACTGGTGATACGATTTATTAGTTTTATGATGAATTTTAATATAACATTGTATCTTATAATGTTATTTATATACACTTTTATAGCAATAACACATTCAGCGCACCACAGTTGTCCTTGCATATTTTGGCGTAATGCTTGTAATCAGCATCCAAGCAACGTAATCATTCGCTGTAATCATTGAAGTGGTGGGGGGGGATGCCCTGGAGGAGGTGTGCCCCTTGATGAGGCTTCATGTGTGTATAATTGTGTATAATTATGCAAGGTTCAGAATCGCAAGTTTTTGTTTCTTATATTTGTGTCATAATTTATGTTATGGTATTGGTGTGGGTAGAGGTGAAATAAAATTCTAAAAATGTCTGGGTGCATTAATATTACTTAAGAATATAATTTAATTTTTTTTAAAATTATGTTTATGTGTATCCCCAGTCTATTAGAAATCCAGATATCATATTTATTTTCAACAAGGAATTTAACCTCCTACCTCGTGATATGGCTAATTGACCACAACCTTACAAAACTCTCCCAGAAAGATGCTAATGAAACACTTCAAAAACTTGTTCTCCAAGGGAAGTAATGTATTCTGTACACGGTAATAATTTTATCTTCTCTTTTCTTAGATTTAAAAACCCTAGCCTGTGTTTGCTTAAGTAATACACACACACTTGTTGAACATGGACTGAGGCTAGAAGTTACCATGAACATGTCCCAAAGTATTTTGGGATATTTATTTGTTTATAATTTTCTAGTTGTAAATAAAAGTAACTGATCACAAGTTACAGGCCACAGAACTCAAAGAGGCTCCAGGCTGATGCTGGCAGTTGCTCATGGTCTAGTAATTACAATGAGCAAAAGACAGCTTTTCAGTAAATTGGCTGTGCTGGTGTCATTTACTAAATTATCTTTATTAAATCAGCCACCCAACCCTACATTCCTCCATGCTATCACAATGACCTATTAACATATTCATAAAGCATGTATAACACCTTCAGCACTATGTCATCCATCACTAGTATGATAGTTCATACCTCAGTTTAATGTGTATTAAAGTTACGGTAAGTATTCATATACCATGCAAACCACTACAGAAGCAAGAATATCTTTGCTTCAAGGAAACAAAGGAGTTTGTGCTTGGAGCAGGTTGATTAAATGCACTGGCAACAGAACAGTCTCTCGGTGCTGAATGAAGTTATGTCTCAGCTGAATTTCCATACTCAAAAGCTCATATATATATTTGCATGTTAAGGTTGGGTATGTTCAATGGAAAAACAAAGGATACCATTTTATTAGAAGTATATATATATATTACCTGTTGTGGTATAATGCACTTAAATTGAAATACATGTTGGATCAGCATTCTAAATATGGCCATTTTGAGCATTTCAGTACGGTAGCATATTGTTGCCACCATGACAAAAATTACCATTTGCCGGGGTAAAATATCTGTTACATAACATTATCTAAGAGGTATACCGAGAACTTAACAATCGTATTTAAGTACTAAAACTGTGCTCATCAATTTTTTCCATAACCACTCACGGGGTGTTGGCCTCATGCTGAGCCTGGAGCCTATCCCAGAATGCACAGGGGATAGAAAATGATGGCCTCTCTACTTTACAAATCAGATTGTAACTACAAGGGCCACAACGGTGTGAAACTGTGCTGAATGTGCCGCCGTACAAACCTGGTGCCAAAAACACTACAGTTTGCAACCAAAAACATATTCATATCACGAAACTAAGGACATACTAAGGAGAGTAAAAGGGCAAACAGTTCCTGTCGACTCAACAGAAAGAGAGAGAGAGTGAGAGAGCAGACAATCCATGGGACCTACAAAGTACTTGCCTCATATGCACACAGTGGTCAGTAAAATGTCTAGTTGTCTTTGACCTCTGGCAGCTTGGAAATGTGCATTTTCTTACATTACTTACGACAAGACTTTTCTATTTATGTATAGCAGATATCCCATTTTTCAGGTCTCTAATAAAGCCGGACACCACGTTTTTAACAAAAATTGCGAAGTGTTGTTGTTTATATAATAGATTTATATAGATTTAAGATTTACGGGTGTTACAAGAAAATATTGAACTGATACGTGCAGCTTTGCTGATGTAAACAGGTTTAAATTGGACCCTAAATTACAGTTTTTTCCCGCTTATTATTTTCTGTTCATTGTTATTGCTCATTTTAATGAATTGTTAGTCACTTAAATGTGATAATACGCAAAAAAGAAGTTTAACAATAAGGTTTATAGTATAGAATTTGTTACTCCAAGTCAGAATTTTTAGCAACTGGGTAGATACTATAAATTTATATGTAATACATAACTTAAATTGTACATTTAACTCTAAAATTTTTTTTAATGTATTAATTCTGGCTTGTAGTAGACATTTCAATAATATAGCTTCATACTAACTTATGTAATAATTTAATCAAATATAATAAAATTCTCTGAGTTGGCGCCCCATCCTGGGTTATTCCCCGCCTTGCATCCGTAGGTTCTGGGGTAGACTCTGAACACCTGCTACCTTGCCCAGGACAAGCAGGTTTGGAAAACGGATGGCTGAAAATTATGAAAAACATTTATGAAAAAGATCAAATATCAGGCAGTCTCTCCATCTCACTCTGCCCTCAAAATCAGTGAGTTCAAGTAGCTGGTCTCCACCAGGTCATCCTGCTGGGCTTTTTCAGGCAAAAGTTATTTAAAAAGTTATTTAGGAAACAAGTATGATTTTCACATTTCAGGTCTAATTGGTTGCAAAATGGGAAGTGCTTGTGTCAGATTTCTCTTGCCTTGCACGCCCCTTGGACATCAGAATGTGTTAGCACCCAGAGCCATTTGAAAATGCACTGTTAGATATTTTACAGAGATTTTAGCAGCTTGACAGCAGGGGGCAATATTGATGCGTGTGAACGCAGGGGAGAAATTCTTCCCCGGATAGATTTTGTTTCTGATGAGACTGTTGGTTGGCATCCATTCAAAGATTTGAATTTAGAATAAACAATAAATACTTGTGCCTTTCTGGCCTCACATTCAGTTTTTAATTATAACTGTTTGATATCGGTCACATTTCATCTAAGAATTGCATTTAATGGATATTTTTAACAGTCATTTTTGGAAGCTTGTTTGATAATGTGATACTAATCTGCAGTTCATCACTTAAAGTAAAAAGAATCTCTGTATGCTTGTCTGCATAATAATAATAATAATAATATTATTAATAATAATAATAATAATAATAATGTTACTCACAGGTATAAGATGAATGTATGCGTAAATAAATACCTTGATTGATTTGACAACTAATGGATAAGTGACGTTATTTAATTATGAATATATGTGAGTAGTACATTTGTCAAATGCAAATATGTTTACACTTAAATAACTAGGTAGGCAGGAATCATCACTCAAAAATAAAATAAAAAAATCATAGCAATGCACCCTCCTGTTGCTGTCCGTGCTGAGAGTGTTGGATTTGTCAAGGTCATGGATTGTATTCCAGTGTTATGTTCTGTTTGGCACTATTGCTATGGAGAAAGCAAATTGGACAAATCAGGCCCTCTGACACTGTGATGCATGCTTTTAACAGAAGAGTGAACAGAATGTCTACATTCAGTACCAATCAAACTGTCACACTTTTAATGACAAACTTTGAAATTTTTATTTTGTTTGTGGTGAGGTTTAGTGGTGTTTTTATAAAATGTGGAATTCAAACATATTTCACATCAACAACAGGAAGCGGGATGTAGTTGGCCTGAGTATCAATTATGGGGGCCACTTTACAGTTCGGGTACCCATATAAAGAGTTTATGAATGGTTTATAATATGGTTACTAATTAGGCTATAACTTTGTAAATTATTAATAGACAATTTTAAACAAGTTATGACACAGTTTTCTTTTTATTAATGAGTTACTACCATTTACAAGTGGCAAAAGGGAGCTTTATTGTAAAATGGTACCCAGATATTTTTGTTGGTTATCATATTAAGTCAATTAATTTTTATTAATATTTTGTCAGGAAACACATTATTTGTGACACCACACTTGACACAAAGTATACTTTAATAATTTTTATTTAGTGCTGTTCAAAGAACTCTTGATGTTAAAGCAACTAAAACATACATTTACTGAAGCTTAGTCCACAAAACAATACAATATCCACAGACATTTTAAACACATTCAATACAATTTACTATTAGTTTAGCAAAAAAAAGGGGGGGGGCATTTAAAATGTAACTCTTGCAAGTATTGAATGCATGAATGACCAATCTGTACTTATTCCTCAAAAAAGGACAGCACTCACTTCCTCTGTTTATTGTAGATATACAAGAATCAGCCATAACATTAAATCCACCTGTGTATTATTGCGTATGTCCCCTCGATGCCTCCAAAACAGCTCTGATTTGTCAAAGCTTGGCTTCCACAAGATCTCTGAAGGGCCCTGTGGTATCTGGCACCAAGATGTTGGCAGCAAATCCTTTAAGTCCGGTAAGTTGCAAGGTGGGGCCTCCGTGGATGTCCAGCACATCTCACAGATACTTAATCGGATTGAGATCTGGGGAATTTGGAAGCCAAGTCAACACCTTGAACTCCTTTTCACATTCCTCAAACCACTCCTGAACAATTTTTGCGTTGTGACTGAGCACATTATCCTGCTGAAAGAAGCCACCGTCATCAGGGAATACTGTTGCTATGAAGGGGTGTACTTCCCTGAAACGACATTTAGATAGGTGGTATGTATCAGAGCTCATGGCATCAAAGTATACCTGTCTGCCAGCCTTCTTTCCATAGTGCATCCTGGTGCCATCTCATCCCCAGGTAAACAACACACATGCACCCAGCCATCCATATAATGTAAGAGAAAACGTGACTCATCAGACCGTGCCACCTTCTCCTATGGCTCCATGGTCCAGTTCTGATGCTCATGTGGTCATTATAAGCGTTTTCGGTGGGTAACAGGGCTCTGCATGGGCACTCTGACCAGCCTGCAACTTGTAGCCTCGCACACAGCAACCCATGATGTGCTGTGTGTTCTGATACCTCTCTATCATCGCCAGAGCTTTTTCTGACAATTTCTACTGCAGTAACTCTCCTGTAGGATCGGACCAGATGAGCTAGCCTTCACTCCTCTAACATATCAGTGAGCCTTGGGTGCTCATGATCTTGTCACCGATTCATTGGTTGGCCTTCCTTGAACTACTTTTAGCAGGTATTGACCACTGCATACCAGGAACACCCCACAAGACCTGCCGTCTTGGAGATACTCTCATTGAATCATCTACCCATCATAATTTAGCACTTATCAGAGTTGCTCAGATACACTTACTGTACACTTGCCTGTTTTTCCTGTTTCCAACGCATCAACGTCAAGAGCTGACTGAACACTTGCCTAATATATAATGGCACCGTTGACAGGTGTCAATGTAATGTGATAATCAATGTTATTCATTTCACCTGTCAGTGGTTTTAATGTTATGGTTGATCAGTGTACAGCATCAGTTCTGCAAAACTCTTTAGCCAAAAAATGAATGATGGCCTGAAATATCTTAATGAGCCTAAACAATTTAATGTGAACCTGTGTGTGAACTTTAAAGTTAGTGAGTGCCCATTTTTTAACATTTAAGCACCTCCCCCTCAAAAAGTTTTCCCTGCCCTGATATACTAGATTGTAAGAAAAGCATAATAATTGTTCACGCTGCCTCCCACCACAGAGAAAGAAAATGACAGCTGCCTAGTGAATGGGGAGGCTTTGTCTCTTTGTATATATGTATATTCGAGAGACATATACATTAGTTGAAGGACGGTTGTAGTCGAACTGAATCTCTCTTTTTTTTGTTGTCTGCAAAATTATTCGGCTCACGATCCCTTGTGCGTGTGTGAAGGAAAACTCAAGTCAGAGCAGGAGAGAGAAAGTGGTTACCCATGTAGGGATTGTAAATTGTATAAGGTAAATGGCAAGTGATCACCACCTTCGAGCGTACAAATGTCTTAGGTAATAAAACTGAGCTGAACCTGATCGGACTGATTGCCTTGTTGGCTTTTAAATAGGGTCATCTGCCTGATTCGGGAAGTGATGAGGGGACTGAGCAGTGCAAACAGGAATGAGTTAGTCTACTCAAGTACTACAGAGTTGATTATTTAAAGGGGTCTTGACCCCATTGTGTGTGAATAAATATTGAGAAAAAAAATAGCCAATTAACTTGCAAACCTACATTTTATTTCCAGGCCTCCACTCCACAGCTGACTACAATGGACATTATTATATACAGCACCATTCTATAAGGAGCATACAAAGTAGCATAACAGCTAGAGAACCAAGATAACAACCACAAGCATACAGGCTGAAGGCCCAGGAGAGTCTCGGGTGAAGTACCCCTGAGCAAGGTATTTAACCTAAATTGCTTTTCTAAATGTCCATCTGTGCAGATATAGGCCATGTAAGTCCCTTTGGATAAAATTGTCTGCTCAAGAAGTAATTAATACACGGCAGTCTAATGAATATTAGAATGTTTTTTACAGTAGGAAAAAAAGAATGTACAGTAGAGCTTATTATCTGATAAAAGTCTGTGCAGGTACTTGGTTACAGTGAAGAAATATCGGGAGAATTATTATTATAATATATTCCACATACAAACATTTCTCTTGATATTCTTTTGAACATGGCAACATTATTTTTTCATGAAGATCTGTTTTCTTCTGAGTTGTTCTATATAATTGTCCGATAAGTTTTCACTGGGGGGGTGAGCCAACGGTGGTTAGCACTGTTGTCTCACACCTTTGGGACCTGGGTTCTATGTGTGTGGAGTTTGCATGCATGTTCTGCCCGTGTCATTGTGGGATTTCCTCCAGGTACTCCTACCGACCCCCCCCCCCCAGTCCGAAAACAGGCTGAGGCTTATTGGGGTTGCAAAATTACCCATTGTTCATGTGTGTGTGTGTGTGTGTGTGTGTGTGTGTGTGTGTGTGTGTGAGAGAGAAAGTGCCCTGCAATGGGTTTGCGCCCCATCCTGGGCTGTTCCCTGCCTTGCGCCTGTAGCCCCCAGCATAAGCTTCAGACCCCTCGTGACCCCTAACAGGATATACAGTTTCAGGAAGTGGATGGATGGATGGACGTTTCATTGGTAAGCATGCTTAAGTGAGTCAGCATGCTTAAGTGAATCAGCATGCTTAAGTGAATCAGCATGCTTAAATCTTTTCTTTCCGTACCTTAAATTTTTATCAGGTGAAACTGGCTCGAAAGCTCTAAGAATCTGGTGTTTAACCTCAACTACACCTATGTAAGTATCATTTAAGGCAAAACTGGTGGTTGTTGCACTGTGATGTCACAGGTCAGGGCCTGCCTTGGTCTGGCTTCCATGAGGAATCAGTGTATAATAAAATGTTGATTTTCTTTCCTAGCATGGAGCAACTGACTTTTACGCACAATAACCATGGACTGACACAAGGTCACAGTTTGAAGTGTCTACTTGTTGGATTTAGAATAGTCATCTTCAAGCTACTTGAACAAAAATTGCTGCTGTTCACTGTACAGACTTTCTGTTCTGAATCTTTAAGCAGTGGATTTTGATAGTTTCTGAAGTAGCTTAATTGGGGACCCAAATGTTTTTATCATTGAGTGTGCAGCCCCTAATAGCATTGCCCATAACAAGTTTAGTGGCGATCCCCCCTCCCCTACCAAAGTGTTAAAGTGGTTGCACATTCTCAACTTGCCATGTTGGGACTGAATTCACACCAATATCTGGCATCCCAGTGGAGATTTGCAAAGTGCATGCACTAAGCTGCCTGAGAGTTATAAAAAAGGCTGACACAAAAGAGAGATTCCAAAACGAACAGCCCTAAAATTCTGGAAAAATAGAGAATAGATGTATTCAGTGCTTGCGCCATTTACCAAATGCCTTTTGGAAGCCTCTGTATAAACACTATTTATTGAAAGAATTTTATGTACGTGGGTAAAGATATTCATATGGAAAGCAAAGGCTACTGTTTTACAACCAAAGCGCTTGCTGGAGAATATTTAACTGTACAGCCCCCATCACTGGTTTCCCTAAAAGAAAATGCTAAAAATTTGTATTAGTCAAGAGGAAATTAAATGGTGCTAAAAGCTGTTTGAAAAAATAATGCATTTCTTTGGATTTCCATTACTCAAAAGGAAAGTGAAACTAAAAGTATATGAGAGTAGAAAAGAAACCTCAAATTCTACCCAAAGTAAAAACAACTAGAGCAATTTTTTCCTGTAATCCTCACAGACCCCCAGTGTCTTCATCTTGACTTGTATAGACATTGGTAAATCTCTCGCAGCACATGTTCTTCAGCAAGTTTAGGTGCTATTTGTTAAAAATGAGTGTGACTTGGGTGACAGGGAAAATTGAACCATTTAGATTATTAATTAAAAGGTGCGTTAACACCTTACTTGAGGGGGCACAAACTCAGTTACTACTGAAGAAAAAATCATGAACTAATACAGCTCCTGTATGAAGTACATGAACCTTCGTGACTGAATAATGCTGAATGAACATGGGACTAGTATTTGAGTAACATGTAGTTTCTGGTTAATTAATACATTAAGCATGTGTGTACTAATACATTATTCGTGCTCACTCAAGTGAAGTGTTACCAGTTATACCTGATCATATTTTTCAGTCCCACTTTACTTGACATTAAATTGTTCTTTAAAGCCCTTCACTTACCATCAGCGGTGGAATATCCTGTTGAATAGAGAACGTTATAACTGTTGCGCGATATGCGGCACTCTTTGCACACCAGAATTTTATACTGTTGTTAAAAACTTAGCTCTGTTATTTAACAGTGTAAGATTAAATGCTGTAATTTAATTTACTTGAATACCATTGCTTATAGATACGACAGTGCAAATCCTTACTGATCTATCGATCAAGAGTCTATATGCCTTTTGCAAGTTAGTTTGACTTTAATAATAAAGGCTAATATAACATATGCATTTGTCTTGGAAAGTTATAGAATGAAACGGTAATATTTTTGGAACAGGAAAGGATCATTACTCAAAATCATTACTCTAGAACATTTTTGTTCATTATTTGCTACATAATTGGATAAGTACACTGTTTATAAATGTGTGTTTAAAATGCACACTTCAATTAAATATGGATTAATACATTATAAAATATAATATGAATTACCAATTAAATTCTAATTAGCTAAGATGTCATATAATTTAAATAGTTCTAAAGAGTTCTAAATGAAGGAACAGCAAATGAACGGGCAGTGGAAAATAAAGGTATGTAAACCCCATTCTCACCTTTAAATATGCGTATTTATTGTATGATGTCCTAATCATGTACAGGGCAGTGAGTGGCTCAGAGTACCTGCATGTCATTCCATGCCATTTTGTGGATTTTCTCCAGTTACTCCAGTTTCACAATTACAAAGATAAAAATATTGTCGCTGGACAACTTGGTGTTTCTAAATGTTCCATAGTGGATAGGTCTGTGCCCTAAAACGGACTGAAACCCCATCCAGGGTGTTCTGTGCCTTCTGCTCTGTTTCCAGGTATAGGCCCCAGGCTCACAGAGACACAGTACTGAATAAGTGGTTATGAAAATGTATGGATGGATAGAAGGTACAATGTATTTTCTGCTTTTATTGTGACCTTTTAGGTCTTTCCATATAGATTGAATTATTCTATTGCCACCTTTATGTTTCTTAACAAGGTAGCATGGTACTAATTTCACATACCAATAAGCTAAAAAAAAAACCAGACAAGCATTTAAATTTTTTCTTCTGTATGTCAACACACCTGACATCAATTTATGTATGTACTGTCAGAATCGCTCTCAAAAAGGCCTCCTTATTGTGCATGACACATAAGCAGATAGATGTATTTTTGGAGACAGGGGTTTTAAAGAAGATCCAGAATACTGAGGCTTTTGCACCCTTGGGTGTTGAAACGCACAAAAACAGGGAAGTTGAATGACTGCAGTTACATAAAGACACTGTCAGAGAGAGAATTATAGATGTCAAAGTCACATTTAAGTTATTATTATATATTTTTTTAATCCTTGAGGATTGGTGTGTTTGAGGGGTGAGGGTGACTGTGGACTAGGAGGGACATATATGTATTTTTTTGTTAATTACTATATATTTTGGCTCGCTGCTTTGCATAGCCTTCAGGATGTTATTCAAAAAGCATGTGGTTAATCATTGTTGTCATACCCACATCTGCCAAACTCAGTGGAATATTTCAACTCTCTGAGCCTGAAATCTGCATACAGGACATTAGCAGCTGGTTTATTCTGAACTTTATACTGAATTTCCTCCTGCTGAATTCCCAACAAGACTGAATGTTAGTGGACTCTGTGTCAAATGTATGTTCTTAAGTGTTTATAATGAGTCCGGAGAGCTTCAGTGCCAGTGTACATTCCAGAATAAAGGACCCTGGTGATGAGGATGTTTTACCACAATGTTTGAAATGTACTCCGACTTAGCAGGACAAAAAATGCTGAATATAGCAGGACAGGAAATGCTATCCTTCAGTCTTTGAGGGATCGAAGGGATCTGTTAAGAGTTAAGAGGGTGAATCAGTTCACCATCCCTGCATTTGTCATCTGATCATTATTCTAGCTGCCTGGTTCTGAGGTATATTGTTTTTTTTTCCTTTTCAGTAGCCTTCGGACAAGTATAAGTAAACATTTAGATCTCTTGTGCATTCCTCCAACTGTCTGTCAACTTTAGAGTAGATAAAATACCTATAGGTTTTACCTATAAAGCCTAAAACATCATGGGGATTGTTTTCCTCATATATCCCAGACTGATTTCTCGACTTACTGAATCCAAAAATACAACAGAGCCTAGGCATATAGAGCTCTTGGCACAATCATGGAACCATGAAAGATGAAATGGTAACATATCCTGTATGAATGGGTAGTAGCACCCCCAAGCACACGTGCAAGAACACACCATCTCTTCTGGACATCCACAATGGGCCCTGGGCCGATGTTTTGGCCCCTTGGCTATATGGAAGGGGAAAAAAGCTGAAAGCCTCCTCACATATGCACAGATACAGGCAGGGAAAAGGAAGTGATAAAACATCTTGAAGGAGGTGAGTGTAACACTGGTTTTGTTGTGTATGCTAGTATGTTTGTTCTTTATAAGCTCACCTCAGAGGAGCCGAGATGGTGTCGAATGGTTTACACGCAGATACTCTTGGAGTTTTCTTTATTTTATAAGAAATACATCTTGTTACTCTTTCTTCAAAGATCCAATAACTTGTAACTGACACTGACCTGAGATCTGTTTCGTGTGCCTTGAAATTGGAATTCACTTTAATGGATTAACTGAAATTTCATAATACTGCTTGTGAGCTAATTAAGTCCATAATTTGGACGTTCCTACTGTAGTATAACAGTACTAGAGGTCATGTCAGACATATGAAAATGGTTTGAATTTATATTTTGAAATGCAAATTTAAATGCATTCTAAAAACCACATATTTAAGATCACTTCTGTGGAATGTTCCCTGATATCTCTGAAAGCATTTGCTCTGGTATGTGTGTATTATTCTTATATTACATTGTGGGAACCAAATGTACCTGCTATTTTGACAATTTTTCAGGTCCCCACAAAGATTTTTGAACTAAAAATGTCAAAAGTTCTGTATTTTGTTTGGTTACTTATGGTTAAGGTTAGGGCTGGGTGGGGGTTAAGGTCGTCTTGTTGGGATTGGAGTTTTCCCCATAGAAATGAATGGAGAGTCCCTGCAAAGATATAATTACAAACCTGTATGTGTGTGTGTGCACGCGCGCACAGGAAACAAATAGATGTATATTACCAGTGTTTGAGTGTTTCTGAGTTTTGAGTTTGGTATATACATATGTGCTTTTTCCTTATGTTCATTATTTGAGTCCAAATACTGTGACAAAAGAAACATTTCAGGGATTCAGATAACCCGAAACTTTTGAGGAAAATGTTTTGACGATGATGCCAGACGCTATGAGGTGCCACTGCTGTGTGTGTCGAGCTTGCATGTGTTGTCTGTGTCGCAGGGGATTCCTTCAGAAGTCCAAAGACATGCTGTTAGGCTAAATTACCCGTAGCGTGTGCCTTTGCCCTGCGATGGACCTGCATGCCTTCCAGCCTGGCGCCCCGTCACTCCTGGGAAACGCCCCCCTCCCCTCATCACGACCCTAACCAGGATAAGCAGCTGCAAGATGGATGAACTTCAGTTTTACCCATCAAGGCTTTACCTTTTTCCTCCGCTCTTTTACAGTGACTAAAATAACCGTCTGTCATTATGAATAATTGCCAGACGTCTGATAATAAAATGTGGGATTTTGGTTTGACGGTTCACTTTATCTTATCTCTAAGTGATTTGGGATATTAAGGCCAAGGCAAAAAAGCAGATATTCCTCTGGCAAAGTAACCTCAGATGTTGTGACTGGGTACCTTGGAAGAAAACATCTTGCAAATTGGCAGTGATTTCTTGGGTCACCAGATATGCTGGTCAGATACCCAGAGGCCCCAAATTTTTCATGATTTTTTTAAATGCAAAAAATTAATTATAATACATGTATCCTCATCCACATGGTGGTGCAGTGGTTAGCACTGTTGCCTCACACCTCTGGGACCTGGGTTCAAGTCTCCGCCTGGGTCACGTGTGTGGAATTTGCATGTTCTCCCCATGTCATCGTGGGGTTTCCTCTGAGTACTCCGGTTTCCCCCCCCCCCACAGTCCAAAGACATGCTGAGGGTGGTTGGCGGTCCTGAATTGCATGGGGGAGTGGTTGCTGTGTGAGTGTGCCCTGTGATGGGCTGACCCCCATCCAGTGTTGTTTTGTACCCGTTGCTTCCGCGATCGGCTCCGGACCCCCTGCGACCCAGTAGGATAAGCGGGTTGGAAAATGGATGGATATGCTACAAAGATACTTTAAGGGCCTTGTGACCCTTAAATAGATGAATGGACTGCATGAACGTGATGGCAGGTGTACTGCTTTTAATAGAAAATAGGCAAAGAGCAAGCAGACTCAAGAAAAAAATCATTCATCAGAGGATCAAGCTCATTTGCGGAGCTTAAAATTTGCTTCATTTTTCCTGTCAGAGATGCTGTTGTGTGTTCTGGATATTAAGACGTTGTCTTCTGACTCTGTCCACCTGAAATCTTGTTTGCTTTCAGTCAATTTGCACGCTTCCACATAAGGTAGCAGTTTTTCAAAGCTTCATAGCGTTTTATTCAAGCCAGCTAGACAGAGAGAGAGAGGGAGAGAGATGAAAGCAACATACAAACACAAGATCACTGAAGTCTTTAATTAGGATTATGCATGTGATTTGAAGTTTTACTATAGGTATTAGAATTTTGCCCCCTTCTATGCTACTATGCAAATGCTGCTGAGTAGCTCTGCTGCCCAACACTGCCAGGGTTCTGGGTTCAGTCCCTGGCTCTGTGTGCAGCACTGAGACATTCTAAACAGTTTTGTGTTGGTTTTTATCCAGGTACTCAAACAGAAGCAGTCATGTAATACACAAGTTCCAGCCGTGTGCTGGTTACTGCTTCAGATTAGGCTGCCAAATACTTACGCCCATTTAAGATCTTAATTTAAAAAAAAAAAAAATATCACTTGTAATGCCCTTATGATTCATTATACCTTTCTTAAAATCACAGTTTTAATTTTAACCTAAACCAGTGTATGGAATGTGTCGCTAGAAAACTGCATTTAATTTAACAACCAGTGGAATATCATGCATTTTCTTTAGGTTTCAGTTCAAAACAAGTTCAAAAAGATTAACTAAATTGCACTTAGTAAGCGGCTGTGTGTGAGTGTGTGTTTTGTGACGGACTGGCATCCTGTCAAGTGCATCTGTTTTCTTTCACCCCATATTTCATGTGAAAGACTTTATGCTCACAGTGACCTTGTACCACATAAGCAGCTATGAATATTAATGAAGATGGACAGAGATATATACAGCGTTGGTCTTTAAAAAATAATAAGTACACAGACAAAAATATAGTAAATTTACAGACTGGACTACTTGTCTCCCTCTGCCACGCCTAATCAAACACTAAATGTGTGGAAGACACAGACAGCCTAAAACATTCTAAAAAATCATTACGTGATTTGAGCTGTGTTTGTGGATGTTTGCTGGGCCGGAACCAATGACTGTTTTTAGTCATCCATTGGAACTAGTGTGAAATGGCACCATGGGAAGGATAACTTCAGTCCAAAAATGGTGTTTCTACATTAGTTTTTCAGTGGGAAGCAAAAGTAATGATATTTGGTTTTCGTCCATATAAGAAAAAAGTTATAAGAACTATTTTTTAAATATCTTATTGTACATATAACGAATATTTGAATACAAGATCTGTTTCAGTACACGATATCACAACAAAATTGAGGACAAATCTGATCAGAGAAAATTTCCTTCACCCAAGGACAAATAAGTCTCACAGTACTGCACACAATGTTGAAATTCAATCAACTCAAGGAGTTTAATCATTTGATGAGACAGCATGGTGGTGAGCTCTGTGGCCTCATGCATCCAGGTTTGGGTCTGACTGCTGCCCCAGGCTTTGTGTGTGTCTTCACCACCTGGCATCCAGGGAGTCCCCTGCCTTGTTGCCTGTGATGAGCCAGGTAGATACTCAGCAGTGTTTTCTAGGGCTGAAGCCACACCATGAGACAGCTGTGAATGAAAGTGCTGGCAGAACTTACTCAGCAGCCCATCTGCATACTTGGGTTGCCTCTTACACTCATCAACATTTCCTTTAGGTTGATTTCTATCTATACTTCACCTATGGTCAGAGTCTGTGCCCTGTAATGGACTGGCTTCCCATCCATAATGTCCCCTGCCTAATGCCCTTTACTTACCACTGTAGGCTATAGGTTCACTGTGGCACCTCTACTGGATAAACAGTTATAGAACTGGTTGATAATCGGCCAGGCTTTTTATCCGCAAAGTGCCAATGTGTGTGCAGGTTTTTGGGGTAACCTTTAGGTCAGCTGTTCAAACCCAGGTGTGAGGACTCTTCAGCCAATCGGTCCTCTAATTAGTAATCTACTTAGGGAGTTGCAGCAAAAACCTGCACACACATTGGACCTTTCTGGATAAGACTGCCGCCTCCTGATGGAAGCTTTCAGTTGTGTTTTCTCTCTCTCTGATGCCATGCATACGCATACGCATACACATACACACACACACCTCTTCTGTTTAGCCATTGCATACTGGAGCTTTCACAGTAATTTGGGGCAGAGGTAAAGGGGGTCACAGTGAGGACTCACGATTTGCACACAAATTGCACGCGTTGCACGACTCTGCCACGAGCACATACATTGGCATGGCCAAGCATGCGGTAAGCCTCATTACACTGCAGACAGAATATGCACAAACCGAACAAATTTACCCAGCGAACCGCCAGAAGAATAAAGGGATCTACCACAGACCAGCTTTGATTTTAATGCCAACAAAATAGTCCCGGCTCATTAAAGTCACTTCTGAAGGAGTCACGCAAGAGAGGAAGAGACAAAATAATTGTTACTGTATTTTTGGCTCTGTACAGTCTTAAACTGACATCCTGGGTAGAGCACTCATCGCCTTGTAAGCTCCTGCTGATCAGAGGACAAGCCACAGCTGAGTGTAATTTAGACTGTTCCCGGGGTGCTAATCGGCAATTAGCACAGAGGAGACCTGGTGGGACTTGAGGAGGGGCCCAGCGAAATGGCTGGGGGTACCGGGCCTTCATCTTCTTTCTGTCTTCATCTCTGTGAGAGCACCACTCAACAACATCCTAACAAAACAAACTTGTTTTTAATTATAGCTACATAAGTTGGTGCAAATGCTAGGGATATTAAGCACACATAGGGAAATAATATATGGTTTCTCCACCAGTGCTACAAACAATGGTATTATCCATCCATTCATGCATATTCCATCAACATTTATCCAGTAGGGCAGGGGTGGGCAATCTTATCCAGCAATTGCCATTGTGTGTGTGGATTTTTGCCGCAACTCCCTACTTAGATTAGTGATTAGAGGACTGATTAGCTGCAGAGTCCTCACAGCTGGGTTTAGAAAGCTGACCGAAAGGTTACCCCAAAAACCGGCATAGACATTGTCCCTTTGTAGATCTGGTTGCCCTCCCCTGCACTTTTACTACTTTTACTAGTTGGTTTCCTTGATTGAAAGACTCATGCAGCCGTTTCACATTAACATCAATGACACATGCATGATTATAGGAGACTGACCAATCAGCACACAGCAAGAACTTGGTGCTTAAGTGAAATCCAGGTCCATCTAATTAATATGGTAGTTTACAATTCCTGTCCTAGCTCAAAGTGTCCTCCTGATATGGATTAGGAGTGTCACCTTGAGATGGCTATCCCAGAAAACACAGGTGCCATGCCAGGGGATTTCACTGACGGCATACCAGTCCTGCACAGGGAACATAATGCATGATCCTAACGAGGAAATGACAGGAATGAAATGTGTTCTACCATTATTTTTCAACATAAACTAAAATTGTAAACTAGGGATTTTTTTCTTCATTTAAAAATTATTTGCATTTCTTATTCGTGTGAAAAATACTGTTATTTTCTAAAAATAAAAGGCATCACTTGAATTTTGAAATCATTTTTCATATTTTGTTTTTCCTTTTTTCCACCTCATTATGGTATAATTAGCTACTCAAAGTTGAAACAGTGACTGTTTTCAGTTAGTGCTGTATAAGCTAAATGTTCTCTATCTATCTATCTATCTATCTATCTATCTATCTATCTATCTATCTATCTATCTATCTATCTTCCACTAGTGAGGGAAAATAACATACTAATTTTGCATGTAACACATTAATTTATTCTGGCAGATATGACACAGGCTGTTGAAGGTTTCTTCTTGGCACACATTTATTTCATTGACATAATTGTATTTGTTTGCTATGCTACGTCGGCCTGTTATGCCTGAAGGAATAACAAGTTAAATTACATCTAATTGCAGATATTATCAACACTGAGTGCGTTTGGCATTTGAATTTTATTTTTGAAGCTCATTTGCATCTTCCTGATTAATATTACATTTGTTTCACAGGACATTCATCCTTGATTGTCCTCTTTGAATGAAATGAAATTATAATACATACAATTTTATTGTCCACAACAAGTCTTGCTCTTGCACTAAAACATGGATATGTCTATCTTGAACTGAGGACTTACATACTATGACTTACTATTTTATTTACAATAGTCATTTTGTTTGAGATTTCTGAATTGTCAGCAGAGTAAATACAGGCTCATCAAACTGCGCTGATTCTGTTGTAATGGACTTAATTTATTAATATTGTCACATTTATTTATTTACTTACATATTTATTTATTTAACATGTCTGAAACGTGTGATTTTCAAATCATATTAGTTATATATATTTTGGTAATTAAAACACCCCAACCAACATGTGAATTATATTTATCCTGATTTTTCATGACTATCACTCCTGGCAACCCTTCCACACATTTTAAACAAACTTCAGATATTGCTGACATTATAAACAAACAACCATTGTAAAGCTCAGTGGGTAGAGTGGCATAAAATCCAAGATAATCTTGGTGAACACAGTAACCATTCAGCAATATCCTATTACTCTATAAAATCAAGTAAGAATAATAAGAAACTAAAACCAAAAATCTCAGTTTTAGCCTATTGATTTCAACATCCATATGTAAACATAATAAGAATAATAATTCTTAGTGAAACTTGATATGAATCTTCATAAAGGAAAATAACAATATATTAATTTCAAATTCAATGTTATAATTTCAGTATGAGAAACAATGAATTATTTCTAAATGCAAAGCTAGCAATACAGAATTATGTCATTTCCCAGCCTTTTGTAAAGGTTGCAGTTCAAATATACAGCAATATAGCTTGAGTAATGTGACTTCTATAGCTGTTCAGTTCCACTGAATATATTCCACCTGTTAAAAATGTAAACAAGACACTCTTACATAGCCCGTGTTAGTATGTATGTTAATACCACATTACTCTATATGCTATAATATCCAAAGATGTTTTACCGACCAATACATTGTGACCTTACCAAGAGACTCATTTATTTTTTGAATAAGAATAAATCTGTGTGCACAATTTGGATTTTTTAAATTTCAAGGAGCCTCAATAATTTTATTTTCTACAACCTTTTATAGGTCAGGTCAGCGTCTCAAAGACAAGGCAGCGATAAATTGAATAACGGACGGTAATAGAAAACAGAATGCCGAGTTCTGCTGCCTGGTTATGAAATCATTAACAGGAAAGTGTCCTCTTTCATAAAATGTCTCATTTGTTTTCAGAGGCAAATGTTATGAAACTGTACAGCAGAACTAAATTTATTTTTCATCAAAAATGAACTATGAATAGCAGAGTTATAAAAGCTGCAATTGGATGACGAGTAAATTTATTTATTTATTCCGGGTTTCTCAGCTCAAAATGTTTCTGAAAGGTTTGGCCTGATTTAAGAGGATTTTTGAATCGGAGTTGACCAAATTTCTGACAGCCACTCAAACAGTCTGTTTGCAGATTGCAGGTATTACATTAACATATCTCTCAGTCATGTAAGGAATAAAAAGAGGGATTCAATAGCACTTGGGGTCTTACCATTAACAAGCTTTCAGCTTGTCAGTGTGGAATCTCCCCAGCTGTGAGGATATGCTGTACATGATGTGAATTAGAGAACCAACACCAGCCTCCGCGCATAACAGTGTGCTGTTCAGCATGTTCAAACAGATCCTGAACTTTCATGCGGAGAGGTGGTGGTGCCTATGTGGGCTTCTTTAAATACATAAGAAATGCTTCAGATCATGCTTCAGATAAATTAATAAAAAAAAAAACTATCAATGGTTACATTTACCAAAAAAGAAAAAAAACTCCAAAATTAAATATGCACGTTTACATTACAAACAGATGTGGATCTACATGCATGTGACATAACATCAGTGCATCTGCATGTAAATAAATTCATTACTAAAATCCTTTATTTCCTATTTGCATAACTTTAAAACTAAGTCTGTTGGCAGAGCAATCTTATCATCATCAGCTTTTCTTTTCAAGGATTTATGGCCTGTCTGTGAACCCAGATTCTTCTCCAATACCTCGAAATGTCAGCTTTGGCAGTCGCTGCCGTTCATAATTTGTCTTTCACTGACAATGTTTGTCAGGGGAACAAATACACAGAAACCTACCAGTGGCGAGTGCTGGGGAAATGCTTGCTGCCTTAGTGACCCAGCTATTTTAAAGGTCTCTGAACAAAGGGAATGGCATGTATTTTCTAAAGAGGTCGATTTAGAAGGTTTGTTCTTTGCCTTGATAGAACAATTGCCACCAGAAACGGAATGACATCCTTTTCAGATTCAGTTTTGCAGGGAATGATAACCTTAAAATTGCTTAAGTACAAAATATTATGTCTGAAACAGAAATATAGAAAAGTTACATGGGCCAACCAGGCAGTCAAACATGCGCATGACACTGGTAGGAACGCCATACACAATAAAAGAAGTAAATGCTTATTGATTTAAACAGAAGAAGAAGAATGACATTCTAAATGGTCTCAGATTATTGGTGCTAAGCTTGTGCTGAATAGAAGCATGCGCAGCACTTTTGGATAAATGTCTTTTATATAGGGGAAATATTTAAAAATGTCAAGGCATGTCAGAGTAACTCTTATGGTGCCTGACAGGCCTCCAGACTCCAGAGGGTTAAAATGAACCACATACTGTAAGCATTCCCGACTAATTGTACATCGGCCGTTTGTGACAAACAGCGCATGTGAGCCCATAAAACAGTAGGGCTTCAATGACCAATTATCTATGACCTATTATATTTCATATATATGACCTAATATATCTACATACAGTATTCCTCTTGTGAAGTGGCGGCAAAAGATTTAGTTGTACCCACAGAAAGCTATTGATGCCTCTCGATCGATGCACCAGAGGTTTCTGAATTTATACAACCAGCATGCTAGACGGCATGGATGCAGCGTTTCAACCATTTTCACGTTGCTGCAACGTTAGCAAAGTGGATGGTGAGGTGCAAATCAATGGCCTTTTATATGCAATGAGGAAAGCTGCTGAGACTGAACACAAGCCATTCATGTTAGAGGAAGCTTCTCTTGAAAATAATCACAAGACTTTTGTCAGTAAATGTAAGGGACATGGCAATACCATGGAGGACTGTTATACATGAGAGAGTTTGTTTTCACCAGCGGCAACAAAGAAAGGGAGAGACAGCTGAAGCTTTTCCTAGGAGCGCTTACGAAGGGAACAGATACCAGACATAGTTTTCATCAGAATTGCAAATCTCCGCATCTCTCAAAAGCCGCACATGGAAGCCGAGCTAACTTTAGGCAAAACGGTTCAGGCAGCCGGGCGACGTGAGCCAATTAAGCAAGAAAATGCGAGCGTGGAACGGTGTGAAGCACAGCATGGACGGGGCAAGGACAACAGACGCTTCAAGGGATCATAGGACAAAGAGGAATAGGGCAAGATAAAATGAGACGCAGAATGCACCTGAAGTGACTGCATCCATGCACAGAACAAACTGCGCTGCACCAAAAAGAATTAGCAGTGTAGGAAATATAATAAGCTAGTTCACTTTGCTGTCACGTGGAAAACCAGAAACGGGAACAAACTGTTTATGTGTATTAGGGAAAATAACGATGCATTTTTCCGTCGCATTTTTATATAGCGGGGCTGATTCTGTTGAAAGATGGTCGAGAATTAAAATTGATGTGATCTCCAAATATGAAAGTATACAAGAGTGGCCCCTGATGGTGGAAACTAGTATTGACATTACAAGTCCTAGAGGAAGAGGAAATCGCATTGGGGAAATTCATTCAATTTTATGCACTTACCGGACTTGTTTAGCCAAAGCAGCATTACAAGTCAGAAAATGTTGGGGTGAGAGAGGAGGGGCCCAGGCCTCATAAAACAATCAAAGTGAAGGGACTTACTCAAGGGCCCAACAGCAATACTTCAGCCACAAGATGCTCCCGCAAGCTCACGCAGTCCTAAATACCTATTTAGCTTTGGCAGTCTAAACATTCACTGTGAGGTATTGTCATGTGTCATGCAACATACTGAGCATTAATGCTCCGTTTTTTCATCATGCCCTTTCTTGCCTTTCCTCCCCAGCTCCCAGTCTCCTGCTCCCTTTGGACTTCTCCAGTATTCTTACCTGCTGTCCTTTGTGTGCTTGTGGGACTGACTTCCCCGGTCGCAAAATTCTCTTCTGTGACCCCGACCAAGAACCCTGCATGCTGATTCACCATCTGTTTGCTGGTTCCCTGAAGCAAAAGCCTGCTAACCGCATTTGAGTCCCTGAGTTTCTGTTGTGACAGATTCAAACTTATGACCATCAGGAAATGGCCAATAACCCACTGAGCTACACACAACCCAAATCTCTTGGCAAAGGCTGAAAGAATAATAAGTATTTTAGATTTTTGCTATTAAAGGGACATTTACAGACAAGTCACATCACTTGTGCGGAAGAGGCTTGTCAATAAAGATAAAAGCTTGTTGAACTGTGAGTCCACTAAATTTAGCTGGAGTTTGCTACTCAGCACTACCTTCTGAGACGGTGCCAACTGACCAAGCCAATTTCACTTTGTCTCGGACAGTACGGCAGCACGGCGTTCCACATGCTCCTTGTGGACTCTCCAGTGCTATGGGTTGGTAGCGAGTGTCAGTGGTGATGCTTGCCGGGGGGGAATGAGTTGGAGGGGGTTGATGGCGAAACCTGCCTAGGGCTCCATCTGGGTTTTGACCACCCTCTGGCAATGCTACAGTACACCATATAGCCTAGCCACCCCACCCAGAACTCCCTTTTCCCTTGCCATCTAAGGTTGAGCAGGTGCCCCACTGCATGCACTCCTTAGGATCATCACAGATGTCGCTGAACCTACAGAACAGTTTGCCTCAATTGTTACTGTGGTTGAAAAGAATGATAAGGTCAGGTTCTGTGTTAAAGCATTTGAGCTGTAAATTATGATGGCTTCATGCTTCCAGCATTAGTGGACACTGTCCCAAAACTCCCAGGTGCCATTGGATCGAAGCTCCATGAATCTGATCATGTTTATTCTTCCTGTACTGTTACTCTATTCGGATTCACACCAGCTCCCAAAGAGAGATTATTGAATGAAGAATGTCATTATGGATGACATTCTTGTCTATGGCAATGATCACCATGACTATGATGAGAACCTCCTGGCAGTTCTGAAAACAATCAAATAGCCTGGACTGAAACTGAATTATGACAAATGTCACTTCAACAAATCAGAGCCTTGATACTTCAATGACATGCCAAGCCCCTCACATGTGACTGGTTTCCAGCAAATTGAAAAAAATATCTGTACCAGGACTGTGGGCAGAGGCCAGAAAGCAGGCTTTGAACAAGGTAAAGGACATGAGAGCCATTGCTCCATCTCACTGTAATGCTGAGATTCTAACGCTGGTCAGCACAGATGACAACAACATTGGCTTGCCCGCTACTCTGCACCACATCTCTGGTGACAAAATGCATGCAGCCAGCTAAGCATTTGAGACGTATATCAAAAGTATACCACTCTTGCTTCCAAATTGAGACAGAATGCCTAGTAGCAGTGAGGACATGTGACCATTATGTGCCCTACCTACAACACCCAGATGGATTTTGCCTGCAAACAGTCCACAAATGATTAGTCCCTCTGACTAAGTGCTATAACATTGATTGTGTTCCACTGAGGTACCAGTGTTTGCTGATGTACCCAATGCAGTGAAAGCAGTGTATGTTATTGGCAAACAACTATAGGCAGCATATTCTGTCTCCCAAAATACATGTATGGATACTGAAGCGATCGAGAATGTATTGTCCAAATTGGACACGCACACATTTGTATTTATATCTTTTTGGGGACCATCCATTCATTTCTATGGGAAAAACTCTAATTCCAACAATGACAACCTTAACCTCTACCAGGCCCTAATCAAAAACACAAGTAACCAAATAAAATACTAGACTTCTGAGATTTTTCATGTTTTTTATTTCATTCACAGATTTGCATAAAATTAAGGTTTATATTGTGCTGACTTTTTTCAGCTAAAAAGTAAACCATGTGGCGGGGGGCGGGGGGGGGGGGGGCGGGCGGCGGGGGGGGGGGGCGGCGGGGGGTGGGGTGGGGG
>JABFEA020000036.1:9410519-9426436 GCA_019775915.2 Cyphomyrus plagiostoma | reverse complement strand
TGTATAACAATAATGAACAGAGAAAAGTGTGATGTATAACAATACATAATGAACAAAGAAAATTATGATAAGGTATGACTTAAAGATTTTTATAACAATACATTGTACAGTAGGCTATACATATGCGACTTACGACCAAATTGTGTAACGACCAGTCAGTCGTAACCAATCATGGTCGTAAGTCGACAACGACCTGTATTTGTATGCCAACTTTAACAGAAAGGAAAAATATGATGTGACATTAACCTACAGTGGATCAATTAAATGTGAAAGAGATCCTCTGCCTTCAGCACTACTGCACGGCCATTACTGTTTTGCAGGATATACAAGTACAAAAGAAAGTCACACAGGTTTAATGCACAAAACATTGGAGCTGTGAGATGCATCAAGAATCAAGAATCACAATATTATTCAAAGGGAAGGGAAGTTTAACTGTTTGTTTGGAAAAGGAAGAACCTAGTAGCATTACCTTTTACATTGTTAATACAACATTAAATTTGATAAAACGCAAAAACCTTTTAATCATTTTTTTGATATCCTAACATTTGAACCTTGCTTCCCACATCAGAGGCACATTTACTGCAGGCTATTATATTTTTGCCGCTATTCGTATTGGATTCCTGTGTTGGACAGACACCAGATCACAGTGATTTTTATGTGTAACAGAATCTGCCTTGGAGGGACACGTACTACAAAAACCATGATCCCAAGCAGCAGAAAATAATGATTCTTACATGTGGTCTTCTGATGAAGTACATGCAATCAAATCTATATAAAATAAATAATTTAAAAAGTCACTGAATATAATCCTAGTAGAGTTCAAGGAAGAGACAAACCAGAGAAAAACATTTATTTTTTTTTATTTTTAAATGCACAATAACACCTGTCTGTCTTTTGACTGATAGAGGAGTTAATGTAAATCTGATTAAACAAAAATAATTTCATTAATATACAGGTAGACATGCATGCACTGAAACCGAAAAAAAAAACACAGTCACCCCTCTCTATTGTGGGTTAACAGAAAGTAATCTTCTACTTGTTGAAACTGTGTATTGGTAGCTTATTCTTATAATCCAAGTAATTATGTAATGCGACATTACCATTATATCTGAAGTTAAATGCAAAAATTTCTATTTCCATTAGAGTTATGCTTTCTGCTTTTGTGTCAGCAACATTTTTATTTCATTGCCTAGCAACGAGTTATAGATATAGATATAGAACATACTGTTGGGAAAATTATTGTTTTACATGCTTCATGTTTGTCACTGGAGTGACTATTTTAAAATGATGGGTTCTGTATTTTTTCATGTATTTCATTTGGAGTCATGATTTTCATATGTCCCTTTACTTAAGAGAAGAGGCTCAAGGCCCTGATTTCAAAACTATAAAAGGCAATGGGATCAGTCCCTTGCCAGTCGAAGTTTGAGTTACAGTAATAAGCTCCCTGACCTCCTTGCAACCAGTGAGTCGGTACAAGTTAAAATCAAAACAACTCAATGCAGCATTTAAAATATTTTCATGTTCTCCTTGTTTTGAAATCAACTCTCATCACCGTTTATTCTTTTTTACGTTTGTTGTTTCTCAGTGTAAATTAAAGTATACATTTAAAATGCTACTTTATGCGTTTCCAGCATTTTCAAACAAACTGTGTTTATTCTTTCGGTTGAGAATGACAGAATTCTATTATCTATTACTACAGAATTCCGTAGGGTTTCGCTGAACACTGTTTAATCTTGTTACCTCATTTTTCTCTCCTGACTTAAAGTTCTTTGCCCATCAGTGGCTTAGTGTCGGAATGGCGTGGTGCAGAGACAGGAGACGGGAACCTTTTGTAGCAGTTTCAGGGCTGTAAATTTTCTGGTCTTTGTTTGAAGGGATACAGGGCTGTGACAGGTGGACACACAATGCTCACAAAGAGATACCTAATACCAATCATTCATCAACGACGTGTATTTGACACAAAATAATGTATCGCATACTGTATTTCCATTTCAAAACTTTGACTAAAGTATCTATTCACATTTTCTGATTTCATCTGATTTCATCAGGCAGGTTTTTCTTTGTTTTTGTTTCTGTTTTATTGCATGAACATACAGACAATGCTTCTTTTCTCACCCTAAATGCTAGCTTAACAAGCAAAAGTACACTGGAATTGTAACACAGGAAACAGTTAATTAGTTATTTTACTGGTGAATATAGAAAAGTAATAAATATGCAAAGATATTGAAATGTTTCTAATAATGATAATTACTTAATCTTTGTATAAACATTAATTAGCTTTTCCTTTTAAGTCAGATTAGAAGGGGAGTTTAATTTTTTGGTTCCTAGGATGCATTCAGCCATTTCCAAAGTATTACATTCAGTAGCAGACTGTTCTCTGCTGTGGCTGTTGTTGCATGATACACTGGAGCCAATTTTATTTAATTGTGAATAAAGCTTACTGCTCTTCCGTCCAATACCCGACTCACCACGGACCAGCTGATAAAAGTTGCTGAAAAATTTGAAAGCACTCAATGACAACAGTCCAGGTCAGCCTCTCAATGACTGCAAATGAACCTTCGATCATATATTTTCCCAGCAGAACTGAAGCCTAACTTGACCATGGCTTCATTAGTCTTGAAAATGATCCTTTAAATATTTTAATAAAAATGCTGCTTCACTTATGGCCTGTGTTGTTTTGCACTCCACAGACCCCAGGCTGTCAGAATGTCAGATTATGCAAGGTCACTGCTGTTTTTTGTATAGTGACTTGCCTGGAAGATTATGGCAGGTGCTGTCCGGATGTCATGTGATGAAAACGTGCTATCTTTTTTTTTCCTGCCACAGATCATATTATATATGCATACTTTGACACAAATTCCTCATGCAATGTGTTTTAAGGAAAGTTCTAAATATATTTAATAAGTGAACACAGTTAAAACTGTCATGATTTGTGTTTTGTAACCTCAGGCGTGGAGAATAATTAACCTTGGAGGATAGCTGCTTGTTTGGCATGTATTTTGGGTCACCTTACAGGAATATTGGGATCGGACATTTTCGACAGCATCGTGCTGATATATTTTTTTATTTCGTTGGTTTTAACTTACAGCTTCGGTCTCTTCCTTCTGGACTAAATGATCATTTTCTGGTTATACTGGTTAAAATGATCAAAAATTGTATTCAGGTTCAGGCTTGTTTTATAACAATGACGGTCACAACACTTAATAAATCAAGTTATCTTTAGTGACAGGAAATGCTCAAATATGGATATTGAGATGAAAAAAGTGCCTGGCCGTATTAAAGTTATGGAACACCTGGCTACATCAACAGAGTATTACATAACTTGATTTAACATTATAAAACATTCTATGGAACTTAAAAATATCAAAAACTTTTGCTTTCATGGGCAAAAAAATGTTTTGAAAGATGCACCAGTCATAGCTGTTCTGTTTTCCCTTGCACACAGTACCTTCAAAATTAATAAGAAACCCTTTAAGCTATTTTTATTTTTCACTTCAAGAATAACTAGGTCAGTGCTATTCAATAACAACTCAATTCAAAGTGGTGGTACTTAATCACTGTTTTATGGATTTGTAGCTCTGAATAATACATTACTTTCTACTTTATATAAAATACTCAAACAACTAGGAGAATTCAAATACTCTTTCAATTTACATTTGAGTGGTTTGGTATAGCATTAAATAGTTTTCCATGCTTTTCATAAAGATGGATATTACACAAAAATTACAAGAGTAAAATGTGAGTAAGTAATCAGAGGATGTATTTTACCAATATAGCTATGCATAAAACAGAGCTAATGTATATATATCCTTGGTAAAGGATCGCCTTTTATCATCTGCAATACACTCAATATTTTAGTTTATCCATACTGCTCTATGTGTGTCTTTATTTCACTCCATCTTTCTTTTAAGCTTTTAAGCCATGCAAAAGAGTGGGAGTGAGCAGCTAAGGTAAGATAAAAATTAAGATAAAACATTATTAATACTCAAGGAACAGCCTATAGCTGGTTCCAGATTTTTTTAATGAGTAATTGTGTCAGCTGTAATGTTGGGCCTCTTTTCTAAGCTAAATATGCGTTGTCACATAATTTCCCTTAGATCTGGTTTCACATAAATAGCACATGGATGATTCTTCCTTAAATTGATACTCTTCATTGTTAATATAATATTCTCTATCCATTTTTTTGTTGTTGTTATTCAGATTCTGGTTAATTCACTTATGCAGCTTAGAGGATTCTCTTAAAGCACTAAATCCTAATTAAACTGGATTTAAATTTCCTTCTATCTTCATTTTTATATTTTTATTCTCGGTAAGGATGAGGTTCTTTAAATCTTTTGCTGTGTATTCACTTTTACTGTTATATTCAGGACAGTGTAACACAAGGACAGCGTCATTGTACATTTTTTATTGTGCACTGTATCATTGTCTATGTTTATTCCACATACTGCCTTGAAGTTAATGAAAGTTTAGTTAGTTGTACTGGTTGACAGTGACATATATTTCCATTCATTTAGCAGTCACTTTTTGCCTGTACACATTTTTGAGGAAGCAGCACCAGACAGTCCCTAGAACGATTGGGGGTTAAGGGCCTTGTCCCGGTGAGATCACCCTGCCAACCCTTGGATTTGAACTGGTGACCTTCTGGTCGCTGGCCGATCCCACTGAGCCACACAGACCACCCCCACCTGATGAGATATATGTGTCAAATGTTAACTTATTTTCATTGGACCAAAGAGGCATTTTCAAAATGAAATGCTTACAAGTGGATTCATTGTATGCATGTAATTCATTAATTTTTTTCAGTTGCACATATGAGAAAGCATGTCTTTTAATGAAGTCCCCACAGCACAAAATAGATTCTAGATTAAAAGGGAAAAACAAGGTTTGATTCTAATGTCCAAGAAATGCAAACTGTAAGATTGCTGTTTTCAAAAAGCTATTTAATCAGCAATAAAATTCTACAGCAAAAAAAAAAAGTGACCAGAAATTCTTTTTTTATATCTAATGTCCTTAATTGATGAAACTGATTTTATGTCATTGACAGAGTCTTACTAATAGTTTTTTTTCCGTAGTTCGACTGCCTTCACTAATGCATTATCACACAAGTTAGATTTCTTTTAACTCTATGTTTAGATATCCCCCCAGTTATTGGAATAATTAATTTAATATAATGCATATAATAAATTGCTAAAATGTTCAAGACTTAATCAATGTTGAAAAGAATAGTTCTGTACTTCTTTTAAAATGTATTCCTTTATAGGAATCACAGCAACGCTAACAGCATTTTAATCACTGTATGATTTATATCATTTTTTTCTTACACATTTTGAGTAATTCTACAAGTAATTAGCTAATAAGTCAATTAAACACAATGTTTATGTTGCTTGACTAATCTATTGGCTACAGATGTTAATGTTACCTGTATTGTTGTTATACTTCCTATTTAAATTCTGTCATTTATACCCTTGTTTTTCAGTCACAGTTTGTTTCATGAATGAGAAGCAGCCTGAAACTAACATCTGTCCACTAATGATTCATTCTCCGACACTGAAATTGAACATGTGGATGCAATCTACAATTTGTAATCGGAGTAGAAAGTCTAGGAGAAAGTTGTGGTGTACAGTATTCTTACTGACTTTTTCCCTAATGCAGAGACATTAATTGACATGTACCATATAGATGTCTTTCAATTAAGTCTAGAAATATTATGCTTGTCAGGTGGTAGGAATTAGCATCATTGTGTTCAGCACACAATCAATCAATCAATCATCGATCTGTCAATCTCTTTGATTATATATTTGCTTACTTGTATATATTAGTCCTATAGCATTACAGTCGCTTATGCCTAGTTCCTGTGCATCATCAAAATGGGACCCTGGTTTCCTCCTGTATAATTTTTCCTTAGTATCACCCACAACTTTAAAAGACAGATGGAAGGATGGATGGTTGGATCATCCTAGAATTACACAGTTCCCTCTGCATTCCTGATAGGACCAATCCTTACATATTAATAATTAATTATAATTCATTCAGTTGGCAAACAGTACCATTATGTAAATACATCATGGAAGAGATTATATTTGATTATCTGCCAGACTCTGTACTTCTAGTTATAAACTCAGAGGATGGCAAGGGGACATAGGAGATTTGGGGGCAGGCAAATACCTCGGGGGGTGAGATTCGCCAAAAGAATATAAGGAAATATACAAAGGTCGTGGCAGTGTTGGGGGGGTTGAGGTCAGCTTCCCTCCAACAGGTGGAAAAGCTCTGAGAGTAGCTGTCCTCTGGATCATCTGTTTTTGAGGGCACAGAAAACATAAATATCTTGCTGACCTTTTCTTTACCCATAAACCTATAGGCGACATGTGCAACGTAAATTTACATGATTCTGTCCTATTTAAAAGAGAGCTAAGACTGATATACAAAAGTTGTAAGGAAGCCTCAAGAACCCTTGCTAAGCCCGTAAACTCACTTCATAGTTCTTCCCATCATCTCTGCCAGTTTTTGTGATATGTGATCCCCTGAACTGATGAGTGGCAAGTGCATTTTCATTTCCGCAGCACGTTTCCGACATTGATTCTGGGACCTTGCTGCAAATCATCTCAAAAACGTTGCTTTTCAAGTTTTTTATGGTACTCAGCTCAGTGGGTTTTATAAGATTTTGTGAGACAATTGAGGGTGAAATTAACCAATATTTTTGGTCAAACTATTGAAAAATCATTGCTTTTCAATAGATCATTTCAGTGCAGTTTTTGAAAGAAATCAAGACATGGCCTAGGTGGGCGAAAAGACTGAGCAATATCCTGTATTTTCATGACAACAGTTCGTGGCCATGGCTATAAAATGGGTTGTTCATGAGCTGTTGGCCCTTCGCCTTCATCACAGACCAGGCACCAGCAGGCGTTCAACATCATGCAAACAGAGAGCAACAACAAGTTATTCACGGTCAGCCCAGAAACCACTTTTGAGGAACGCTAACAGGATATAGATAGCAGCTACTTTTTGCTCCAACTAAGTGATAGGAGAAGTATGCACTTTAAGTACAGGCTTTCAAACAAAAACATATGTAAGTCCTACCTTTTCATCAAAAATGTATATATGGACTAGCCTTTCATTTAGAAAAATGTAGGCTATGTAAATACTGTTCTTTGACTAAATAGCAGGGATGAGTGACCACAGATTTTCATTTTGATACAAAGTAATACCAAGGTTTTTATCCCGATATCGATATTTATTGATGGCCCTTATGTGGCCCCTTGCCAGAGATGGATTAAATTTGCCAGGGGGTGTTGGGACGGAGGTGCCGACGAACAGACAAACCCCAAGTCAACATGCTGAATTGATAACCACCAACATAAGACCATTTAATGCTGCTTCTGGCAGCTGGGGTGAGTTAAGATAGCACTATCGGCAATCTGGGTATGTATGACTTGCTTCTAAGCAATGTTAGAAAGGGTACTTTCGAAATGTAATAGGTTACTGATTACTAGTGACCGTTAAAAATGTAATAAGTAACTATTTTTATTATTTCATTAAAGTAATTTAACTTATTACATTTGATTACTTTTGTAAAAAATGTTTAAACTGGGCAATAAAACTGTGTAGGCCCATTGGCTGTGCTGACCCACACTGTCTGGAAATATGCCAAAAGCAGGCATTTCTGCACTGTGCAAAAATGCAAAGCAGCAAAGTGAATGAATGTCATATTCTACATACAAGCTTTTTACCAAAAACAATATATTTTGATGTAACCCCTTTGTAATCACCAACAGTTTGTTTAGTAACTGTAATTCAATTACATATTTTTTTCCCTCAGTAACTGCAACAGATTACAATTACATTTATTTTGTAGTTTCATTATATAACGCCGTTATAGGCAACTAGGTACTCTCAGTACACCCTAAATGACTTGAAATATTTGCGTCTTCATTTTATTTCAAAATAAAACATTTTCTCTTATTAAATCTAAGCTGGGCTGACACTGGATGTTCCTCAGCTGAGAAGTATTGGGAAATAAAGGCTCCAAGGTGACCTCTGAACTATTGTTGGAGAGGCAGAACGGCACCTCAAAATTGGGGAAACCCTTAAGACTCCTTGATCATACCTAGCCACTGCAGTTTCTCCATCTCGTCCATGTTCCAGGGGTGATGACCCCCAGGGGACGTCTTAATGTGCTGTTATACGAGATGGGTGAAATATGGGAATCTGGAGAACATGGACCGGTATCTGTACACTGTACACAGCCTCTCGCACTATTTGGCACTGGACCAGGCCACGTTCCAGCTCAACGAGGTCACCTCAATGTCATCCTTAGTGGTCAGCTCAGGGGCAGGTGCTTCATGGACCAGCACTCTCCACCCATGGTGTAGTGGCAGACTGGAAATGCAGAGAGGTTGAATACATGCGCAGCTATTGTTGCAGGATGTCTACAATCTAGACACGTTAGTTGCTCTGCACCAGTGTGTTGGGCAAGGAGCCATAGGGGATTTATTTAGGGAATATGGAGAAATATAGAAAGGTTCTTGCACAAAAGGAGAACGGTGACCGATTCAGGGGGAACCACCCGTTTTGGCAGATGCGTGGCCATATTTCCTGCGGTGCGGATGGGATGCAGCCGGATGGTCTGCTTTTGAGGCCGTAATAACCTTAGCTTTTTTTTCTCTCTGACATTCTCCCCAGCACAGGTTTGAAGTGGCATTGGGGCAGAAAATCCCACCTACTGGTCTGAGCAATTAGCACAGATATATCGTGGTCACAGTTATATTGTGGTCACACTTAGATTGTGGTCACAGTTAGATTGTGGAGTCATTTCATCCATCATTCACAGCATTTATGGTCTCCAAGATGCCGCTATCTTACATACCGGACATCTGCCACCTACTACAGCCCTTAAATTTGGTTTTATTACTTATACACAGTGCTTTCAATTCTTGTGAATTATATTTGCAATATCTTTAAATTTATTTCTTTTTTCTTTCTGTTGTAGTTGTTTCGACCATGACTTTGCTCTTGTGGTTTTTATGGGAGAGTTTAAAAAGTTAAGTGAGAAGTGTGAAGATTTGTTTAAAAAAAAATGACCCTGAAATTATTTTTTTAATTACCGTAGTTTTATTCATTTAATCAGTGTTCTCACACTTCTTTGTATGTTTTTGAAGGTATTGAAAAGGCGGTCACTATTCTTAAGAATACTCATAGAATATGGTTTTATATTTATATAAGAATGTGTTGTAAATTGCATTTTTAAATGACATTTTTATTGTCAACTGCGGAAATCAAAAGGAGATACCAGAGTTCATGAACATTTCTTTTTAATGAATTATTTTCCTTGTCTTTTTCATAGATATTCCTGTATTAAATATTCTGCTCTAGCACTTAAAATGAAAAAACATAAAATGAAAAGTTGAATCCAGACATAAGCGCAACTTCAGCATTTCCCAACGAAGTACCTTTATGTACTTATTGTAATGCCCTTAAATATATAAATTCAAATATATAGTTACTTGTTGGAAAACCTGTCAATAAAAGGTGACATACTGAAAATATTGCAGTTAGCCACTGAAAATGGATCGACAAAGATGTTATTTTAATATTTTAATTCATTTTCTTTGGTCATACATATATATTTTTAACAATTTGTACTTAATTCCCATTTCATGACCTATTCTTAAAAAAAGAATTATGTATTATATATCAGAATGGTAATTCATGCATTTTAAATTCCTTCAAATTAAAGTGACTAAATGACTAAAGCTAAATTAGATTTTTATTAGCTCTCCCCTCTATGGCATTTGTCCTTTATTTTACTAACAAGTATAGTAACCTAAATGTGCTGCAGGGTTATTTGTTCATTTTATTGCAGTTAAAATTGCCAGGTAATTAGAAATGCTTTAAGAGGACACAAAATGGCTAAAAGTACTGACTGACCAGCGCATCTAATAAAAGCTGGCTAATTTCTGGCTCTGCCTTCTAGGTGCTGTCTGGAGGTCCAAATACACAGCGATTTCCAGATCATGTGCATCATAAGAAATGGTATTAATGTTAACCCCCAAAAAAGTGATGAAATCCCCAAGCAAAATAATTTAGCCTTTTCTGTAAAAAGAAACTGCCAGACCCACAATCCATGCACTGTGAATAAATGGGGTGTTCTACTGTAATCACAAGCATTTATTAAATTCCCTTTTCTCATTTGTTAAACTTAAATGGTAAAGCGTCCAATATGATGAAATCTTGATCCACTGACCGCTTACTTTTCACAGCATAGATGCCCAGTGATGAAAATGAATAGATAAAAGGGGGAAAAAAAACAGATGATCTTGTGTATTGCAGTTCTTTAGAGGAAACCACCGAAATCATGGCTTTCCCAAACAGAACTAGATGAGATTTAGATTACATACAGTGCATATTTCCAAATCTTACTTGATTTATGGTATGCTGTTACCTGCATAGAATAGCATCAGGGTATTTCATCATTAATCATTAAACTAAAGATTCACTGACTGATACAAGCCCTAATTGTCCAGCCTGTTCAGCTTTATTCGTAAGCGTTGCCTATTATCCCGAATCATACTGTACTAACCAAGAACTGGCATCTCCAGATACCCACCAATATGGCAACAAGCATTTTGTAACAACTGACTCCATACTTACGCTCCAGAACACATCACAAAACTGCATGTACAACATTCACAATCACTATAAATATAAATGGAAAGTGTAATTAGATGCAATAAGAATCATTACTGCATAGAGTAATGTGCAGCTTAATCTCACTAAAATTGAGAAATAAGTAGGCTGCATTAACGGTAGTTGCAGAACACACTGTTATACAGAGATTTGTTGTGCCTTATGTATTACCTGTTTTTGTATTTCAATGTACAATTAACAAGCACCTTAAGAATACACAGACATACACACACACACAAAGTAATAGATAATACCAAAATAGTTGTGGATGTAATATTTAATGCTGATCTGGCAATTATGAAAAACACACATAAAAACATACAAAACATTAGACCGCATGAGAAAATGAAATTGGCTACATTTGTAAAATTGCACGAAAAAACGTTGTTTTTGGTGATGCTGCTGCTGGAGTTGCAGTTATTATTACATTTATTGAAGAAAATTGAACAAAGCCAAACAGTACGGGATCTAGTATTTGACATGATTAGTTCTTTAATAAGAGGTGAGCAGAAATGTATGTCCAGGCTACATCTGCAGTTTTACTAGAAATTAGATGACAATAATTCAAGCAGCTCAATAAGTTGCAGTACATGTAAACCATTCATTCTATAATCAGCCTATAAGTTGAGATAAGTGAGAAAGTTCTATAAGTGAGAAAATGATTCACTATGCAGTTCTTAAAATAGAAGCAATAAATTTTAGTGAGCTGAAAACCTGTTACATATGTAATATATTAATTATATCTTCCTTAAAATGAGTACACCTCAGTACTATATAGATTAAACTTTCGTCTGTGACAAAATGCTCTTTTAAAAAGTTAATTAGGCCTTAAACCTTGGACATTTGAGCTTTAAACAATAACGATGCAAGAAGATTTAATTATACACAAACAGTATTTTAACTAACTTAATTTACAGTTGAAAATGAAGCTTCAGTAACTGTTTTGGAGAAAGTATTTGATGGATATACGAGTACTAGGCAATGTTATTTTCAGCTCCAGTTATAAATGCATCTCTCTTCTGATTGCTCTTATTATTGATGTATTTTGCATTCAAATTAAATGATTAAGCATAGTGGGTAGTAACCAATTTGCATAAATATGTTTATCCATCACAATAAAAAATGCTTTACTTTGTAAAATATAGCTACATTTTTCGAAATGTATGCCATTTATAGTATACTTTATAACAACCGTGATGAGTTGATATAAACCCTGATGCTATGTTGCGTAGTATAACCATTTCAAATGAAATTTAAAAATTGAGGATCTCAAATGAACATTTCACACTCTGATTATCTGTATACATAAACAGAAACTGTTAACACAAACATAGTGAATAAAATATAACAAATCAGCTAAACATGCAAAAGAAAAAATGTATCCAAAACAGATCTTTTTAATAATATTACTCTGAATTAATGTTACGGTTGTAAAACTAAATTACTCAATGTTTTATCATATACATGTTATTTTGTCAGTCATATTTTAACACACCTTAAATAAAGTGGCGCTTTCTTTGGGGAAAAAAATCTGCAGTGAAATTGGTGGAAAACACTTTATCAAATTGCGTCTAATGGTTTATAAATAAAAATGCATTTATTATTTTCAGTTTGTTGATGGTAAACACTACCTTGCTACGTTCATGACAGGTAGATTACAAATCAACGTTTCACTTCTGTTCCATTACCACTGTTAACCATTTTCAGTCAGTCCCCTCATCAAGTCATAAACTTTTCAGAGATTATATTACACATGATTTACTTCCGTTTTATTCAGTTTAAGCAAACACATTTTGCTTTTGGAAAGTAATATATACATATAAATGTCCCACCATAGTTTTTAAGCACATAGTAGTGTGGTAATCTATGTTATTGACTTCCATTGTATGTCACTTTACTGTGTACGCTAAATAAAGTAAATTTAAATATTGTTTTTCAATACTAATATGATGTATAAGGTTAATTTAGTTGTGAATTCATGTTCAGGACAGTTTCACTATTGACTCTGAAGTGAAAATATACAGTAAGGGCAATAAAAAAGACAATAGATTCATCACAAAAGATAAATTAAAAACTAGATTACTGTAAACCAAGAAGTGCAACCAATATGTCTGAGTTTACTTCATCAGTCCACTCAATATTTAAAATGTTCTGCACTTTGTAACCAGCAGAAATGAGAGACTTGACGAAAAAAATGTGAATTTTTTTTTTTTTTCAACACGGAGAGGCAGAGATAAGTTATGTATTTAAATAATTTATTTTTAACTAGAACTTATCTCAAAGGTACCATTACTCCCAAAATATTCCATGGATGTAAACATGTGGATGAGTAATTTCATGTCCTCCATCACCACAAAATATCTAACGACTTGCACGTAATGCTGAATAGAGATCCATTATGATATACAGCATGATAACATGATATATGTTCATGATACATGTATAATGTCTGTAAAAGTGATCATGCACCATATAATGTTTTTTCCCAAATAATAAGAGCTGTTTTCAAATAATGCAAATAAGTATTTTACTTTTATGGTTTTGATATTTCCCAGAGATTTTTATTAAATTTGGACTAGATTAAATAAGTGACAGTAATGAGTACACCAGACAGATTTGTTTGAAAACTTTGTTTTTCAGCCTAGCCTTTTGATATGAATAAAAAGTAAATTACAAATGGAGGGAATGTCTATAACTGACAAAAGTTCAGCTTTGATCTGATTAGCACATTATTAAGGCGTTGACACTATTATGCAATTTCTGTAGATAGCTCTGTGTGTGTGTGTGTGTGTGTGTGTTTGTGGGTATGACACCTGCTATACCTGTTATATTTTCAATAAAAGTCTTCTCTTTTCAAAAATGTGTGATTAAGCATTTATCCATTTAGCATGTATAAAACAATAGTATGCAATGCTATAATCTTGAATGTGTGTGTGTACCCTATGGTATGTCAAGTTATAATATTGAATGTGTGCGTGTACCCTATAGTATGTAAAGTTATACTATTGAATGTGTGTGTACCCTATAGTATGTCAAGTTATAATCTTGAATGTGTCCTAGGTTGTTCCTTGCCTTGTACCCATAGCTTCTGGAACTGGCTTCTGTAACCCGGGATAGGAATTTCCAGATATAGAATGTGGATTGGAGTGAATAGAAGGAATGTTTAATCATAGAATCCTGTATTGAAACAGCTGTCTTAATATACTTCAAAATCAAGGTCATAGTAAATAAGACAAATATGCTAATTCACCACAACAGTCAGTGTTTACACCCTTGAAGGAAACCGATGAAATGAAGGAAGAAGATGCAATAAAATGCATTTGATCATGTCTCACATCTCAGCTTGGGGCATTTGCCATTACAGTGATCTTGTTTGAGCAAGAGAACCACTCTCATGTGGTATAGCAATTTCATTACAACTGCATATATGAGTACAATAACAAGTCAAGATAGCAAAATATATGACTTTAAACTCTGCTATTAGATCAATTGTTGCCAAATCCTGAGTCCAGCAAGATGATATCAGACTGGGCAGGGGCCCTCAAAGCCACAGTTGCTCCAGGTACTGGCTACCCCTGCTTTCTAAAAAAATATATAAAAAAACAGGTAAATTAAATGTATCTGAAACCTTTATTTCACATAGGAATAGCAACTACACAGTAGAAGACATGTGCTATATGTCTCATATTCAAATAAAAATCGCTGAAAAAAATATAATAACTGACAGGAAGATTCTTTCAGGATATATGATTTTAATAAAGTAAATGAACACTGTCTTTCAAAATGACCATAACTGACTGACTCAAAGAAAGGAAAAATATAAAGAATCCCTTGGGAAAGAGGTACATTATCTTGTACTATGCAAAGTTTCAGTCCACCAAAAATAGATAGACAATATCAAATTGATTCATTTTCTGTTCAGTACACAACTTTATCCATGAGCAGTTAGAAGGGCTGCATGTTTGAAGTCACTTAACAGTTAGAAGGATTTGGTTGACAGACCACAGTGGGCATGGAGATGTCTCTGTATCCAGGGTCACTGGCGTATAACCAAATTATCCAAAATCCCAGTTTGTGCAGATCTTATTTCCTACAGAGTGACAGCCTGGGATTAGTGGTGCATCCGTTACAACTAAAAGATTCAAGAGGGGTGAGGGTGTATTTCCATGTTTTGTCTAACAATAGTTGTGAAGAGATGTCGTTTCAATGCCATGTTAAACTATTTGTCTCCACTGTTCTACAAAAAAATTACATTTCCAATGTTCCCCCTGAACAGCAAATACTGGACTACGCATATCTTCCCTTTTCTTCTCAAAATTAAACTCACCTAGTCAAAAGCATTTTGTTCATTCCAAAGTCTGCCGTGTTATTGAATAATGGAGATTTATAACTTAAATTTATTACTTTTGGCAAACAATTGCGTCACATGCTCCAATGACATGGTTACTCAATGAGGTTAGTGTCATATGTGAAGTAAGTGATGTCAGACGTTGGTTAGAAGATACTCAGGTGTGATTCTCTATATTTGGACTGTATCTTAAATGAATAATCATTAAGTTGATTCCAGTACCAGCTAGGCCTTCATTTAAAGTGTACAATGAACAATACAGTTACATTTTCATTCCAGAATACATGACAAATTCTCATAGGCAAATATATTTAGAATAAACCATTGAATGGTAATTAAGTGTTTTATGTGTTTTATGTCACATTTACTTATGTGTTAAGACAAAACACAATTTTATTTTTTTTAAAAAAAGCTCTTTTTAGAACTTTACATTATAAAATCACTGTACATCAGTCTTCTGTCTTCTATACTGTTCTTCAGAGTCAATGTTATACAGCAGTAAATCATCTAAGTGGTACAATGCCTTTATGTACAGTACAATGACGTTTTGTGCAATCTCATGCCATAATGCATTAAAAAAAGTTGGTAAGTCAGCAGACATCTCAGTCACAAGTCTTAAAACACTCTGCTCCTCAACATTTGGTTTAAAGTACAAGTTCAAACAGACTTATCAGACCTGTAAACTTTTAAAAGCCCAGCTGAGTGCATCTACATACATGACCTGAACCTTGAGAGATTAATTCTCTGCTTTTAAAAGTTCCATGGTGACCACGCTAAAATTAATTTAAGAAATAGCTCGTGTGACTATCAGAAGAAAAGGCGCGGTAGTACATACTGTCGTTTCACACTGTTTTGCAATTATTTCAACCCTCTGGAGATTATATAT
>JABFEA020000036.1:9392669-9402920 GCA_019775915.2 Cyphomyrus plagiostoma | reverse complement strand
GGTGGAAACCATCGGGAAATCACACGAGGTAACAAGGAGGGCGTGTCAGACGAGAGGCTGGAACAGGACGGACGACGTGGTACGTTACAGTACTGTACTATACATAAAATACAGCTTATTGTAGTTTTGCTGCTGCAGCTCAGTGTTTCATTTTCTTGGCACTACTTGGACTACTTGAGTACTATAAACAAATTATATGGAAAGTATTTGTACAGGAACAATTTGGTCCTGAGCTTTGATATAAGCGCCCTGTGTGACCACCATAATCGGTGATCACACATCAACTTTTTTTTGCATACTGGTGGGGAATCGTTTTCTTTCTTGTAATGATTGTATATACACTTTCCCCTCAGAAACTGATGAAGTGGTGGCACCCTAATTTGTAAGTCTTAACATGTCAAAAATGTAGATGTCAACGTGTTCAGTTTTAATGTGTTAAGACGTACAGGTTTGATGTGTTGATTCAGAGGGTTTTGACCCCGATGGCGTTACATAATCAGTCCACTGCAGATTATGTCCAAAACACACCTCTGAATAATTAAGAGAGTTCGGATAACCTTTGTCCACCTTGTGCTACCACAAAGTCTAGTTTTGCCACTCTCAAAATTGCAAAATTGGATTTGGACAAGCCCATAACTGTTAGTTCTCCTTTGTGCTTTACACTTTGTGTTAGATCGTCAGACCCCTAAAACGCTGTGTTATATTTGGAACCAATAAGAGATACAATTTGTCCTGTATTTTCATGTCCAGACAAAAATTCAGCTGTAACTGTCACACAAACTATAACAGACCCTACAGGCAGATCTAACCTTAACCCTAATGTTAACTCTAACTGTAAGCTTTAAAGCTACCCTAAGCTTTAACTGCAACACTTACCTTAGCTCTAACCCTAATTGCACCCTGACTGTTAATATTCATTTCGCAAATGCTTTTATCCAAAGTGATGTAATATTTCTGTTTTTTTTTTTTCCTCGAGAAGGCAGGGTCAGCCAGTCCCTGGAGCAATTTCAGCTTAAGGGCCTTGCTCAGGGGCTTAATGGTGAAATCACTCTGCCGATCATGGGATTTCAATAGGATTTTCGATCACAGACATAGTGTCCTAACTCAGATTACTTTATTTATTTCCATACTGATTTTGTACAAGCAGAATTTTATTCATATTCATAATATTATGCATAATAATATATCTATATATTGATATATTATTGAATAGATAATAATAATAAATACCATCCTCCAGTATGCATTTTTCATCCTTTATGAGGAGAATCATACTAGTCTAATACAAAGCTAGCTAGAAAAAAAATGTGCTTTTAGATTATCTTTCACTAATAGTGCAATTCCAATATGGGTTATGCAGTGTTATGGGTTCAGGAAAACCACAGATTTCGGTGTTTCAGGTACTATTTTGTTGTTTGATTAGTAACCATATTTCATCCTGTAAATGACCAATGGTTAATTATAATTTTGAATATATTTTATATAAAGCATTATACTTGCATATTGTATATAGTTATAAATACTTTTTCTGAAATCTGTATATGAAAAAGAACAAGGTACCCCATGAAGAATAAATGTAATATTTCAAATAATTCAATAATGGTTTAAGAATCAGCTTGAAGCTTTTATAACGGGTTTTGTAACTTTTGTTACAATTTGATATTTTGAGTCAGTAGTACAATACTGGAGTGGTTCTAGATACAGTTATAGGTAAAACCTCTCAACATCTGCATTATTTATGAAGATGCTAGAGAATTGCAGGACAAACAATACCCTTGAGTCGATTACGAACACATCCAAACATGCTTAGAACTAATTTACTGGTATTGAAAGTGTTCTTGGAATTAATTTACTATCACAAGTATTCAAGTGAATATTTTATAATTTTGCATTAGCTGTTTTTGTCTGTGGTTATGGCACGACAAAGTCATTTACAAGGGGAAATACATTAATAATGAAAGCCTGACCAACAAACAGGGTGCTCTCCTCATTATGCCATCATTGCAGTTCATAAGAGGTTTCCTTACATCTTGTCACCATATCAACAAACATCAATCAGAACTTTTAATTTGAAATGTCGAGTTATGGTAAGTTTGAATAGTACATTACATATCCCAATACTTGTTTTTATCTTAGCAGCAGTATTAGTCTGTCAGACTGACTAATATGTGATTTTATTTGTCATATAATGCATGAGAGAAGGCTTAAATGAAGATGCTTGACCTCGGTTAGTCAAAATCATATGATTTATGAAATTTGAGAATTTACATAAAGTATAGACTGCTGCTTTCCTAGTAATACAATTACACAACAAATTATTCTCTAAAATGTGGAATTACATCTCTCATGTCACTTAATTCAGGAGTTCAAGGAATCAAGATTCAGGACAGCTCACTTTGAGCTTAATGACAGCATACACAGTGAATTGTTCCTCTATTTTTCCTGATCAGCTGACCTACTGATGACTCCTTAATTTATAATCAATTTTCATTTAACCAAATGTACACTGCCTTTTGCAAATGATAGAATAATATAAAAATAATTTTCTTTTGAGGTGTATTAGTGTACTGAGAGTCAATGACATTGATTTGGAGGTTTATGTCTAAATTCCATTCAGAGATAAACAACAAACAGCAATACAATTTCCTCTTTTTTTGAAAAAAGCAACCAAGAAAGTAGATTTGAAGAAAAATAAAATAAAAAGTGTTCTTTAAATATAGATTATGGGATAATGAAAGAAAAATACATTGATGATATTTTTACATTCTGTAAAATTTCAATGTCCATAAAGCATTACTTATGGTTTATAATTTACTGAGTATACTAGGGTGTACATGCTACAACCTTACACTGGGTACTGCTGGGAAACCATGCAGCTGTGGTAAGGACATTTTAGTGCTTAAGACTTGGAAAAACAAAGGATTTTGAATGTTTTCCTTCATCAACAAAGAAAGAAAAATATTTTTGGAGTACAGGTATATGGTGTTTAAAGTATAATAGGTCCAAATACATGCTTTCTAAGAAGGTATGCAGAGAACTTTACCTTCACACTTCACGTTGCTACAGAACTCTTAACTCAGCATCAAGGTTGCTGTTTATCTCTACTGACTGGAATGTGCCAAAAGTGAATTTCCTCCAACTGGAGACATTCACTACTTGATTGACATATTCTTGAGATGCTTTGCTGCACCCCTGTCAAGGCAGATTTTCAAGGAACACAGACCTTCTTAGAGTGAACTGGTGACAGTTCAGGTTTCCCCCCTCTCACAAATGTCTTTTTGTTCATTGTTCTTTTTATTCTAATCCAATGGCCCATACCTTCAAATAAAGATGGTCACCACTGGCTTCTTTCCCTATAGAAGTGAGTTTCAAGCTCAACCAGAAAGGAAAACTTTAATTGTCTGCATTTCCCTATAGATATATGTTGTATATATTTCCATCCATCTTCCAACTGCTTACTGAGTAGTGGGAAACAGTGACACTGTCCCAGAATGTACAGGACACAAGGAAGACCAGCATAGGCACAGACATAGACACAAACATTCCACCAATCCACATTCTATATCTGGAAATTCCTATCCAGGGTTACAGAAGCCAGTTCTAGAAGCCATGGGTACAAGGCAAGGAACAACCTAGGACACATTCAAGATTATAACTTGATATACTATAGGGTACACACACATTCAATAGTATAACTTTACATACTATAGGGTACACGCACACATTCAATATTATAACTTGACATACCATAGGGTACACACACACATTCAAGATTATAGCGTTGCATACTATTGTTTTATACATGCTAAATGGATAAATGCTTAATCACACATTTTTGAAAAGTGAAGACTTTTACTGAAAATATAACAGGTATCGCAGGTGTCATACCCACACACACACACACATGCAGACACCCCAATTTACTCCATGTATTAGCACTACATGGGTCAAATGTGGTATTTGGAGTAAACCTGTGCAATAAACCTGTGGGGAGAAAACTTCCTTTTTATCATTGTAAAAAAAAAAATGTAAAAAATCAAGTTCATTCAATGTTTATGTCACAAATACAGGGTGTTAACAAGGGGGTAGCAGGGCAGTACTTTAACTAGTGTTAATATAGAGATGAGTATAATTAGCAAAACTACGAAAACACCATTCATGGCAAATTATTTGGCCAATGAGGATCACGTATATATACAAGAGAGGGCCCAGAAATGAACCCTGAGGGACACCTTGTGTGAGAAACAGTAGAATTCTGGTTCTGAAGTGAGATAAAATATTGTGTATCAATGAGGTAACAGGACAGTATGGGTATTACCAAGTATCTAATGCAGGGCTAAGATCAAGGAGGAGAAGGATGTTAAGGGCCCAAAATCCAGTAGCAAAGAGATCATTAACAGCCCTACAGAGAAATATCTCAGTGCTATGGAGAGGAAAAACCTCAAAAACCTAATTGGAATGGCTGATATAGATTACAGAAACCTATATAGACCTTGACTTTGAGGCAACGACCTTTTCTAAGAGTTAGTTTAAAAAGTGAGACTAGAAATTGGTAAATTTCTGTAAAACATTACCTGACTAAAATCTAAAGCAGGGTCCTTGACTGCACCATTTCTTAATCCAGTAGATGAATGCTGAAGACAAGACATTGGTTAATGAAGTAGGAAATTGGAGCTGAAATATCACTTAAATAAGCTTTAAGAAGTATGATGGTGACAGGGTCTAAATGAGAAGAATATTAGCTATGTATTGTAATTATCACTGTTATTCAGGACGTAGGAGAGACAGTGATCAGGATCTACAAGAAGAAGTCAAGAGTGGGAAGGCAGAAGTCAGTTGATTGGAAGACATTGGTAGATGGCATCAAAAAAATGGAAGAAGCAAATTTGCCAGGCAGTTGTCAGGCAGATAAGACTATTCATCTGGATCTGGGGTCGGTTTCCCAAAGCCTTCTTAACGCTAAGTTCATAAGCTGTACCTTAGCCTTCTGTCATGGTCCCTAAAGTGTCTTTAGTTAAGTATACCATCCATAAGATTTACTTTTGTAAGGTTAGTCTGAGCAGGTCTCAGCTGTCTATTATTGCTATGGTCCCCACTTACCATTAGTGGCCCCAACTGTTAGGACTGCACGCCTCTGAAATGAACAAGATCCTGTCAATCAATATTTTCTCTATGCATTCAATAGTTGTGGAGGATGGGATAGGATGTATTTAGTGACATCGCATTGGGCACACATGCAATGCATTGGGAGAGGATGCAGCGTAAGAAATATTTTAATATAATTTAAAAGAAATAAAGCAAAGATACCACAAACATCGTTCACAACTAAACATCAGTTAACTAAAAAATAATTGATTCATATGATAAAATGATTTTTTTCTGATACCATAGATATTATCCTTCTGCTCTTAATGCTCAGAGAACTGGCCTCAGTAACACACAAATTCGTAATGAAAGATAAAGGATGCACTGTCAATTACTTGTTTGTTTGCTGGGAAATGGGGAAGGTCCACTTTTCCAACTCCCCTGGAATGCACACACCTCTCTAATGTGCCAAAGTCACAGTATCTAAGTATCTCACAGTATATCAAAACTTTGGTTAACAAGGGTGATAAGAGTTGACACTGCAGGTTAATTTACATATGAGTCTAATACATTTTCCCCAAAAAAAACCCTGAAATAGTCCTTTATAGTCAATAATGGAAGCACATTGGACATTCTCTTATGTTATGAAAGTAAGGCAACTTTTCTTTCAGCATTTATGCCATTGCTCATCCCAATATCAATGACCTACACACAAATAAAAATAAAAATGGCATGATACTACAATCTGGGGAAGTGGGTTCTTGCACCCAATCAGTGAAAATCATGTTTACAGGTCAGGATTTAATTTAATTTAGGATTCAGTTTGTTAATTTTTAAGCTCTTCCTAGGTTAATTACTGCAATATCTTGCAGTGGTATATTTATAAAGAACACTACCTTCTCTCCTGCCGCAGTCATGCAGTTGCTGCATGGAGGGAATAATCAATTATCGAGCCGTCGACATCAACCAATCAGGTGCTCCACCGTCTAGTAACGCTGCACTTAAGAAGCTCTCCCCTTAAGCAACCTCCTAAGGGATTGTTCAGCGATAAAATATATAGAAGTAAACATCTTTAGTAAAGTATACCTTTCAGGTCTTCCTAAAATGCGAAGAGTCACTGTTGTCCATCCACTGCCAGTGAAACATTTTCAAATAGAAATTTGTTTCCCAATATCGATCTGAAAGTGTCCAAGCAACAGCAGTTAGCAACACTCCCACACAGCACTGCTGGAACATCTGCTCTGCGTTCCTTCACCCCAACACTAGCAGGAACAATATAGTGGGAGTATATACTGTGAAATAATTATTTGTAATTGAGCAAAAACAAAAGCAAGCACAACAAATTTAACAAACTCAGTAAATGAACAAACAAATAAATATGGCCAATTAATTTGATGCTTTACAAGTTTTTCTTTATGTTTGTTTACTATCGGAATTACAATTATAAATACACAAACTGTAAAATTTGCATCATTTATATTGATGATAATATTTATTATAAATGTATCTCTAAAATGCATACATAAAGTATATTAATTATTCAATGAATGTAATATTTTATAGAATTTATTGTTGAAAAAAAGAAACAGAAATGAGGAAAAGTAGATGTTTCACGGGCTGTTTGTCAAGATGTGTTAACGAATAATTTATTGTTTTTTTTAATTGTGGTAATAAAAATGTGCCTGTCATGATGATTGATTTATAGACATTCAGGGGTCACATCTCATTTAAAAGACATTGCAATAGTTTTAAAAATGACAGATCCACTGACATTTTACCGTGGCTGTTTTTGTAACATCTCCTAGGGCTAAAATGAGGAATTAACAGCAGGTCTAGTTTTGTTGCAAATGAAGCAGTACATAGGTTTCCATTTAGGCTGATGTTCAAACTCTAAAATTAAAGGTCAATATTTGAATTCGAATATGCACTTTTATTTTAGTTACATGCCAATTAATGGTGCAAGATAACCACAGTCAGTCAAGAATTTAATGTGGCCTTTTCATATATTTAAAATTTAACAGAACAAGATAGATCAAGAATATTAGAACATATGCCTCAATAATTATTGTGATCATATGTTTGGTCTAGTCAAGAGTAAAGGTTTATATTCAACCCAGCCATATATCTTAACTTCTAAATAATCATCTTTGATGATTTTGTTTTTTTAAAATTTGCAAGTCCCTGCCCCCACAGGAATATTGTGATTTGCATAAGTTTAATTTGGCTACTGTCACGTCCTGCTCCGAACGATCCTTGTGTGTGCCACGCCCACCTCGTTACCTCTCGTTTTTCCCAGATCATTCTCACCTGTCTCGTGTTACACGCCTGCCTGTCTTGTGCATTTAAGTCTGCGTCTGTGTAAGTTCCGGCAGACTTGGCATTAACGTTGCCTGGTTTGTGTTGGTTTGCCGTGTCTGTCCCAAATAAACCCCGTTTGCCTGGCTCCTCCCCGCTTCTTGACCGCTCGACCACCAATGCAACTCGTAACAGCTACACATTTATTTTTATTTTTTTTATTTGCCCTTATTGTCTTTAAACATCAATTTAAATAATAAGCCACCATCATTATAATCATTATTTAAAGCTTTTTTTTACCGAAATCACTCCTAATATGTTTGTTACCAGTCCCTTGCCTATGAGTTCCCAAGTTGGACTTTAAAATCTATTCAGAATAAAATTAAATATGTCCTTTGGATGTCATTTAATGCAAAAATTCTAATGCTTCTAATGTTATAATAATTGAATCTCATTTCCATTTTTGCTGAGAGATGCACTTCCACTTTGTAAAAATATAAATAAGAACAGATACATGAGGACACTCCATATAATATTTGATATCCTGCATAATATTATGCGTTATATATTACAATGCAATAAATAATGAATCTGTTAATTTCAGTTTAAATCCACATCTATACTATCATAATCTTCAGAGATACGGAGGTATGCATTATTGATTGTTCAGGTTTAGGCCATGGTGAATAAAATAAGTGTTACTCTCTATACAACGAGTAGTTATATATCAGCCTGAGTTAGAATTGCTTAATAATTTAAAAATATACATTTATTATCATTTTTAATTGCTTCTGTTTTCATAAGGATTTTTTGTTTCCCGGTTTTGCTCAAGCAGTACTGCAAACTGCCACGTTACAGGAAAACTTAAGTTACACTTTTTTTTTTTTTTCATTTCAAAGAGGACTTTTTCTATTATTATTGAGAGGTTTACAGCCCAGGTGGGGTTCCACAGAATCCCCTTCAGTGACTTCAATACATCTTTCTGACTCCATCACTGACATTTTTGTTCCCTCATCTATACACCTTGTTTGATTTAGGTTCCCCCCCCCCCCCCTTTAATTACTGTTCCCTGTCTCAGGGGACATTGTGGGCCGGTATAAAGAATCCCCTGTTGGTACCAGCGTGGTCCTTTTCAGGCCTGCACACTCAAGGCTGCCATCTCAAAAATGCATTACTGCCTCTCTCAGGTGCAGGTGGAGGGGCGGCTTCTGGGCAGGTACACCCCACTGGTCAGCGTGAATAAACTCTCCCTCTCTAATGAGGCGGCCAACTCTTAAGGAACATGATACATACAATTCTGCTGCGGACCTTGCATTTCTCTGTATGACTCTCAAAATAAATCCCTTATTAGCAGTGGTGGAGTTGTAGTAATATTTCAAGGTTTGCTGAGTGTAGGGGAGGGTGAACGGTCACCTTATACCTGTGTAGCAATTACACAGAACCGTTTAGCGGAGTGGAGAGCAGTGATTGTCGGGTATATTTTCAGAGGAGATAGTTTTTGACATTTTTTCCCACATGGGGAATGGCATCCAAATGCATCCCAAGACAACGGGTCCTGATTATTGCAGATAAAAGCCTTGTAAAGTGCCTGGTATTATGTCACCATTATTATAATCCATCCATACATTTTCCAAACCGCTTATCCTACTGGGTCGCGGGGGGTCCGGAGCCTATCCCGGAAGCAACGGGCACGAGGCAGGGAACAACCCTGGATGGGGGGCCAACCCATCGCAGGACACACTCACACACCAGTCATGCACACATGCACACCTACGGGCAATTTGGCAACTCCAATCAACCTCAGCACGTTTTTGGACTGTGGGGGGAAACCGGAGTACCCCGAGGGTACCCCACGACGACATGGGGAGAACATGCAAACTCCACACACATGAAACCAGGCGGAGACCAGAACCCGGGTCCAAGAGGTGTGAGGCAACAGTGCTAACCACTGCACCACCATGCCGCCCCCCATTATTATAATTATAATAATAATTATTACTATTGTACAATTCTTCTTCAGAACAACCTTTTCATTGAGTGTTAATTGTAGAGAATTACTGGAGAGCGCAGCATCCATATCTGTTTCTTTAGGTCTTTATGTTACTCCATGGCTATCTACTCCTAGATTACTAGTAAGCGTGACATGGAAACTTATTTTGTTACAAATTACAAGTACTTGTTCATCAAATATATATATAAAAAAATAATGATCTGAGAAAATGTATTTAATTCAAATATAAACAACTTGTCGTTTGAAAATACAGAAAGATATGTAAAATAATAACAGTTCACAACAAATACATGTATGATTACAGCCCTGTGACACAGCATTTTCGCAAAATATTCACCTTAACTTTAAATAGAATACATTTTATTTTGTGATTTGCAAATGTGTTAAATGTGAAATGAAAATGAAAAATGAGTTTCGTAACATTAACATGTAATGTGAGCTTAACATACTGCACCAGTAGCAGTGTGTTGGGGGGAATTCTGGGAGATAGAGTTGTGATATGAGATCATGAATGACTGTATCACGATTTCAGTCTTGGTTGCGTGTGTGTGGTGTGATGTGATGTATAATTATCATAATGCTTGAATTTCCCGCTTTATCTTACAAAAGGCTGCTGAACATGCACAAACTCAAAGAAGAAACTTTTTTAGATATTATATGCTTAAAAAAACACAACTAGTGGCTGTGGCATATGTACTGTAATATTCAGTGTCAAGTACGCCAGTCGGCTCTCTGTTTTACACAGGCTTAGTGGCTATAAAAACATGCTCATTTAGTCGAAAGTGTTACCTTCCGGGTTTGCGTGCGTGCGGGCGTGCGTGCAGGGCGGACAAAGGGACGTCCAGGCAGGCACACGGGAT
>JABFEA020000036.1:9362666-9375514 GCA_019775915.2 Cyphomyrus plagiostoma | reverse complement strand
ATATAGGTATATATAGGTCAGTTTGTCTGCTTATATATCTATCTATCTATCTATCTATCTATCTATCTATCTATCTAGTTGTCTTTCTATCTGTCTAAAGGTTACAGAACTGCAGTTTGAAAACAAAGGTTCCCTCATTTTCTGGGAATGTTGTGCCCAGTGGCTATTTGTGGTACTGAAAAGTCATGAAAGGGAATAAGCATCACAGGAAAGATTTCTAAGACACAGGAGCCAGATCTACCCTGCATGGCTACCCACGCTAGGCCCCACTGGCAGGGCCCATAATGAGATTGACCCCAGTACCAAATGCTGTGGATATTGGCAGCCTGGCAGTATGGTAGAATGTCAAGAGAGTGCAAAACCACCTTGAACCTTGGGTCTCTGAATAGTTACTTTGTTCATTCTAATGGGATGACTGCTCCAAATAAACTCTATATGGTCTGGTAAAAGGTTTTGAAATGTGACTTTAGAACAGCACCTGGCATCTTCAGCTGCAAAGAATGCTTGATAATAGGTTCATCCTTGTGGCCTTGATTCTACAAATCAGTGATGGAGTCAGTGACGATCACCTAGAAAAGAAATGCAGAGAATTATATTTGCAAATCTCTGAATACACATTAATTTCTCTCATGTAGCAAAATTTAAATGAAAACAATCACACTGGGAGAAATGCCACACTTGTTTGGTACATAACCTGGGAAGATAATTAGCTAGTCTGACACGTAAAGCAGGGACAGGCACAGCAACACATCATTGGAACATAAATAACGAGTTTACTGTTTTTTCTGTTCTAATAAAAATTCTCACCTCTTGGGTCTCTGTAGAAACAAATTGGTGAGGGTTCTATTGCGATGACAAATAACAGGGGAGAGAGGGGACCGGCCTGTGTTTTGCTAGAGTGTCAGGAAACACATGCATAGATTATACTTTTTGTTTGAATTGATGCCACCCGGAATGAATTCCAAGTCCAAGGTGGCTGATTTTTTTGCAACACAGTATAATGAAAATCACTGCAAGAAAATAGCTTTGGGAACAGAGATGACGTTAACCATATTTATTGAAACTTTATTTGTTTAATATAAACACCTGACCAGGTGACCCAGCTGTTTCAGGAAGTAATACTCTCATTACCGGTCTGATGAAAAAACCACAAGCAATAACAACAGGTCAATTCAAGACTCTCAGCACCTTTTTTATGTCAAGTCTGATGAGAAGCCCTACTTATGACTCACTGGAGTGCATCACATTTATTAAATAACAACCCTCAAAGTAATTCTATGTCTTACATGTAACTATGCATAGGATGTGCAGAATACTGCATAACTGATAGTAGCTGCAATGCAAAAACCTTGATGTTCAGTGACATTAACAAAATGATGTATAGTATCTCCTTGACAAAGATTTTATTTTAAGCAGATGCTATAGAGGGAACAGCTTGTCGAGAAAAAAAATCTTTTAGCATTCTGCTGGTATTCTGTTTTGGCCTGAAGATTTCCTGTTCTTGACAGACATTACAAGCTGTTTGAAATATTGGGCTACTCTAACAATTCTTTTAAATTAGTGTCTATAGAATGGATTTATGAAAAAAAAGAAAAAGCGTCTTAGTGAAGGAAAGGTACAGTCGTTAAGGGAATTAGACATAAAACGGGCTGTTATAGTCTAAATTGGTAATTAAGGAACATTACATCTGTAATAATCAATTTAGAGATATAGTCATGGTCAAAATTTTATATATTCTCTTTACTCTGGTGCTTATTATTTATCTGAATTGTAACGTATTTCTAAATATATATTGGCATGATTTTGACAGTTCTGCTTGGCTGTTAGAAGCAGCATTAGATTCTGTCTGCAAAGCCAGGCAGAGTAAAAAGATAAAGAGACTTAAAACAGCAAATTGCAATTTTCTTCTAGAAAGCATGGAAAATCTTTCTCTGAGCAGTTGACTGCTCCTGGATGAATGAGAAGTAATGTCTCCCTGAAGACTTCCCCGGCTTCCAAAAACAGCAGATGATGTAATTACCAGGAGGGAAACTGTCTGAATAAAGGGAAATATAACTACACAACATGGTAAAAAGTATTGGGACAAACCTCTTAATCACTGAATTCAGGTGTTTCATTCAGATCCATTGACAGAGGTATATTAAATCAAGCACCTAGCCATGCAGTCAGGCTTACAGACATCTGTGAAAGGGCTCAATGAATTCAAGTTCAGTACTGTCATAGGATGCCACCTTTGCAGAAAGTTAAATTTCTTCCCTGCTAGATACTCCATGGTCAACGGTAGAAGCACTGTAGGAACAGCAGAAACTCAGCCATGAAGTGTGAGAATGAGTAATGTAACGTAATGGGGTTGCTGAGTGCTGAGGTGCATAGTGTGTAATAGTTGCCAACACTCTGTTGACTCAGTAACTGCAGAGTTCCAAACCTCCTCTGGCATAAACACCAGCACAAGAACTGTGTGTTCAGAGCTTCATACAATGGGCTTCCATGGCCGAGCGGCTGCATGCAAGCCTCACATCACCAAGCGCAATGCCAAGTGTCGGATGGAGTGACGTAAAGCATGTTGCCACTGGACTCTAGAGCAGTGCAAACATGTTCTGTGGAGTGACAAATCATTCAAAATCTGTTTGGTAGTTTGATGGACTAGTTTGGATTTGGGGTATGCCAGGAGAACAGTTTGGTGGAGGAGGGATAATGGTACTTGGTTGTTTTTCAGCGGTTGGTCTAGGCTCCTTAAATCCAATTAAGGGAACACTTAATGCATTAGCATACCAAGACATTTTGGACAATTCTATGTATAACTTTGTGGGAACAGATTGGGGAAGGCGGCCCTTTTCTCTTCCAACATGACTGTGCCCTAGTGAACAAAGCAAATCCATAAAGACATGATTGGGTGAGTTTGGTGTGCAAGAACTTGACTGGCCTGTACAGAATCTTGACCTCAACCCTATAAAACACCTTTAGGATGAAATAGAACCGGAGACTGCGAGGCTGGCCTTCATGTCCAACAACACTTCCTGACCTCACAATTGCTTTTCCAGATGAATGGGCAAACTCTCTCTCTCTCTTTCTCTCTCTCTCTCTCTCTCTCATACACACACACACACGCACACCCCAAAATCTTGTGGAAAGCCTATCCAGAAGAGTGGTAACTGTAAAGGGGAGACCAACTGCATATTGATGCCTATGGATTTACAATACAATTCATAAGAGTTCCTGAACGTGTAATGGCCAGGTGTCCCAAATACTTTTGTCCATATACTGTATAAAGATGTCAAATGTAGAATATCAGTAAAAAGTTCAAGTACACCGTAAGCTGAATGAAATGTCTGACCTACTCAATCTTTCAGTATATGAGAATTATAGGATTTCTAACGTGTTTTTCTATTAAAATAATCAATCCCTTCTTTGATTTCATATTCTGCCTTATTACTTTGAGAATGCTGTCCCATAACTCCTAATAGAAACAGGTATTGTGAATTAAAATATGAATGTATTTATGATACAATTGCAGGACCAGTGTGTAGCCCAGGTAAACCTGACATTTGCAAACCTGAGGTAATAAACCACCAGGCGTGCCATAGTATTGTGCAATTGCATTACACAGCCATCTTGGTGCACTGTCAGCCAAACAATGTATAATAGGAAAACAAATAAAATGCAATTCAAACAAACATCATACAGAGATATATTACTGGATGTGAGTCATACACATTAAAAATGGTTGTTTTTCAAACGCCGTGGGTAATATTGAAGCACATGACCTCCCTGCAAGCCTTTTACTGTACATCCATAATGACCATTTCCAACAGACAAGGTACAGTGGATATAAAAGTGTACACACCCCTGTTAAAATGCCAGGTTTTTGTGATGCAAAAAAACGAGACCACGATAAATCAAATCCCTTTGATGCTCTCTAAGCTTTGTAAGCTCTCTGTGAATCATGGCTTTTGCTGTAGGATGCAATTGAGTAAATGTCAGGAAAATCCTACTAGGACAGTTGAACATTATTTGGGGTTAATCAGAGTCACTTTACTTCAGGGCAGGTGTGTAGCCAAAAAAGGCTGAATGCTGTAATTAAATCAAAAGATGCTTTGACAAAGTTTATTTTAAGGGTGTGCACACCTATGCAACCAGCTTATAGTATATTTTTATGTTTTTAATTTTTCCCCGTAACAGATTTCTTTGTTTTTCAATTGTATTGTAGAGGTTAGTGGTGAGATTAAAGGTGGGAAGTCGTTATTATTTTTTTTAATAGGGGTGAGTCCGCTTTAGATGTTCACTGTATTGTTTAAATGTTTTTTTTTTCCAACTGGTGTGCTGCAATAACTCGTCAGGTGTGCTGTGGAAAATAATCAAATTCTACAAAAAAAAATATTACTAGGCCCTAGTCTCAGGTCCTTTCTGTTACCCCTTTTCCACTGCAAAGGTGCCGGTGCTGTTCCGGTGCCGATCGCCAATTTGGAACCAGCCCCACGCTTTTCCACAGAAAAAAAAATGGCGCTGGTACTGCAAAATCGGCTCTGAACCGGCACTGAACCTTTGCCGGTCTGGATGAAGCACCCATGTCGTCATGGGAGGTGGGCAGAGTAACCGAGGCAATGCAAAATAAAGGTAATGTTCGAAAGTGGTAGTGGTTTGTGACATGGGCCCAGTGTTGTCACCTGGTTCCCAACGGGCTCTCAAGTCCGTGGAAATGCAGGAAGGCTCTTGCTGGTTCCCAACTTCAGCACTGGCAAAGCACCAGCCCCAGTGCCAGTACTGGCACCAGTGGAGTGGAAAAGGGGCCTGTGTGGGTTTTTGCTGGGGGCTCCAGTTTCCTCCCATGGTCCAAAAGCATGAGGATAGGTTGATTGGTGAGTCTAAATTGTTGCACTGTTAAGAAAAGGACATGTTTTGCACAGTTTAAAAAGATAAATAAAGGAATAGTTTTGAATAAATTTGCCTGCAGCTCATTCTGTTAAAAGATCGTGAGAAAATTGTATTGTGAATCGTGAATCATATCAAATCATGAGTTGAGTGTATTGTTACATCCCTACTATTAACACAATATTGGCATTTCATTTTTAAAATATCATGGTTACCATCAGTACCAGTATATCATGATACCCCTTCTGCATACAACATACTGCTTTTTGGTCCAAATCAGTATATACTAGTAATATAGTACGTGGATAAACCAATCAGAGTGTCATCTCCATTGCTCTTTAAAAGCCAGATGTGCTTGCAGCTCGGCAGATTTTAGTTATAATGGTGGATTTGCCAGGTAGCTCATGCGTAAAGTGAAAGCACGTGAGCAGACCATCTACAGCAAATAACAGGATTATACTAATAAAAGGACAACTGCATCATGCTCATGCTAACATACTTGAGTTGTACCTAGCACCAGGTGTAAGATAGGACCCAACGTTTCATGATGCACCAACATGGCAGATGATGGCCTTGGTTTAGTGTGAAACTTATAGTGTGACATCATACTTTTCTTAATTAGGAGGGGGCAGAGTTTGCTAGTTTTTCCCGGGGGTGCTTGTGTAGCACGTGTTGGCCCTGGGCAGAGGTTTCTAAGAACCTGGACGTTCTAACAAAATAAGGCATACATTACACAGTGCACCAATCAAGTAGGACAATCGGCACCACCTACCCAGGATCTAAAATAACATAACTCTGCAGCGATCTACTGCACCAGTTCCAAGTAATTTTATAACGTTATACCACCTAAACAAAATGGAATGCTCTCCCTACTCTCATGGAAAACAAAATACTAACACACTAACGGCACTGTGATTGCATTCCCAAAGTATCCCCTTACGAGGACCTAGCAGACAGGTATCTGCACACTGTCAAACTGACATGCCTTCAGCAAACCTGCAGGAGATGACAGAATGTGCCTTTACGTGGAAGCGACCAGCAGTTCTGTGGGACATCATGGAGCCTCCTTGAATTCTCAACAGACATGGGCACTGTTAAAGACAGCAGCTGAGTTAATATACACACCACAAGAGAGGTTAATGCAGGGTAAAACAGAGGCTGACCAAGTACACCCACCCATATACTGTACCTATGAATGGGAACTGAAACCAAACCAAGATTTCAACCAAGTATGAATATGTTTCCCCAAAGTTTCAAAATAGTAGCATAAATAGTAAATAGTCTCTGTAAACGAAATGCATTTTATAGACTTTTCTACTGCATCTTTGATTCAAATCCTTCAAGGAACCAACAGCTGTGTGTGATGTTTTATTAATCTCAAAACTTACATACTTTATTTAATGGTCACATTACTCTGTCACAATAAAAGAGGTATCATTTCTTATACCTAATTCGGTGTTAGACTATTGAGGTTGCATGGTGGCTCACTGGAAAATACTGTCGCATTATGCCCCTGTGGTAAGGAACTTGAATTCTATCTTTCATTATGTGTGTGTGGAGTTTGTGGAATTCCTGCAGGTACTCGATTTTCCTCCCACCGGCCAAAGACATACACATATATGTGACCTGTGCCCGGACTGCCGTCCTGTTAAAGTGTCCCTCTTCTTTGTGCTTCTGCTGCTTAGGATCAACTCTAGACCCCTCCATGACTCAGCTGAGGAAAAGCATTTTGGAAATAGCTGGAATATTTACAGAAATCTTATTAGCAATACAGGATCTTTAGAATATTCTATACACGTTTCTGCCTTCAGAGAGCATAAGCGTAGAGCTGCATTCACTCCCACAATGGGCTTTGCCTGATGGCTTCCACAGATGTAGAGCTGTGAAATCAGACGCACACCACTTTTCAAAAGGTGAAAAAAGACAGTTGTGTTGTTCAGTACTTTGGCTCTGGGCAATGTTATATACAGTGTGGAATAATATATACCTTAAAACTGAGACTTTTATATGGTCACCCTAAACCATGTTTAAGTGCAAGATATGTTTTCTGAGTTTAGAGGTGATACTTAACAGTCCAAATGCATTCAAAATTCAAAACATAAATAAATGTAGTATCACCAAAATTCAATTGCTAAGATGACGTCTTTTTTTTTTTTCCAGTGAAGGAGGAACTGGGATGTCCAACTATAAATGACACAGGTGGCCACACAAGGCCTACTCACACTTTGCAGCGCTGACCCTAAACAGCTATACAATGTGGGGCGGCATACTGCTGAGAAGCGGCCGACTTGCCAGCCAAATTCACTTTGTCTGAGAATGGGGGGGGGGCATGCTGTTAGGCTGTGGAGGGAGCGAACGGGTTCAAGGACGCTGTTCAGTTAGTATGGTGCAAACAACAACAAAAAAACGTAAGTAATGTGGCAAGAAGAATAAGATGCAGCGGCTTGATATCACAACAGGGCAAAGGAAGAAGAGGAGAGGTGTGATAAACATGGAGGCAAGCCAATTCTGTCATTTCTTAGGTTTTGTTTGGTTTTAACAGCCTGTTACAGGATTTTAGCTACGTGCTCTTGTTTTGCTGAATAAAAAGGTTACATATTGTTTATCGCATCATCCAGAATTGAACGATATTAAACAATGGTCAATCTTTATTTGTTCTCTCTTATTGTATGTACATTTGTTTTGTCCTCAGGGTGGTAGTTGGCTGGGGAGATTAAGCGCTAGGATTGGCAGCATATAAATAAGTGAAATCTGTCCTCGGTAATATCTGCCACATGTGAAGTCTATATTTCAAACAAACCTAGAAAGTTTAAATCAGTGTACTTGCTTTTGTAAACTAAGCTTCTTTTCGGAGTGGTTGAAGTGCTATACATAACAAACTTGGGAGACTTTTTCAAAACATAGTTTTAGAGACACATTTTTTGTCAATTAGCTCCAACATTTTGTTTGACAATAAAAAAAAAACTGAGTCCACATTTTCTGGGAATGTTGCGCCCAGTGACTATTTGTGGTACTGAAAAGTCATGAAAGGGAATAAGCATCACAGGAAAGATTGCTAAGAGACAGGAGCCAGATCTACCCTGCATGGCTACCCACGCTAGGCCCCACTGGCAGGGCCCATAATGAGATTGACCCCAGTACCAAATGCTGTGGATATTGGCAGCCTGGCAGTATGGTAGAATGTCAAGAGAGTGCAAAACCACCTTGAACCTTGGGTCTCTGAATAGTTACTTTGTTCATTCTAATGGGATGACTGCTCCAAATAAACTCTATATGGTCTGGTAAAAGGTTTTGAAATGTGACTTTAGAACAGCACCTGGCATGGTCAGCTGCAAAGAATGCTTGATAAATGGGTTCATCCTTGTGGCATTGATTCTGTGGACAAGGGATGGAGACAGTGATGATTGTCTAGAAAAATATATTTTAAAATCTCTGAATATGCATTAGTTTCTCCCATATAATGAAATTTAAAAGGAAATAAAAATAACGTGGAGAATTGTCACACTGGTTTGGTAACGTAACCTTGGAAGGTAATTAGCCAGTCTGACGTGAGGGACAGGCACTGCACCATATCAATGGAATATAAGTGACGAGTTTACTGTTATTCTGCTGTATTAAAATCTCCCACGTTATTGTCTCTGTAGAAACAAATTGAAAGGGTTTCCACAGTAAGGCTAAATAAAAACAAAAGAGCCCCAACTTCTGCTTCAGTGGAGGCTGAAGATTATGTGTTTGTTTGAAGTATTGCTGTCAAAGGTAGGTGATTCTTCAGGGGAATCATTAAATTTACCTGCTCTGATTTTTACGGAAGCTCTGCAGCCTAGCTAATACCGAGATTTGTGCAAATCAATATGTGAAATGAGAAGGTATGATTGTTTCCAAGAAGCCAAAAGAGTAGGAAACTAGCCCTTCTACTTATAAATGTAATAAATTGGTAATTGTATAAAGCAAGTTCATTCTGTGTGTGTGTGAGAGAGAGAGACCAGGAGCAACAATCTGATACTTAGAGGGTTTCTTTTTTTGTTTCTTTAAGTCAAGGACTAAAATAAGTTTTAGTATGCTCTTAAGTTCACCTACCACAAGGGTGCAAAATGAAATCCCTCAGTTCTCCTATCCCAGTGTGCCATGGATCAGCTCGCTGACGCAAAGTTCTTCCACACTAAGCACTTTTCAGGTAAAAAGAGCCACCGAGATGCAGCAGGGAAACTACAATAAGTTATATTTTATGTACAGTACTGTACTGTATTGTACCATATTTGAATTATACACAGGTCAGACATTTAATTTGTACAGTACTGTAATTTTAATTGTTTGAAACAGCTGTACTGTATTTCAATAAAAATCAAAAAAGTAAATAAAATTCAGTAAATAGTTTTATTACCTTATATTCATTTAATAAGTATATGAATGTCAATTACATGGGGATCTGTGTGAAACGAAAAAAAAATGGTTTTATCCTCCTGAGTCCAGGGCTTTTGTTTGGTCTGCATGTTTTATTTCTGTTTGCTATTTGGGATTAGTAGGACCTCATAATCATAAACACTGAACATTATTTTTGAATATTGAATCTGCTTATGTTATGCTGTTCTATAGTTCTGTGACAATATTTGGTATAGTTTTTTGTATAGTTTTAACCCTTATGAAGTTTTTGGAGACTTTAAGTGAGCTTACAATATAGTTTGTTAAAAAGGGAGTGGGGGATTCATCTGGGTTCCGCCATAAATAAAAATAATAAAAAAAAAAACAAAACAAATAGATAAATAAAACCATTTTTTGTGATTCACTTTGCTTCGCCCCTGTAGCTTCTGGGATGGGCTTCAGACTCCTTACAACCCTGACCTGGGCAACAAACGGGTACAGGATATTGACAGATGTGTTGTGCCCATATCTACCAGAATAAGAAAGAAAGAAAGACTTGGCAAACAAAATTTGAAAAGCACCACCAAAGAGGACATGACTGCTCTGTGTATTGATCTACTAAACAAATTCCAAGTAAAATAAAAAATTAGCATATCATGCAGCAAAATGGAAGATGAAAGAGCACTATGCAAGTAAAATACACAATGAGTTCATTTTCAGTAAACAGGAGCAGAATGAGAGACTACTCCCCGCTATAAATGTGAGTTTAGCAAGATACCATGGAGTCTCACTTTACTCTCCACAGTTTGTGGTGTTATACAAGAGATATTTTACAATACCAGGGATCCAGGATAATGTAGAAACTATCAAAGCACAAAAACAAGTATGTTATTATCTGTTATACACAAAAATCTGGGCAAGTCATACTCTTAAAAAAAAAAATCTTTGAATTAAAGTGCAAAGGGGCAAATTAGTTTTTATCATATGCAATATGATTTCTCCAGCAAAACAATCTGAGCGAGTTGTTCTTGTCAAATAGTTGACAGTTTTACTGGCCATTAAAAGAATTTAAGTCAAAATTTTCAGTGATTTAGTCAAAAAGTTTAGATCAAATCCTGAAGCCCATGATTTAGCCAAACCATAACTGTTCAGGATTTAAGAAGTTCCCAAGACCTGCACTGGGATTTCATCATTTCAAGGGGAATGTTTCCAGTATAGACGTTTGACTGTGTCAAGGGTCATGTATCCAAGCCCATCTAAAAATAACATACAGTACAATATAGTTATAGTATATCCTTGACATGACATAAACTCCATTCACTGCAGGTGGTATCACAGGGGTGCTAGCTTTGTGACAGACAATAAAAAGATTGTCCAGTGAAACTATGGAAATGCCCACTAGGCTTATTACATGTGACTACAACCGTTGTATCTTCACATTGAGATGTCATATTAATGAATTTCTACATAGTTTTGGAACCACTCCCTTTATATTTGAAACCATATTTCACTTCAAATGGTCCATGGAAAAATTTGTATTCTCCAAACCACTGCATTTGTGATAATTTTCCATTTGGTTTCCCAGAGTGATAGCTACATTATAGGGACATTGCTTGTGCAGTGGGTTATCTCATTGTGTCATTTGCTACGTTGTATACAGTGAAATTTCTGCAATAACTAGCTGTGGCCTTGGCAGAACTCAAGAAGATTATGGCAACTGCTTACAGATATTCCTGTAAAATATGCACATAAGTGGAAGAAATTGACTATTTCCCCATACGCCTCTGGAAACCACACGCCAGAGGAGAGCCCAGATCTGGTCTAGTGGTCTAGTGGATTATGACAATGCTCTGCGTAGCAGAGTCATATTTTTAATGCCACTTGACTTTTTTTCCATCAATATTACAGAACAACACATCTGACAGAGGTTTGGGAGGAGTCTTGTGCCAGGTAGAGGATAGAGGAAATGTTCTGAGTCTGGTGATGGATGAATGTGATACTGCAGCTAACTCTGAAGAGTGATTTAGGTGGGTAGAATTTTGCATGTTTATTAGTTTGACGTGTGACCCCTCAGTATGTAAAAAATGATATGTTCCCTTTTTAGGCTTGAGTAGCCTGGACTGAAATTCACATTAGCAATAAACAAGCATACTTGTTTTATCTTACATCTCACAAAAATGGCAGTTTTCCTTCTGTAAGTTATATTCTGTCAGCCCCATCTTTATCCCCATTAGTACTAATGATGACTAGAAATTATTTCAAATATAGATATTCTGCACAGCCCTATATAATTTCCTGTTTCACAGACATATAAATGGTACAATTGGCTTTAATTCAAAGGGTCTGTTGAATTAAGACATTAAATTGGTAGGGTTGATCTTTCAATCCCCTTTGAATTCCTATGAATTCTGCCTTTAAGAGTCATTTTCCAAATCATCCTGTGTGATCTTTAGACTGTTTTTCATATTCTTTAGTAAAACGCACATGACTTCCTCAAATCGAATCAGCCTCAATGAGTCTATTCTCTACCTCACATGGTTTTGGTATATCTGCATTTTTATGGAATCTGTGAGTAAAATTTATGAAATGATGAAGAGAGTTTTGAAGGAAGCTCTGCTGTTAAGGTTGAGACAAAATTGTAAAGTAGAGTTGGTAATTGCTACAATTAAACCATTGATACATTGTATGCATGTGCATTAGCCCTCAGGGCATCAACTTTATAAGTTGTACTTTTCTGAATGCTGAAACAACGTTCTGTATTCCAGACATTAAGATTTATTTAAATATTAAAGATATTTATTAAAATGGACTCATAACTCAGTTTTAGATATTCCACCACTACAATGTAAATATTTTCATATTTTTTGTATTATGTTTTTTTTTCTATTATGCCATAAAAACACATGAAAACCAGGTTACTGTAAAATTACATAAGGGGATAAGCAGTTCTGTAGTTATATATGATTGTAACTACCAAATAAAAAATAAACATTATAAAGATATAAATATATTACTTGAAAATATGAAAAACATGCCAGTTAATGACAAAACTCATATTGTTCAAAGTAGCTGATTTCAATAAAATAATACACCACTAACATAACTACTTATTTATGTACTTATTTGTGTCTTAAGCATTTTCATTTTCTATCTGAATGAATGTTACATTTACTTTTCAGTTTAAAAGGATTCTGCATGCATCTCTGATTATCAAATTAACAAACCTTACTGAATCAGTAATGATGATTCGTTAAAGAATAAAATTTTATATAGTGCAAATAACAATCGAATAGAAAACTTTTTTCCCATCTATCCCCGTGTCCTGTGGCGATCTGTGAATATGGAACCCCAGGTGGTGTCATATCCTGTTAATGATGAGGGTCACGCTAAACACTAATACTCCCTGATTTTGTGTTGCACAGCTAGTTACACATCATGCACGTGGCAGCTGCCATCAGACACAGTACAGAGGAAATATTTCTGTTTAAGAGCAAAGAAGTCTTATTGCCTCATTGGTTTAGTTGGGGGGGGGGGGGGGGGCCGGGGGGGCGGCCGCCGGGGGGGGGGGGGGGGTGGGGGGGGGTGGGGTGGGGGGGGGGGGGGGGAGGGTGGGGGGGGGG
>JABFEA020000036.1:9324479-9353365 GCA_019775915.2 Cyphomyrus plagiostoma | reverse complement strand
TATATATATATATATATATATATATATACACATATATATATATATACATATATATATATACATATATATATATACATATATATATATACATATATATATATATGTATGTATTTAAAACATATAAGCAAAGCTAGAACAGCAATATATGCTACTATTAGTAATTTATTTAAATCCTACTTCTACAAACTGGTGGAAGCTAGGTTGTTGAATCTGTTGAATCTAGGTTGTTTTTGGACATTCCGGCCTGGACCATTTTGAGATTTTTGCCCCCAAGAAAGCATATAGGTCCCCAATCCCAAACCAATCTAATTATTTTCCAAAATTTTCAGAACCCTGTCACTCAGAGTCTCATGGAATTGTCCCAACACCCCCTCCAATCCCCCCCCTCCACTGTGCCCCTGGCAACAACACAAAATGCCTCTGTCTAAAAAAAGCCTCTGAAATGGTTGCCAAGGCACTGTGATATTGTGATCACATCACCTTGAGCCTAGGATCAAGTCTGCCATCCCCATTCATGACTCACTGTATCCTGGGTCCTTGTGGCTAAGCAGCCTTTTATGACATACCTGTAGGTGGTCTCAGCCTCTTTATAATCGCCAATCTTCCGGGGATACGTTACATTCAGCCGCATGCCACCAATTTGCTATCCTATTTGCACCCATGATAAGACGGCCTCCAAGCCTCTAAATCTGGTATTGCTGTCCTGGTCAGCATCAGCATTCTCATTTAAAACAAAAAATCTTAAAGGCTACGGTAATAAAAGCCCATTTTATTTGACAAAAAAGAAAATCTTTCCTTCTGTCATCATTATTCCATGGCCATTCAGAAGTAGAAACAGACGTAGAAATAGATGCCACATCGTCTTGTGCATTTAAACAATTAAAGAAGCATTTTGGTTGGTTTAAACTTCTAAATACCCAATTAATAATTCATTTAACAATCATATACTAGTTATAACCAGAAAAAAAATACAGTCACAATACACCCATCTGCTTTCCACTGGCTATGGTGCGAGATAGCAGGTCACTGCATAACTCTGGTGCACTTTCTGAGAGACTTGGGCATGGAGTGTGGAAGGAGCTAATGGATGGCTCCCAGAGACCACTACATGGACTGCTGTGAGGAGAAGCACCTTCAGCACTAGGAGCTGTCCACACAGGATTTATCTGCCAGGGAATGACACCATCTGCAGTCTTATTGACAATCAATAGCCCTTTGAAACGAACTTCGAGCCCCACACTAGAGAATCAACAGTGAAAATGTCCACCAAACGGCATGAGATGATGGCCCAAACAGAGACACCTGCTTTTGGTAACTTTGCTTTGCTTGCCATTGGATATATCCCATTTTTTGTATTTATATTTTTGACCATTAGTCGGGTTTTTCCTTTGACATAAAAATAAGATTCTATTTCGTAAATCAGATACCCGTTTTGAACTGCCTTATTCATAGTCGCTTCTCTTCACTTCTACAGGATCTACACCATCTCCAATCATGAAAATGGAAAATGTATGAACATTAGAGCTGATTCTTATCTTATTTATTTAGATTTTTACAAATTATTTTGAGAATTTTAACATTATCTTTAAAAATGTTAGAAGATAGTAAGTAGTGATCAAAATGGCGCTCTATTCACTGTATTTTCACGAGATTAAAATATTGTATACACTAACATACATGAGGCTCTGGTGTCAGGTAATGCCAGTTAGTTCCCAACGCACTTAGCATTTCGATTAGCAAAGCACTCTTTCGTGGAAATATTGTTTATAAATTTACTGTATTTGTACATCACTAAACAATTCTACTTATTAATACATTTAAAAAAATCAAAGAAACAATATTAACAAATTGGTTAATATTGATAAATGCTGTACAGGCATCTTCTTGGTATGTGTTAACATTAACATTAACGTTAATGTTGTTACACACACCTATATACCATAACGACATTAAATGAGTGAATGAATGAATGAGGAAGGGAGGAAGGAAAGAATTACAAAATAAAACAGTAAATGTTCTGCCATATTTTTTCCATTTTTATAATTATATTATTTATTGATACTGGGTCAGCTTTTGACAGATGTTCTGATGATGTTTAAGAGATCTTGGGTGGGTCCAGAGACACTATGAATAAACAGGTTTCATAGCTTGTAATAAAAAAAAAATACATTTTTACTGAAGAAGGCCGTTAACACAAATGCTGGGTGACCACAAAAGGCTCCTACTATTTGAAACATTATCGAGTGGAAGAGGTACAGACTAACTGAATAAGGAACAGATATGGCTTCCCCTGTTATACAGGCTTTGTTAATGTTTCTGTGCCTGAAGCAGAAAGCCTCAGTCTATAAAGTTGCGCTCAAATGTCCACATTATATTGAATTTCATTCTTACTGGAACTTAAATCCTCCTCCAGGTTTCTCTTAATAGGACCAAAATCCCCTTAGATTGATACCCGTATAACAGCCTAGACAGGGAAAACCCTGAGGAGGCCTGGGAATCAGCAAGCTTATACCAATTATGTAGGTCAGAGTGAACAAATTTACAAATCATAGACTTCAGTATTTTGTTCAACCAGCCTGTTAGTCAGTGGGTCATAGATGCTTATATAAATTATAACGATGCCTTATAATTTTTATAGTTATTTGATAGTGCATGAAAGGGAAATATTCATATACATTTCAGGATTTTCATCCAGCATAATGCACAAAATAGTGCATCAGCTAAAATACTAAAAAAATGCCTCTGGTTATCACATTGTATAACATAACAATTGACGCAAAGCGATGACATCGTTTTCTGTGCTGCAGTGTTCTGATAAAGGCCTATTACAATGTGATAAAATTCCACAAATGAGCGCCAAGGGTTGTAGTGGGACCCTGAGAACTAGACTCGGTTTAACAACTGATAGTTGGCACATGCTGTGCAGCACCAGCAGAAATCAACCACTATTTCTAGCTATTTCTGGTTCGAGAGACATTTCTGTATAAGATGCTATAGGCCTATTTTTTTCTCTCCCTAGGTGACTGGGGGGTCAGATTCTATCATGTTACCCCTTTGGTCCTGGTGGCTGGTGGCTGCACTTCCTTCCCTGTTTGTGCCTGTTAAAGGACTTCACGGAATTTATCCTTTAAAATGCTAAATTTTACGATTTATTTCCTAACATGCCGGAGGGTCTCAATCTGCCTTGCTTAAGTCTGACATCTCCTTGAGGCCTGGCTGAAGCTTGAGGGACTCAGGGGCCTATTGGAACTTCACCAAGATCTGTCATATCAAAGACCTCCTGCTTGCCGGTAGCAACTAGAGGACCATCCAAGGACAAGCTTTTTCCAAAGAACTCTTGACCCTCAACTGTTTTGTGGAATAGTCCTGCTAGTGAAGTGCAACAGTCATCCCCAGTTTCCAAATCTGGGGGAAAAAAATGGGGAAAAAGCAACACATTTATTTTATTTATGCATTGTTATTAGACCAGTAACCTGCCATCCTGAATTTAAGAACATGCCACTAGCTTGTTTCATTTCATTCTGTCAAAAACCTAATTAAAATGTAAATTCATATGGAATTTAGATTTTGGCATATGATCAGCAAAGAAGCAGCCATAAAAATAAAGCTTGATATTTATTTATTTATTGTAAACTGTATACAACTGATAAGTGATGTAATATTACATTGATTTCCAGGTTCCGGGCTATCTAGGTTGGTATGTTTAATTTTCAAAACTCTAAACATTACTTATCTATAATATCTATAATATATGTAATATTATGACAAGCATGGAGCATTTTAACGTATAGCATGTTTAAATCCTGAAAAAGGAAACGTTTATTGATTTTCATTTAATATAATCTCTGGATGTGAATGTGGTGCTGTAAGGATAAAAAAATTAAATAAAAAAGATTTAATCAAACGAAAAATAACATTAGAATATATGCAAATGAACAGACGGGTTTCCTATGATATATTGTTGAATGAGTAGAAAACACCACTTCAGTTCAGGTCTCAGGGACACCACATCCATTCCAAATGCTCGGAAAATTTTACCATCAGCTCACTTAATTGAATCAATTAATTAGTTAAATAATTTGACGAGATACTGATTAGCCAAATGTGTTTTTTTTTTGTGGTTGTGTCAACAAATTAAGAAAAAAAAAGTGTGTGCGTGTGTGTATTTTATGATAACTTGAATATCTTTGCCATTAAGGAACAGGATAGTGGTTTGTGTGTACCTGAGCACCCAAATAATTATCTCCTCTGATATTTTGGATTTAGTTCTGCTGCTGTATGACTTCCCAGCTTATGCTGCCTGCTCCAGGCACACATGACCCTGATCACAGTGACTGGGAAGAAGATGAATGGATGGATGGATGGATGGATGGACATCTACCATTTACAATTCATAGTTGTAATAATGAAATATCCCAATCATCATAGATAATGTTATTTATTCAAAAAGAAAATGTGGGAAAATGCACAAAGAAACAAGCAAATGTAGGAAAATAAGAATAAGACTCATATCGTTTCTGTTTTGCATGACAGTGGAATTTTGAAACTGGTACATACACCATAAGTAAAGAATTGAATCTGACCTAAGAGGACTTGTTGCATGAAGCTCAGCAGGCTGGCCAGTGACCACTGAAGAAAAAAAAAAAACACGCAGCCTTAAAGACGGCTGTGTGATGATTGATGGACCACAGAGTCAGTGGGTTGAAATGTCAAGAGGACATAGACATACACAAGGCAGCAGTGGAATTAACAAAGATGGCTTCAAGATGCACATTTAGAATGTCTTAACGGAATTCAAGGGGAAATGTCACTTGTACAAAATCAATGAGAGCACACTGGATAATACCACAAAAAAAAAGAGTCAATTAAGCATATATTCTGAATGTAGGGAACCCAGCAGTGGGTTTTCCATACCCAGCAAATCTGATAGTATGGAGATACTTATACTGGCTTACTGAGTTTTTAGTTACTTAAAAATTATGCAGGTACACCAGTAGAGTTTGACCCTAGGAGCTGATGTTTTAAACAAGTACTGATAATGACCACTGTGAAACAAAGATGCAATGTGTGCAATTCAGGTTATGAGGCGTTCTGTTTAAATAACCAGCAAAGTATTTTCCAGATTTAAAACAATACCCTTTGAGTGGACTTATTATTACACATTACAAAGACATTTGTCTTATTTGTATAATCAGTATATGATACAAGTAGGCTTTGCAATGCGAGTGGTTTGCCCTGTGGCAATACAATATTGGATCACTACCCTCAAAGGCACAGCTTCAAAAAAGACTAAATGTAATGGAAATGTTTCCCAGAGAAGAGGAAAAAGGTTAAATACAAAAACATACTCCATAATTTTCACTTTATATTGTTATACTGTTCTGTGACCCATTTTTATTACAATAAAATTGCAGTATAATTTACATTCTTTAAAAGGTGTATATTTTGACTGAATTTTGAATACCATAAGGTGCCTTTATGTATGATTCCAGCTAAATAATGTGTGCTAAAGCATAATTCAGTAGCTTAAGAATCAAACTGATGAATTTTCTGTCACATTACTCTATACATAGAACACAATGGAATCATTAAAAAATAAAAACATACTGGACATAAAAATATGTTCTCTGGTATAATGGCCTCACTTTGTCATTGAACTAAGTTTCTCATTCATTACAGAAAAACGACAGTTTCCTCCTGGAATTGTCCAGCCCTTTCCTGTTTAATCTATTTAATGATGGCCCAAGCAGAGACACCTGCTTTTGGTAACTTTGCTTTGCTTGCCATTGGATATATCCCATTTTTTGTATTTATATTTTTGACCATTAGTCGGGTTTTTCCTTTGACATAAAAATAAGATTCTATTTCGTAAATCAGATACCCGTTTTGAACTGCCTTATTCATAGTCGCTTCACTTCACTATCCTATTTAATTCCTATTTAATTTCCCTTTTAATTATAGTCTTTCTTGTATTAGAGTGATGTACGTGAAATCATATGTAACATTATTCAATTTAGGTTTGACCAAGCCCACACCACTGAAAAAGTGCTTCTTAAAATACTGAATATCATGTTCCCTATCTGACTGTATAGCATTTCTTTTTTTTATGTGATTGGATTCAAATAAATGATGACAATTTTAAAAGCACAGTCAGGTATACAATGTTAAATATATATGCCACAGAAATCTTACATATCTTTCAAAGCTAGTTAAATGTTTCAGTTCTGAAAACCCTTTAAAGCATGTGTAAAGGATTACACATAACTTGCAGTTGTCCAAAGGAGATAAGACAAAAATTAAATAAGCATGGCCAAAGTCAGTAAGATAAATAATAAGGCTCAGTTGAATGAAAATGACTTCCGAAAAATAAAGCTACAGTTAAACTGTTACTTAAATTTAAATATTAGTACTCAAACAAGGTGCGGTATGCAGTGATTTGGTGTATCATGCACTGGGTCTGCCCCACGGGTGTCAATACAGTATATTCTCCATCCCTCGCATTTTTATCATGCGACCTTTGCTTTTTCCACCAGGGTTATTCTTAATCACACAATCTAATTTTCTATGGTGTGAAACTATTTTTCAATACTTTCATTACTAAATTCATTTCTCTACCTTTCTTTCTTTTCTTTTTTACCTCCTTCACACTGCCATCTGTTCCTAAGCTAACCGATCACCACTAGTACCCAGACATATGTGCAACAATATCCCAGAGACGGGACGCACATGTCGCCCAGATTCACTCTATTGATCTCGTCAAACCCATCTCTGAAATGGCTCAACCTGACTGATATTCCCAAGCTTCAGTAATTTTCGCTCATTTTAAACTCCCATATGTTTTTAATAATGGACTTTTCATCTATGACTTGTACAGTTATTGACTTATTTCTCAATGTCTTTGAAGGAATTAGGGAATTGTTTTCAGGACATTTTTGCTTTATTCTATAAGATTGCCCGTGGGAAATATACAGTATGTAAAACACGTATACTCTATCATGGAAAGTCTACAGATGGTTATTTTTATTTGTAAAGACGTCAGAGGAGGTGACGTGTTCCTCATACCTCTGGAAACATGGTTTGAGATAACATATGCAGAGCTTGCTGGTGGCATGTTGTTCTCCAAATTGTCTGCTGGTATGAATGGGTATGGATGGTGCCTTGCGATGGATTGGTGCCCCATCCTGGGTTATATCCTGACTTCCACCAGTAGCTTCTAGGATACAGTCCAGACCTTTGCGACCCTGCATAGGATAAGCAGATATGTAAAACGGATATATGGGAAATCTCAGATTCTGATATATTTTTGCCGTTACTGTTTATTTTGGATTTAATTTGTATGATTTGGACAATATATGACAGTAACCTCAAGTATATATCTGGGACCAATGGACATCAAGTGTAAAGCACGTGTGAAACTTGGAAAACTAGTACATCCAACCAGCCACCCTTAACCACCAAACAATATTGTTACTGTTGTAGTTTGATGAGAAAATCAACAGATCTGGAATGAACTGGTATTCCATCCAATGTGTCCCCTGCCTTGTGCCCTGTGATTCCTCTGCTCTGTGACCCTGTATAAGTGATTGGAAGATGGACTGTTTAGTTATGCAGCAAGCAAATACATAACTAAACAAACAGTCTAGTGTTTTTTCCCTTGCTTTTGTTGTAAACGTATTCAATATGGCAAAAGTTTTAATGCAGAAGCCAGGGATTTTACCCAGCATGTGGGCCCATTTAGTTTTACAAAGAAATATTATTGTCTCAAAACTCCTTTGTCCAGAAATATAGAAAAAATCAATGTGTTTTTATATAGTTTTTCCCTCTATATAACACAACTACACTCAAAACCTGTTCATAAATATTAAAATAAAATACATATTCTTGCAATTTTTTTTCACCCTGAGTGATAAGATGAAAGATGGCTTTTAGCTACAGACCACTCAGGGTAAAATGAACTACCCTTGCAGTCACCTTATTATCACCTTTTCTTTCTTGTGATCTTAATTTTATGTGATATCAAAGTCCTGAATCACCTTTGTAGTTTTCTGCTAACACACCTTTATCCGGAGGCTAGGACCTTTTTTTTTTTTGATTGCACGTTCCTCTACTTTTTCATGCTGTCAAAGAAACTTCTTCCATTTTGTGTTTGATGGAGAATTTTGATAACATTTTTTGGCAAACCAACAGTGATAGGTGAATGTAACGAACGGTTTCTAAAGACAAAATCTTAGAACTAGATAGTTTCCAGCTGAAGTCTCCCGCTTTTGTACCCTTTAGGAAGGTGTATAACTTGAATTTCATCAGTAAAATATTCACCTGTAAACTGTCTTATCTTTAATAAAACTGACCTTTGAGAAAAAAAAAAAACTTTTATAAATTATAATTGAATCTTGGGTGTTTAGCTTACAGAAATTTAAGTGGGGCTACAGTTAGAAAACTGAAATGTATTATTTTAATTGCCATAAAATGTTTGCATACATATTCTGTATATTTGTAGGTGTGTGACTTCATTTGTGTAGAATATGTGGGATTAATTAGCATTTTTTTCCATGTGAGATTATATCAAACTGGCAGCTGTAGTAGCATGGTGAATCAAAAGACCAACTTATATTTCAATTATATCCAATTGTATATATTTCCATATAGTGCCTTTCATGAGTCGTCCCAAGGTGCTTTACATGGATGTGTTACGTCCCTACATTATTTTTACAGAATAATTTAAAAAGAGGAAAAGGGGAAGACAAATGAAAAAAAGAAAGCCGGATGACAACGGAGGACAGGAACAAAAAACTCCCATTTTATTGGAATATAGGCTGCACGTAATTGCAATCCTGCCATGAAATATATAAAATGATTTAAAATGAATTATTCTAATAATATTTCATTCAGCTAATTATTTACATTATACAACAAATTAAGGTCAAATTTACACTGAGGTCTTAGATAGAGGTGTTAGAGATATAAATGATGCCTGATGGCTTTCCCGTTGCTTAATTGTCAAGAAGTTGCCCTGAAGAAGTCAGATCAGCATGTATCACATCGCGAAGCGACCAGATTGTGTTCCTTATCCCACATTTCAGCCATCTCGTCATGTGTGACTTGTGAGAACTAAAAATGACCCAAACTAAAGCCACTGAGAATATCCCTCATATCCCTGAAATGCCTCTGCTTAAGCATGCATATGGGACATTGGGATTCACAGGTATTACTTGAAATTATTTTCTGAAGCAATTACAGCAAAACCATGTGAAAACCAGAACATATTCAAGTATCTCGTCAACTAGGAAAAGGAAGAGGAACCCTTTGTTATAATGTATGCTTGAAGAGACGACAAGCAAAAGACTGAATAAGATCATTGGTGCATTCTACCATGGCTTTGAAGCCATTCACATATCTCTATGTTCCTGCAGCTTCTGTAATCTTTTATTACTAACGCACAATTGGCCCTGGTTATATGTAGTTTTGCAGATCCCAAAGACAAAAACCTTAATGAATTTAGGTGTAAATATTTTAAGGCACACAGTTTCTGCATGTCATCCTTTTTCGTGAGGCCCTCAATGCAATCTACTTTAAACAGCAAACTTCAGCAAGCCATTCCAAAAATATATTTTCTTGAAAGACTCTACAGCTGCCCCTTTATTTAATTTAATGCTCCTTCTTGTCATCAGTTCTTGCTAACTTCCTGTAGTCTGCAACTTCATTTCTTTTACTATAAACTAAACTCACTCGGTTTACAACAATAGAATTTGGACAGAAACAGTTTCAGATATCACAGACAGTTTCACAAAGCAATATATAAGATGGATCAAAGACTAACAAGATATAAAAATAAGATGAGCGTATAGTACTTTATGAGATTAATTGTTTTTCACATGGAATCAAATTTAATTTCATTTACTTTCATTAGGCGGGCTTGGTTGTTTATCCAAATCCAGCATACCTGCAGCATGCATGTGGTTAAGATCATGACATTTTAACTCAAAACAATGTAATTGCTGACTCAATGTGAATCAGCCTGAAACGATTTATATTACTCTAATTTAACATGTTACATTAAGTGTTCCCTGTGATTGACTGACATCCAATAAGTGCCTTAAATGTATATAAAACACAATTTTTTATACCCATACCTTAATAAGTATAAGTCAGGTATTTGCATCAGTGTTACCGCACGAATGAATGTTTTCTGTACAATTTTAGTGCAGTGATTAGTCAGTGAATCAGTGTGAGGTATGCTTCTGGTGGGGGGTTGGGGGGGGGGAATAAGGGTCATATTTTAAAAAGGGAGCGTGTTGAAGAGTTTAGGGAATACCTAATGGACATGTCAGTCTCTAATGTAGTGAAATTGAGCCGTGAAACTGAAGGCCACACTGTTGTCTGTTTTTTTTAGCTCTTTTCCCCTTCCATTCAGGTTTTAGCTCCGGCGCCCTTGAGACACATTAGACCTCCGTTTGAAATGTGTGTAAAAAACACAGGGGCCAGTTTGCTGTAATTTCCCACCAAAGCAGATCGGCCGCCCCACCACCAATCACGAATACTCGATTTGGTGGAGTTTTCACAGTTTTATCTTTGCTGATTTCTTTTCAAGATAGTTGCTCATTTTCTTCTTGGGATAGACAAAATATATCGATCAATCTTTAGGAATATCTGAATTGTTTCCTGGAAAATATATAAAAAGTCAAAAAATCTTTTATTCCATTTTATGATGTATGGAATCATATCCTCCTCATTGGTCACAGTACAAACGAAAAGTAATAAAGTAATAAATAGACCGTATATACTATGACATAAATATAGACATGACATTTTAAGACAGAAAGACAGATAACTGTATCCATCTGATCGGTGGGGATATGTTGGTACAAAACTTTGACATGGAGCATAATGTGCTTTAGATTTAAATTGTGAAACCAACAAAGTTGTGAGCCCAGAGTTATCAGCCCTGGCAATTCTATAGTCTATAATAATGTATTACACATACACTCACACACACATTTGTATTCATATCTTAGTGTGGGCTCTCCATTCATCTCTCAGGGCAAAACCCTAATCCAAACTATGACAATCTTTGACAAAAACCCGTACCCAGCCCTAAACTCAGCCATAAGTAATAAAAAAAAGACTTTTAACTATTGTAGTTTTACCCCAAAATGAAATAAAACCTGTTTTTTGGACATTTCAGGGAGCCATTTTTTAGGTACACGCAAATATCAGTGAATGCAATAAAAGAACTAAAAGGCCATAAGTCTTGTATTTTCATAATATTTATTTATAAGTGCTGGACAATTTGTGTGTGCATTTTCTTTTTAATGTAATGTTAAGGCATTTTATACATTCTTTTGTATGCCATTTTAAAATAATGAAAACTTTTCTGAAAATATTCTTTAGTTATTTTGCTATACCTGTCAAGGAAAAGAAGAAAAAAATAATTATGGTGAAATTATGGTTAAGGTTAGGGCTGGGTAGAGGTTAAGATCATCATGTCGGGATTAGAGTTCTTCCCATATAAATGAATGGAGAGTCCCCACAAAGATATAATTACAAACCTGTGTGTGTGTTTGAGCTTTCAACACGATATTCTTTACCGTCAAACTGTTCACCTTACACATTCTACTGCACTACCTTGGCCTATGTTCACATTTAATTATTTTAGAAGACTGGCCTCAACAAACACGACAGATGCTACATTACAATAGCATAACTGTAATGCTTAAACATTTTGCATCATTTGCGATATGTTAGTCTTAATGGGTTTCATTTCCGTCCTCAGCTCAGTTTCTTTGGCATTTTTGTGTACCCCCCATTTTGGCATGGGTTTTCCTCTGTTTTTCTCCCCAAGGTTGAGATACTTAAAAAAAAGTACTTCTACATTCCCCCATGCTTCTGTCTGAAGGAGACCTTTGATGTTTTGGCATCCTGTTCTGGGCATGCCAGTCCACATGCACTCTGCAGCCTGGGATGGGTTCCAGGTTTCCTTCACCCTACAGTGAATACCCACTTATGGAAGGTAGGTCAATGGATACAATGATCCAGAATTATAACGCAACGCAAAGCAAGAACTAGTACATTGCTGATTGCTGACTCTTCCAAATCATTGAGGTGAAACTTAGAAACCGAAATGCTAAGGTTTTTTCTTTTTTTTTAGAAAATATAAGCAAATTCCACTCAATTCTAAAACGAAATGTATAACCCAACTTGATCTTTCCATATGGCAGATTTAATGTAACTGGAATACAGGCAAAATTTTGCTTTCGTAGTGCAAATTCTTTGTTCACAATGTACACCATTTACTTTGCTGATGAAAAATGTGAGTTTAATTTGTTTTCGAAAAAAAAATCTTTATTTTCCGTCTGGATGAACGAAGGAAATTGATTGCTTCTAATATATCTTTTATTGTTGTTATTTATTGTTTGTCTACAATAAAACATATATGTTTTCACAAATGCACTACAAGCCGTTTTAGTTCATTTAACACACACACTTTTCTTTTTGTGTCATACTCTGCTAATTTGAAAACATTTGCCATTTGAACTATGCAAGGTAGTGTTAGCCCCTTCTTTTACAGAGGGCCTCAACGATTAAAAGGCATGTACAGAATTTGCATATCTGCCCAGAGGCAGCTACAGGCAAGGGATATCCAATGCCAAACCTCTATCAGGAGAACTATGTAACTGGTGAGCGGAATGTTCCATCTAACTGGTGAATGGAGTGTACCATATGTGATGGTGAACAGGGATGGCCGGTTGGTCTGTGAATATAAAATAATTCATTGAGATCTTTTATTTAATATCTCATATTAAGCGTATTAGTCTTTTCCCATTTACATTAGGCAAATTGGAAGTAGTTCACTTTAAGTATTTTGTTCTAAGGTGTATCTCTCTTCTGGACTTCCAGTTACAGTTTTTCGCTATTATTGAGTTCAGACTGTTTAAAATTATTAATTAAAACTGTTTTACTTATAACACCATTTCAAAGAAGCATTGAGGAAAGAATCACAATATGTAGCATGTTTTGATAAAAACTGTATCTGCAATTTTTCAGTTTATGCTGACTTAATCGTGGTAAATTGCACTGCTATGATAATTAAGAAGGCAACACTTTACCTACTAATCATGGTTATTAGTTTTATGCTGTTAAATAAATTATTAACAAGAAAAAAACATGAATTACTCTTTAGGTTTAAGGTTTTTTTCAGAATATTTTGAAATACTTCATTTTCAGTTGTGACTTTATTTACACATGTATTGCATGAAAGTGTAGTTTTCAATTCTGCCTAGAGCCCTAAAATCCACTCTTCTTCACTCAGAACCATCTACAACCAGAACTGCCTCTGTGGGCTTTCATGAAACATAGAGAAATAATATACAGCAGAAAAACATTGCCCACACTCAGCAACTGAACAGCATGTGACACCTCCTTTGATCTTGATGTGCTGGATCTAAGGCTCCTGAAGAAAAAAAAAGCGAGCTGGGGAAAGGAGGAAAAAGAAAACATTGCTCTTACCAATTAAAGACAGATACTCATTATTCATGACACTGAAGGCATTAAATGAATCACGTGATCTATAGTTAGGATAAAAAAATGTCTATGAAGTTATTTCACCTTAATTTTTTTTCTTTTTCTTGATAGGTATAGCTAAATAACTAAAGAATATTTTTAGGAAAGCATTTATTATATTTACATTACAACAGGTTTAAATTCAGTATTATTCCTTTAGATATATATTGAAAAATTACAAAACATTTAAATAGGATTTTTTTTCTCACTTTACACATTTTGAACATTAAAATATAAAAATTCTTTGTACGTCATGCTTATTATTTGATTATTATTATGTTGATCTGAGCCATCAGTAGCTGAATGAATGAACTTCTGGTTTAAAAGATATATCTCACAACAGTCGTTATATATGGCTGTTTGGCTCCAAACACATACACTTTTTATTTTTTTTTCATAGACCCTGTAGGAAGGTCCGCTTGGTTTGGAAGAAAAGGACTACCGGAACACACTGAATACAGGGACAAACAGAGGTGGGAAACAGACCTTCAAATAACCAAATGTAAAATTGTCATATTTCAAGAAAAAAAAAGAAAAAGAAAAATACACACAAACACTCAAACATGCAAGAACCTAGCTCCACTAGTATCCTAGGCTGAAATAAAACCCTACAGTTCAGGGTTACTGGCAAAACACAAGAGAACAAATGAATATGCACGAGTATTGCGAATGACAGACAGGTGGAACAAATTACTTCAAACAATTATGGTACCTAATGTTCCCCACCAAAGCCTCACCCCAATTTCTCATAAATTCCATCCTTTTTAAGTTACTTTCTGTAGGCTAACCTCATAAAAATACTTTAGGTCACTGCAGTAAATTCTTATATATACTGTATATGCATTTTATGTCCCTTTGTTCATTTAAACAAGTGAACTTTGGATCACAATACAGTCTAATCTATCTATCTATCTATCTATCTATCATTTCATATATATTTTTATAATCACAAATTGCAGAATTCTGAACTTAACTCGTTAATGAAGCAATCGTGAATAGCAATAGCAATTAGCACTGTCAATAGCAAAGAAGTTCGTAATAATAAAATCTGTGTCCCCTGTCCTGGACCCACTGCTTCCTGAGTTCCATGTCCACCAAGACCCTGAATTGCATGCGTTGTCATCAATACAATTACTGTAGCAACTCAGACATTGTGCCATTTTAGATGTTGTTGTACTATTGAGTATTGCTATCATATCGGAGTGTGAGCACATTATGTGCCCATGGGACATGCAGGTCTATAGTCAGCCTTCATTGTGTAAAATGGATGCAAGTGTTTTCCTTAGAAGTGTCAAGGGCATGAATGAAACTCATGGAGGAAGGCTTTAGTGGGTGAGATTTTCTCTGTGTACCTGTTTGACTCACTCCCTCTTGGTTACTTCAATGGTTCCCATTGGGTAAAGTTTGGAAGCAATTGACAGCACACGTAAATAACCTCCACGGTAAATTTAGAAGACTCATTTCTCTAGTCACAGTCATTTAGTTTTTTTTTTTTTTAAATTATGTAAAATGTTTTTGAAAGTACACCTGTTTACTCTAGACAGTGTTTATGACTGAGATACTGGGGACATATATTCTTAAACTACATATAATACTTAAATGAACCTGCCTGTAATCACCAAACAGATCCACAAAAGAATAATTTATAAAAGAATGCATCTTTTCAGATTGTTATTAGTCCTGCAGGATATCAGCAGTGACGTAGGATCTCAATGCACGATATACATATTGGATAAGAAGCTAAATAAGCAATGTCTAACCACTTTAACATAGCTAAAGTGTTCTCTCTAAAATCAGTTTCTTTTGTACTATCCAGATAATTCTATTTAGGTTCTTCCAGAATACCACTGTTTTTAAGAGACACAATACATTTATAAAGGGTCTTTTTTATGAACCAACCAACTCATTGTGAATGGCTGCCTTTACGTGGCAAGAGGTAGGGAGGGGAGTGATCGAGGATGGGTGTCACAGGAGGGAGGCATCAGATGTTCCCTACTCATATCTGTCGCTGGGCAGATATGCAAATTTTTAACATGACTTTGGGGTGCACAACCCACCATCCCCCATACCATTTGCAATTCAGCTATTCTAACTGTGGGTGACAAACACATTCCATAACTGAGTGGCCAGAAGCAAGAAATGCAGAATGCAGAGGGCCTTGCAACAGGGTTGGGGGGGGGGGGGGGATATAACGAGTGAAGTAGCTTTGTAATGTAAGGGGCAAAGTGGTTAAGGCATAGGGCATGTTTAATAATGATCAAGGTTATAGGAAAAAAATAAGAAATGGAGATATGATATATGAATGGATGTAAGAGCAGGTACACACAACACCAGTTTATATGTATCGAAGCCTGAGAGCACATTTTGTATTCAGAATATTCATCCCGCGACTGACAATTATATCAGTAATGAGTGCATTCTACATGAATTGATTTTTTTGTTGCTTTTTTTGTTCCCCAACCTCACCTAACCTGTCGTTTATGGTCGACAATTAGTCCAATAATACAAAGATTCAGTTTCTAGTCAAGTGTTTAGAGGTTTAGTTTTGCCAGATTAACAATATCATGACATGCGGAACTACGTCATTGTAGGTCTAGTGCTTATATATGCAATAAAATTTTAAATGTAATTCCTTTTTTTCTTTCTGACACTGAATAAATGCAGCAGAGACACAAAAAACACAACACTTTTATACTGTACAAGATTTGCTTATATGGACAATTTTTTTCTTAATATTAAATAATACTAAATCCAAACACCAGGCAGTGCAGAAATGTGTTTTTATTAAGTTTATTTGCAAATATGTTAATTGGAAAGAAATCTTTATAGGCTGTCCTTCTGTAATGACATGAAATGGCACTATTTGAGTATGTGAGCTCAATTTAAAACATTTTGGCTTGTGAATATGATGACCAAAGTAACTCAAAGTACATAATGATCGATGGATGTTCAAAAGAAAATGAACTTTGCCTGTTGAGGATGCATCCTTATTTCTGCCAAGAAAGAATTTTGACAGCGCATTAAAATGCTTACACCTACCCAATGAGGATATTGCACATCATACTTAATCATACACCTCATTGAGGATACTTATTCTTTTGGCAGCAGTTATAAAGCTGAATATTTGTCAGACCAGCTACTTGTTTAGATACAAAAATAAGGTGGATCTACATGGAACAATGATTTGTGTGAATGAGTACTTTCATTCCATTCCATCATTCCCATTCTTGGTGAATCAGACGGCAATCCTAGAGGTAAGATGTGCATTAATTACTGTCTGAAATCATTTTAGTGTGACCTACTTTAAAACTGACAGTTAATAAATTCAGCATTCCAAAGAATGAAATATTCATGAAGTTTCCTACGCAATACCAGACAATAACAAAAGAAGTTTGATTAAAATTTTAGCATATAACATATATATTAAGTATAAAGACATCTGGTACTTCATTAATATACACTTTATGTTATATATTACATTTTCACATTTTAATTTGCTTAATATATGATATGTTTCTATCCTAATGTGTGAGAAAATCTATCGTATAGATGAGAAAATCTATCGTAGTTGTACATGTAGCCTGTGAGAAGGACTACAGCTCCTCCTGTCCGCCTGGGTGTTACAGGAATTTGTCTGCTCTATTCCATCCAGCCTTTCTCACAGTATGGCCTTGCTCTGCCGTGCCATATTGATTCAAATGTATCTGTTGAAGGGTGGATAATCAATGCAAATCACTAACCCTCGGCTCCACAAATAGGACACGTTAGATTCACCGAGAGGCTATAGCAACTGAAGGTCACTCCATTACCACAAAACATTGTTTTTTACGCTTGCAATACCCCCTAGCTTCACTCCCCCTATAGAGGTGTTTAGTGCTGACGCAGAATCAATGGATTGAATTTTGCTACACCGTTTCCCTGCAGCAGGAAGGTCCATAGCTGTAAGGTAGGTGCAATTAATAATATGTGATATAAAAACTTTTTTTTTTTTTGCATTTCAAAAACACAGTTAAATATAACAATATATTGATATGGAAACAATCATGATTTGGGTCAAGTTAAAGTTGATGAGTGACATGGCTAAATGGAGTGTGTGTATATACACACACACACACTTTCAGTTTTCACTCTGTTGTCTTATTAGCTGAATAGTATAACTAAATTCAGATTTCTGTTATTTTACATTTGTCACAACAGAATAGCCTTTTGCAAAAGTTTCGGGACTTATAGTAGCACAAAACTGTTTGGAAACATTTGTGTCATTTGTATCAGCTATAACTATGCTGTTCTAAACACATAAGAAATGATAGGGGATCCTTCAATCAGCAGTTTATTCCTGTAATGGAAAGTTTAAAGTGCACAAATGATGTTTAGAAGAGCTATGAATAGTCAAAGAAATGCATGGGCATTTCTTTAGTGTCTTTTCCCCATATATAGAGATACCAATATAAAACAAATTATTCCATTTCTTACAAATTCCACAAAACAATGTATTTTCATTTAGTTTATGAAAAAAATAAGTTTAATTACTATTAGTTGTATTTATATACAGCTGTTAGTAGTTTTACTAACTAGCAACATAAAATATAGAAATAAAATACAACACTAACCATTTTAAATATTTATTAATAAAATATCAGTGCTTAATGCTATTTTGCTCAATATATTTGGACTTTTTAGACCATAATTTGTCTCTTCTTTGCATATAATTTTGCTATTAGTCAGCAGTGTAGGCAAAGCACAAGATATAAATTATATATGGGCAGCCAAAACAACACCCAATAAATGAATAAATAGGGAAGGCTAAATTTTAGATCTTTTCCCACATGTGGCTCATTTTTGTCCTAAACACAAGGCATGGTGTACCAAGGTATGGGTGACTGAAGCACCCAGCTGCATGTCAAATCAAATTGAAAGATACGATTTGTCATGCATCAGGATTTTACTTTTCCTAATCTTCTACAGCTAAAATTGCAGCTGTAAAAAATAGTATTGATAACATCTTAAATTTGGAGATGTATTTCAGTTTACTCACTAATGTGAAGGATGGATAATTGGGGAAAAAAATAAAAATCAAAAATCAACATTAAAAATTTTGTATATATTTGAATACACATCCATCCCTTTTGCCTCCCCCAACACGCACACATGCGCACACGCACATTCACACATACACGCACATTTTGTTTATGGAACTGTTTCCAGAAACTAATAACGGTTTTCAGATCAACTGAAATTTAATTAATGAATACCAACTGTGTAGCCATGTGTTATATAGGCAGGTAGAATAAAAATACAATTGAATCTTCCATATATTTCTTGTATTATAATGACTCAAGTAAATTTGAATCTCATATTAAATTGTGCCCAACAGGTATCTTCTTTTCAATTGTGGATGGGCATTTGAATTAAGTCTTAAAATCTGTGTAAATGGAAAATAATGACATATCCCTTATTTCAGCTAAATTTCTCCCAAGCTGCATAGTTCTTACATCAGTGTTTAAATATTCCAAATTTAGATATGCTACCAGGCAAATGATTGTCACGGCCATAATTAAATCACACTTCAAGTGTGGTTCAATATTCTGTCCATACAATGAAGAGCAGAATCAAGATGATTCTGGGGAATTTTAAATATTATTGTAATAATTACTCAATTAATTACAGTATATTTCACATAACAGTAAAACTTCTATAAACAACATGTATACATACAAATTTGAATACTGTCACATGTCTATAAGACATGAATGTGTGTAAAACATTGTTGTATGCAAAACAATAAATATATTAAAATATTAAAGCATGCCGTCAAACAATAATATTATATATATCTCACTCTTTGAAAACACGTATAGAACGTGAAACATATGTAGTTGGGGAGATTTTTAGCTAACAAAACAGACATGTATTGCAGCCAATATGTATTAGCTATTCTTTATGCATGAATGTTTGAGGCATGTTCAGTGACTGATTAATTAATAGTGTTTAAAGAAAAAAAAATAGGACTGATTATGTCAAAATTAATCTGTACCAGTCAGAACTCTCGATGTTTACTGTGCATGAAAGTCCAATCCTGAGTGTGTAAGGAACCTTTAAGTCTGATATTTGTAACAAGGGCTACTGCTTCAGCAGCATTTATATAAGTCCAACCCACTGGGAAGTGTACTGTTCTCGGGTAGCAAGCAACATTTACTAGTTTAGGAATGAAAATAGAGCATACATTTCGATGGTAATTTTAATAGAATGTTTGACTGACCATACATTTTTATCTATGGTTGGCCAGATAAATATTTAATTACCCTGTTGTCTATTTATGAATTGGGTTATCCATTCTTTAATTAGTTTATTTGTTAGTGACATTTGTGGAAACTGTTAACAAAGTAACTGAAATCTTAATGTAAATTTCTAAATCCAAATGCATCTCATAAATGAAACTTATCCAAACACGTACAAGCATGGTATGGAAACATCCCATAACTATCTGACTGCCTGCATGTCTGTCTGTCTGTTGAGTGAACTAAGGACTGCTACTGGTAAAAAATAAGCTATTTGTATCATTAAAATGTTTAAAAACGCTTCTTAAATAGTTATTTCAATTTATTGTGCTGCCGTGTCATTTTTTTTGTGTCACTTGATCTTCTTTGTTTATGTGATGTTATTTACAGTAATATTATGATGTATTTTTCATTTAGAAATTCAAAAAATGTTTTCATTCATTTTTCACTACCATGCTATTTTAAGTTGTGCTGTTTTGAAAACTGAGGTTTATTTATAAACTTAAAATTTGTGCAAAGGTCCAAGATAGTTGATGGATGGAGATTTATCTTCTATTCATCATAGAATTTTACAGTTTTCTGTGTAGAGATGTGTATGGATTGTTTGTATACGTCTAGAGATATTTCTAGATTGAGGAATATAGTATGTAACAATATGTAATCCATTATTATTTTAGTAATTTATGTTGTCAGTTATTGTGGATTGCCGAATTAATAAACCAGCTGTCAGAATTAGAATATTTACATTTTAAGTTGGAGTTCATGTTGGAGCTTAAGTGTAAAAATACAATACCAAAAAACTAATATATGACAGAAATGGAAATGTTACATATATGAAATACTTTGTGCTGAAATGGTATGATTCTCATTTAAATGAAAAGCATGCTTTGTTTTCTTAATTTTGGGATTAGAACACACTTCACTTATGTTCTTTGAAAACTGATGAACTAATGTCATCTTTTTTTATTCTGTGTGAAGAAGAGAAATGCTGGAGAAGTGTCATGAGAAACTTAAAAAAGGAACCTTGGGAAATGTATATAGATTGAAGATTCATAATCTGGCAATTGCACTACAGCTATAGCTGTATGCCAAGATCACAAAATTAACCTGCTGTTTTAACAATCTTTTCAGTGGTTTCTTCTGACATTTCAGATGCAGGGCTCAAATAAAAAGGCTCCGCCCTGCTAAATGCCAGTAATGGAGAGAAAATGGGTTCACTGGAAAAAGTTAAGACCCTCAAAAGCAATTTGAAATGTTATGCATTACCATAATAAAAAGATCACATTTATTAGAAAGTGTGGCTTTCTGGGTACATTTGTCTTCAGGAAACATAAAGAGAAAATGTCCGTTTTGTTAAAAGCCATGGCAGCAAAGTGAGTGGCTCGTTGTGTTTTAGACCTGGATCTGCTGAGACTGCTTTTCCACAGGATATAGATGATTTAGAACACAGACTATGTACCAGGGTAGGCAATGCAGGCATGGAGTATTTCTGGAGGAAGACAGCAGTGTTCCTGTGTTGGTTGGTGAACATCAGGGCATCAGGAAAGATGGATTGGCCAGTGGATTCTAGCACAGTATGTGGAGTTTTAGTTCATTTTAAACAAGTTAACAGTACCATCTGTTCAAGCCTGGGGTGCCAGAGCTGATTAATACATTGGAAGAATAGGAAAGTCACAATGGAACGAGGACTAAATGGGGAATAATGCATCTTTGCCTAGTTAATACTTTCACCATGTACATACTCTTGCAACAAAAATAAAATTAGCAAAAGTATTCTCACGATGATCACCTGGTAATCATGCCTGACTTAAGGGGTTATTACAGTATAATTTCCAATCTATTGTTCAAAAATACACATGAACCCAACCACACTTTTCCACTTTTTGATTGGAGTTAAATTTGTTTAATTTAGCAAAAATCCAGCTGTAAAAGAATGAAACAGGTAGACACTATATATACATTAATATGGAGATATTATGATTGAGCTTCTTAATATCCAGCCATTCATTTAATTTCTTAGTGCTTTTGATTTAGCATGAAGTAAATCATAGATAAGTTATAATTACCTATTAAAGCCATTTGTCTTCATTTAATGTAGTATTTTTAATGGAGTATATTTTCAAACAAGCAGTACTTTCATTTCTGTTTTTTCTCCTAATACTAATAGTGGATCTTGTGTTTTGAATTAATTGATTAAAAAAATTAATAATTTTTATTATAATATATCTGTAGAAGTGTTTTGTGGTCATGAAGGGTTATACATTATGAATTACATTATTATTACTTACTCAGTAACTAAAATATTTCATTGTTGGATTTTGTCCAAAACATAATGACAACATTTAAGTGGCCAGTGTTATTTTACCTGCATCTATGTGTGTTTTATTTTCCTAATCTATCAAAAGAGCTCCTATGAGCAAGGATTGATATTTATATTAGTTTTGATTTTTTCATTTATATTTTATGTTCATAAATGAGGACAAAGGCAATCCATCTAGGGAAATATTTGTTTCAATGAGCAAGGTATAGTACAAGAGCTGTTTGTGCCAGAAAATGATTAAATTCCATTCATCCATCCCAGTCAGTCCCAGGTTGCTTGTAAAATGTTTCATATAATTACAGTGACCACAGTTTTTCAAATAATTTACACGCTGGCCTTTATCCGGGGTTTTATTTTTGTAGTTCACATTTATTTAAAAATCTATGTCCTTACCATGTTGTCATAAACATCTATATGATGTATTCATTTTGATCAGCATGCCCTTTAAAACTGCATGCACAGTTTATAGATTCACCTTTTAAAACAGTTTAGACAGACTATAATTAAATACGAAAGCAGCTTGTAGACAAAGCCATCAAGCTGCTTTCAACTGTAATTATATTTTTGTGCCTCGTTATTGTCACTGAACAATTGTTGGTTCAGTTTACTTACTGACATATTCACATCATTAAGTAAATATATGTATGTTGCTAGGAAAGATCCCAAAGTAAATTGTGTTGTATTAATATTGATACTTGTTCAAAAGTAAAACAGGATGCATAATCGTGTGAATAACATTTTATACATGAGTATCGATGCTAAATCTTTAAGCTAAGTTTGCAACATCAATAGAGCAATATTTCAAATATAATGTTATTGTTTGTGAACAAGGGTCTTCTCCTCTCGGACTTTGATTACCATTCTTTGATTACCATCAATCTGCAACCTGCTCACTCCAACGAGCCAAACGACATTAATTAGATTAACGGGTTATATAAATACTGTATTACCCACGATCTTGTGTTAAATTACAAAAATATTTATTAGGCTGTTTTGTTTTTATTTCAATATTCATCCATTCATATTTGTTATCATCACAGACTTGTACAGAAAAATGGATGGATGGATTCCAAGTTACGCACATGCAGCTGTAATCACAATTTTGTACACATATACATGTATATAAATGCATGTATGTGTTCACATTTAGTTTCAATATAGTTTCTCACTTGCTGAATGAAATATTTTTTTGGTTTTAGAATGTATGCTGAACAATTGAACAACCTCATACCGTTCTGTTGGTGGCACTATAAAATAAACAAAAGTTCAAATATGAAATATATATTATAGTTTAAAATTGTTTATTGTGCCTTTCACTATTATTTACATACCATATCATGATTTTGATGTTGGTGTTTTCAGAATGTTCCAGCTGAAATAGCACAACTTTCAAGAACACATTAAAATATTGCTATGTCGCCTTGCCAACAGAACTCTGCTCGGGGAAGGTGACGTTACTGAAGTGCATGATGTTCATAAGTGGACAACATGCATATACTTTACATATCAACAGATACTGACTAAAATTAGAAGCTATCCCATCCTGAGATGAGTGCAGCGTAATGCTCATTAAGTAAACACCATCATTTAAGCATGTCAAGATTCCCCTTATGTAACAGTGTAGAACCTGCATAGCAGCATTGAAGCAATGTCTTTGTGTGGGGAGAATACCTTGTCCAACACTACAAAAATTTGCATGTCTTATAAAATAAAGCCTTATATTTTTTCCAGGCATTCCCTATGACCTTGAGAACTCCTCAAATTTAACAATGTGTTTCACCAGTGTTGGGCTTGCTGAGACAGAATCACACTCACAAACACATAATGCCCTCCATCTCTACTTTTACAGCATAGAATGGCAGTGTAGAATACCACTATGGAAACAGACATATTAATTGTGTGACTGACTATTTTAACTGTTTTATAAATAAATGGAACAGAAAATAACTAGAGAAAATGCTTCCAGTAGCTAAAAATTGTATACACAGCAAAACTTGTGGTTTTCATTTAAATACGAAACTGCAATTTTTATATGAACACCGAGTTAAATTAATATTTTGCTGATTTTCACTATGTAGCATCAGCATCATAAATGTGTATGTACATCTTTCCTGTTTTCCTGCAGACGTGCACAAAAACCTGATTATGGTATCATAGAGAAGGAATAAGTCTATGTAACCGATCTGTCCTGCCATTTTTAATTATTGCTTGATTCTTGCTCACAAAGTGGCAGTGGCTGTCGAAGCTTCTGTTAATGTGTCTTAGTCATGTCAGGAGATACAGATTCCATGTCCATTAGTGAGCCATTAATTCAAGTTAAATTTGATCAAACAGTCATAATGAGAAAACAATGCCTGATCCATTTTGATACATATCAGTAGCCAGCGTATTTTTGATAGAAACTCACCGAGCACAGCTTCAGTTCTGTTGAAGCCATTTGCTTCATGGCTGAAAATGTCAGAGTTCTACATTATAAACCTCCTTTTAAATGATGACATATGACCTATTTTGTGTATGGAATTCTCTCAGTGGCCATTTTATGAGGTACACCCACGTACTAATGCAAGTAGCCTGCCAAAACACCTTGTGGTCGCTACTGAATACATCCAGTACACAGGTATATAATCAAGAGGTTCAACTCCTGTTTAACTTGACATTGGAATTGCGAGCATGTGAGATCTAAGAAAATTTGCATGTAGTGTTATTGCATCTTAGGAACAAATAACTTCCTGGAATTTTTTTTACTTGCTACAGGATCTAGAGTGTACAGTGAATAGTGCAAAAAACAAATAAACGAACAACTTCCACTCCTCAGTAGTTCTGTGGACGAAAACTTGTTAATGAATGTGGTCTGAGGAGAATGGCCAAACTTGTTAAAACTAACAGGGAGGTCACAAGTGCAAAAACTACAGCTCAGTAAAACAGCGGTATATATAAAGGCTTCTCTGAATACACAACTTCTATGAACTTGAAGTTTTTCTGTTGGCAGAAGTGAATCCTACCCAGCACTACCTAGGTATACCTAACAAAATGGCCCCTGAGTGTATATGTTCATAAAGCACCCTATAATGGACTGGCATCCTGTCCGGGGTTTGCTTTCGCCTTGAACCTTGTGCTGCTTAGGTAGAGGTTCTATGCCACATGTGACCCTCTCCAAGGATGGGTGTATAAAAATATTGTGCTTATTGTTGTTGAATAACATCGAGACATTACTTATGAATGAGGGTCAACAGGGTGAGAGATATTGTAGGTGTATTCCTATAATGAATGGTAAGAAGAGTTCATGAAGGATATATGTACTGTTTACGTACCCTGGATATTTATAAACAAACAAATAAAAAAACTTATACAAATAAAATGCCTCAGCATATATATGTATGTTATAAATGAATATGCCATTTAAGAGTCCAAGACACTACATGCAAATGGTATATGTTGAAGATTAATGATACAGTTTGTTGTAATACAGAGTGACTACAGCATTCTACATATAATCTTTCAGCTTTTAAACCACTTTTCTGATTGATCTGGATAAAACCAGTTTCCATTGGTCAATTATAAATGGCATTATATATTCCCCATATTTGTAATATTTGGTTTATTGAGCATGCCTTTAATGTTGAGTTTCAGCTAATTAGCATTTAAATAGATATATTTTAAAAGAATATCATGAAGGACAGAGTAAGTTCATGGAGTTTGAAAGAGGTTCCTTAACAAGTGCAAACAATGCTTCGCTGCTTCTGCAAATGGTTTGTAATGTTATCATCTCTGCTTTGTATTACTTTCTTCACAATTTGAAGCCAAGGCTTTCCCTTTATAATGCCAAGCAACAACATCATGGTAAACCTTGCTTTCAGATAAATCATCTGGAATAAAGAGTTCAATTTTAAACTATTGAATACCAATAATACTTGAAGCCTAACATTTGCTTGTGTAATTGATTTCTGAAAATGTTTAATGGTGTCTTCAGTAATGTGGTCAGTGAATTTATACTTATTTAATGTTTAAAGTAAACCTTTTATCCCGATTCCAGATACGGGGTTAGACATGTTTATAGCCAAATGAAGAAAAGCATAATTACATCTACTGCTAAACTATTGAACCTAAATGGTGTCATCACCATCACATGTAGACACAACACTGTCAGGTGCAGTTTTAGTTTTGCAGTTTGATTGCTGACAGCATATAAGAAGCTCACGTTTTAAATGAATTATAACAAGAGCTATAAAAAATTGGAGTTGTTTACATACTATACTAAACCATAATTCATTTCAATACTTAATTGTGATAGGTATTATTGGTAATGCTTTACATTAACTGCACCTTCATAATACCCTTATAATGCAGTCATAGAACATTGTGCTCCGCCATAATACATTCAAAAAGCAAACATCATAATCATATATTTTTTGTTATTATGAAGGTGCACTTAATGTATTATTAAGATGCAGCTAATGTGAAGTATTATCAAATAATTTTAAGATCTTTCAAACCTCCAATTCAACATTTCTGTAAAGATTTTGTCACAGTGTGGCATGGTGCAGGCAGGAAAACAAGGGTGACAATCCACTTAGCGGCTTTGAGACAACAAGGGTTTATTGGTGAAACTAAAACTGAAACAAACACATACTGAGAAAAATCACAAAATAACAGGAGCACAAGGGATCAGAAATGGGGTAAACGCTACAAAGGGAACCATAAATAAACCTACAAAGGGAACCGGGAACAACATTGTGAAGAGAAGTTTGGAAACGGGAAAAGTAACAAGAGGCAGTAACATTAGCACGATGACTGACTGAGGAACAGAGCCGAGCAAGCACTTAAATACACACACCAAACTGGGCGGACAGCACCCCTCACCTGGATTAGCAGTTGGATGGATGGATGGATGGGCTATTAATACAGTGATACGTTTAATAGTCATTATTTGCGATCCATTTATTATTATTGTTTTGAGGAATTTTGAAACCTGTTTCATGATTAATTTTGTTGCACAGATCTGCATAAGGCCATGGCAGGTTTCCCACATTAAATGGACTCAAGAAAATTATTGACCCAGTGATTAGGTAATAAAACTATGTTTGTATGTATGTTCTAAGGTACAGATTGATGGTTTATGTTCCTGAACTTGTATTTAGGGTTTCATGCAGATGATTTAATCAGTAGAACATATCAGGCCGAAACACTGGATCCTTCCTCCGATTGTTATCGTGGGCCAGCTGTCTGAGGATTGACCAGATGGCCTTCAGGAGAGGCTGCTCCGAAACACAACAAACAATTTACAGCTGCTTTATTTATAGTGTGATGATAAAGTACTGGACATATGGAATAACAAGTTTTATGTTTGTTATGTTTAAACCCTGAACATGACCGAAGGTTCATAAAAAAACATTTGCTTCCCTTTGGACCTCTACCCATACTGGTTATGACAAGATAACCAGCATCTGGTGAATCAAACAGGAGTGTACAACATGTGGAGATCAGTTGGGCTAGCTCACTGCTAATCCACTTAAAGCTTCAACTGGGACAAGTGTTTTATACGCAGTACTAAAATTGACAGGACGGAATGTTAAAAAAAGTGTGACCACATATTTGGTTCCTGGAAACCCTCCTGCAGAATCATCCGGCACCAAAGGGAGACGATCCAGGGAAGCATTTGATCAGTCAATTAGGACACTATTGTAATGACCTCGGAGTAACATGTGGACTAGATTTTTGCTAAACACACTAATTCATTGGCTATATAGGTGAAAGTATGACAGGTATATTTCCAGTCAGTCAATGCCAGGTAGGTGTCCAGCTTCTTTTTTCTTTATAATCAGCAGTGGAATACTGATCCGGCCTTATATGTCTATGGCTGGAGGTTTGAATCCTACCTTCACTGTGTGTGTGAAGTTTACATGCTCGCTCGATGTTATGTAGATTTCATTCAGGGATAATGGTTTCCTCTCACAGTCCAAATACACGTAAACAGGCTAAATGGTGTCTCTAAATTGCCAGATTGGAAGGTGTGTGTGTGCCTTGAGACGGACTGGAATTCCTGCATCTCAGCATTGTGCAGTATTCTACCTGGCGTGAGACACATAAAGCTTATTGTACTCTCTATCATTTTGTACCTCAATATAGGGGCTTGTAGAAAACAATGAGCTTTTTGATAAGCATCTTGCTAAATATTGGTGATTAAAAACAATGTGTGAAAGCATGTGTTTATATCTGCTTTTAACAAAGTTTTGAGGGCATCAGTCTCCGAATGCTCCTTCTCTCAGTATGCTAAATGTACTATAATACCAATACAGGGTATGGATTCAAAACACACTGTTTGTGTTGGAACAGTAAATTACTGATTTACATTTCTTGGTTTACAGTGAAAACACTCACCAGTATTATTTTAAAATGGCTGTTGTGCAAAATTAAGTCATTAACATGATAATGGGTTTATCCAAGCTTCTAATGTCAAAGTCCTTGCTCTATAATGCAGTGCATGTCAATTACTTTATTAAAATGAATAGCTGTAGAAGAAAAAAAAGTCATCAAACACACCTAAGGATGATAAATGCTGTCCTCCAGAACACAAAAATGAGGAATAAAAGAGTGGACAGTAACAATTTTGCTCCAACAGAGGCAATGGAATATCCATCCATCCATCCATTATCCAAACCGCTTATCCTACTGGGTCGCGGGAGGTCCGGAGCCTATCCCGGAAGCAACGGGCACGAGGCAGGGAACAACCC
>JABFEA020000036.1:9298483-9312572 GCA_019775915.2 Cyphomyrus plagiostoma | reverse complement strand
TCAATGAATGAGCTGATCATCACTTTTATATGTTCAAGTGCATAGTGTGGAGGATATCATAAGGTCTTGCGGCAATCTGATGTAAAACACAATATTTATGAGTGTTTTAAGTTGAAATCGGTCAGATTTGACCAGAACACGACAGGAAAGTTAAACAAAGGGCCAAAAAGCAATACAAAATGGGTAGTCAGCCTTAAGGTGGACCTGTCACCATAGCATCTAGGTCTAACAGCATGCAGGTGCATGCTAAGCAATCAATTTTCCAAGCTACTTATGCACTGTCATGTGCACAATTTGAACTGCATAGTGTCTCAGGGGGTTTCAGAAATCAGTGTCAAAAGCTTTTACACAACGCTTCTTGAGTTACTCACTTTTTTCTTGGTCATCTAAATGCACATATGAGGAAAGATTGTATTGTGTTACCTAAAAGATGCAGTTTCACTTCAGTCCTGTCAGTTCTTAAAACATACAAGGATCTTTTTTCCCGCCTTTACATTCAGCTACATTTAGTATATTTAAATGTTTATGTGCAGTTCTGTCGTAAAAGACCCAACGATTGCCATACAAATGTAGTAAATGCTTTGAGGTGGAAGAGTTGTCCAAATGTCTAGTCTTAATAATAATAATAGGACTGAGCCTTGAAATTAGTGGCGGAGGGAAAAAATGATGTCCAAGCTGTACTTCATTCGGAATAATGAGGCCTGTCCTGTCAACAGAGAGTAGTTTCAACCAGAGACTTGTCTCACCAAGATGCTCAGTGGAGTACTTCAGTGCTCATCTGTGATTACCTCCTTTCAGCGTTTCTCTATGTCCGTAACGCTACCTGCAGCTCAGAAGTCACTCACCAAACTCACTTATGATGTTACGTCTCCAATGTTTATACTTCCTCGTACCTGCAGCACTGCAATATGCATATATCAATACAAACTGGCTTTCTAGGAAAAGAGTCTGATTTATCTGCATTGGCATTTATTTCAATTAAATGAACTCCTGAAACAGCTGAAGAGTGACTGGTAATGTTTTACATTAACTGCCTCTTCATAATGCTTTTATAATACATTTTCAGAACATTCAGTGTACCTTCATGATGCATTCAAAAATTATTTATAGTACATTCATAACCCACATGTAACTAATATCATTAATCTCCTAATACATCATAACCGCTTTATTATAACAAACGTTAAATGATCGCATAAACATTTTTGTTATGAATGTATACCAAAGCTATTTAGGCATATTAAGATGCTGAGTTATCCTTACCTGCTGCTTATGAATGCTCTATGAATACATTATGAATCCATTATGAAGGTGCACTGAATGTTCTATGAATGCATACCATAAGGTGCAATTAATGTAAAGCACTTCTGATTTTTTTTTAAATAACCAATTTTGATGTTTTTTACTATTGAATGTTGAACAAAAAATAGCAAAAAAATTAACTCTCAATAAAACTATTATGAACTTCACATTGAAAAGGTTAATGTGTAAGAAGCATTGTGTTTCTAGTGTACATAGCATGTGGCATATGCCTCTAAAAATATATATTTCTGTTCCATGCATAATTTGAGGAGGATTTTTGGAAAGGTCTGGACTTTAGACAAATAAATTAATGTTAAATTTTATTTCTTGGATGAAAGTGTCTATTTTTTGTGCTAAGGGTGAAAAGGGATGCTAGTTATAAAACTTTAAAACTGTGGAACGACTTAAGATAAATGCTAAATTCATCTCTGGCAGTACAGAGGAAATGCATTGATCAGAGGACTCTGCAAACTAGAGAACAACTGAAATGACTCATCTCTATCACAACTTGTGTGCAAGGATAGCAAAGGACTTCATTATCAAGAATATGAGTCCTTTGACTTGAATCTGCATCATCCAGGCAAATGGCATAAAGACACAGGTGCACCATATTACGCTTCACAGAAAGCGGACAGATGGTAAGGACATACTAAAGGTGTCACTTTAGGTCCACTTTAGGTTTGTAGGAAGATGCAGATATGTTAAAGTTCTTCATACCATAACAAGGTAAATTTCAAGTCTTGCCTGAAATCAATAATTTACGCTATGAATTGAGAAAAAAGTTATTTGATCGTCCGTAGTTTGGCATATTGATGTATTTCACTATGAAGGCCTGCACTCTGCAATTATATAGACTTTAGGGCAATAAATGGTTACATCATGGGGTCTTGTAGTATGTCTTTTGGTTTGACTCAAATTTGCAGCTGAATTCCTGAAAATTATATAAAAAGTACTTGAGGGCCAAGAGGTGTAGAGTTCTACAAATATAGTTTTGTATAAATTTCTCTTGGCAGTCATTTGTAATGAATGGATATCTGAATAGACGTTCAATCCAAATCATTTGCATCAACCCACATATTCTGAGCCAATTATTATGCAATCCAATTATCTAAAGATGCTAAAGGTTTTTAAAAAAAAAAAAGAAAAAGAGAAATTATACATTTAAGAATGTTAAATCTTGCAGGCTATTGCAGACTGAACTGTCTCATTCACATGTAGCTTTTCTTAAATGTTTCTGTGTCCCATAATATAAAAGCACAACCTATTCTTAGAATAATTTATCCCCTAGCCAGTTCAACAAATACTGTTTCCTCAAATAGGTAACTGGCAGTCCATCCCACATGAACGCATTTATTGTCTTTTGTCATACCTGAATCCTTCAAAGAACCTCATAAGCCCAATGTTGGGAACATCGTCAATGCTGAAAAAATGTGAAAGGCAGATTGTAGATGATATTCTAGTTCTAGGTCTTATGTAACTTTTGACATCAAACCACTTTTAGATTCTGCAACAACATAAATAGTCTAATCTAATAGACTAATCACATATCCCTGATCTTATTTAAGAAATAATATACATATCATTCTCAATCAATAAATGCCTGCTATGCCCCTTGTAAACATAACTGACATTGAGAGTGAGCTGTGTTTAAGTCTCACTTTGCACATAGTATTAGACAAAAAGCCTATCATTATTCATTTATCAACTTTTACACTGCAAATAATTACATCAACTGACTCTGAAATCCATGGAGTGCAAAAGTCTCAGTGTTTATCCCATAAAAGCTATGCAAAGCACAAACACATTTCATTCATTTATTTACATCAGCATTACCAATATACTTACTCAAGAATCTTTTACTGATATATTTCATAGTGATGTTTATTCAAAATTCAACTAATACTATGAATATAATTTCAATGGTATTTGACATTTTTTTGTCTGTGTGTTTATCAACCCTTTCGTCTTTCATGTTTCAGCATTTCTTTGTGTTTTTACTTTTTATAGATGTCTTGCATTAATGAGCATGCATTTGTCGTAAATATTTGTTATATAAATGCATACAGACAAGTATAAAATATTTCCCTTGATTTATCATATGCATGTATTAAACAATCTTAAATTATAAGCAGTACTGAGACATACCATTTGCAGTGGTCCTTGGGAAAGGGTTTTGTGAATGTATTGATATGCTCAGTGATTATCCTGATAACAAATACTGTGGTTCCTACACAATGAATTACATTTAGGTGGAATGAATCATATGAAATGACTGAGGAATTGTATACAGAGAATTCCTAAAGTGTTGTGCAGCAAAAAATATGCATGTATATGTATGCATGTATGAGTGTCTATGTACATATATATATATATATATATATATATATATATATAAGGCATCCACTTTATAAATATGTGATGCATCCATCCAGTGCTGCTTATCGTGGGGTAAAATATGAAGAAAAGCAGAAATCCTAAAGGATTACATTTACAGATTATAAAAACATATATTTGCACCACTACATTATATATTTTGGCCATATAATTCTTATATTGCCCATATATATTTAGCTCATGTAGAAACCATTCATGTTGCATATGCTCACATTCATTTCCTAAATATTACATCTTTTGGATATCTCTTCCAAAGATAAATGGGAAAATATGGAAATTTCACCACAGTGACACAAGTTATCACATGGAAAATGCCAGACAATATAATTTTCCAGAATTTATGGCAGGAAACGACTGCTTATGTCACAGTTACATTAACAGGTGCAAGGTGTAATGTAAGAGTATATTAAGCCAGCAACAAACATCAAAAACAGCAACAGCATTAATAATCATTTTTAATAATAATAATAGTAATAATATGATGGTGGTGATGATGATAATTGTCTGTAGTTAGATTGCACAACCTATGGGCATTTTTAAAGACAGGAAATCCAGGCAAATGCAGAGAGAACATACAAACTCCACTGTAATGATGTAACATCCTCCTAAGGTGTCTTCTTGTATTGTCCTCTGTGCTACATCACTTTTTGTTATGACTATTTACTGGACAACTGCTTGGAAGATGGAGAGAGGGATTGGTGGATTATGGAAGGATTTGCATTACATTTGCCAATGCCGCGGCTCAGTTGCTTATTTTTTCAGATTTCATGTTCTTTGTTCAAAGTGGTTCAGCATTGTAGTTCCAATTATAGCATTCACCCCCTAGATAACTGTCACACATTGGACACAGGAAAATATTCCCTTAAACTGCCACTCAGCTATACTGACCAGTGTCCTTACATTGATATAATAATAGCTTTAAACTGATATCCCCTTTGAATTCTGTAAAAGAGTGAGTTGGATTGGGTTGTTTCACAGAGAAAACAGTAGACATCTGGCAGATGGTATCATAGAGGGAGTAGGCAGGGATTTTAGAAACATAGTTTAATATTTTGACAGTCACGCGCCGTTTACTGTAACAAAACAGCTCTTAGAAATCAGATGTGTGCAAAAGTGTATGATGGTAATGGAGTTAATGAATGGAAATAACATGCTAGAAGATTTTCCAGATGATAAAGGTAGTCAGCTGAAGGGGTGGTTTTTTTTTTTGAGTGTGTGAAATTGATGCAGCTTCCTCTGGAGGGCAGTACAGCCAGGGAGACCTCTCTCCTTTCCTATAGCGTGTTGCTGATCCGCTGCAGCTGCTTGGAGGGCTAAGGACAAAGGGGGGCCTGCTATCAGCTCCCTCCCCACACAGGCGGCTTTTCATCAGCCCCCACCTTGTCTTTAGACATGGATTATGTCGACAGGTACCCCGCTGCTAATGGGTGGAAGGCAAATGTAAATATGACAGCAAGCAGGAACCAATCATTTCCCGGGCAAAAAAAAAAAATGCGAAATATTCTGTGTAAAATTATTTTTGTGTCATAATTAAAGTTTAATCGATATTGCGGTAAGATACGAAAAAAAAAAAAAAACTTCAGTATTTTTTTTTCTAGTTTTTTCCAAAGCCCCTGTTTTTACAGCTGACGGTAAAATTAAATGAAAAGCTCTTAATGGCAGGGATAGATGGAAGAATTATAGTTACCTTATACTTTGCTCATTAAAATAAGAAAATGCTACCTACATAATGTCCATCCATCTTCCAACTGCTCATTTATTACAGGGTGTTTTTTGGGGGCGGTGGTGGGGGGGAGGAGGCGGGGGTGCTGGATCTCAAGCAGCCTAAGGCACAAGGCGGGGAAGCACCCTGGACAGGATGCCAGTCCATCACCCGCACAGTGGGCAATTTACAGACACCAATTCACCTAACTGCATGTCTTCGGACTGTGAGAGGAAACACCTGGAGCGGTGAGAGGAATCAGACCTCAGGGAAACCTTCACTATCTGTAAAGCCTGATTAATAACTTTCTGTGAAGAACACATTTCAGTGTAACGTTTGTTAAAAAGATGTTCATGGAACGTGTGTGGCTAACATTTTTTTTTTCCTATTTATTTTATTCCCGTTTTATAAATTTAAGAGTGAATCTTGCTTATATCAATATTGGATGTTTTAATAGCTGTTTGAACAATCTATTTCAATGACAGTTTCTCACCACTAAAATCTAAAAGGTCATGTTACATGCACCCATTCATCCTATGGAAAAGAACGGATGACATAAACTATGAATATAAAAATCAAAAAACTACTGCAAGCTTATGCCACATATAGCATGAATGTTTGAGGAAGGACTTGCAAATGGATCCGTTTGTCCACCTAAGTTCAGCAGCTTTCAGCTCATCAGCCCTGTGTATGACCTCAGACTCACCTGAATGTAAAAAGGTTCTGAACAGCTCATATACATTGTATATACACAGACACACATAGGGGCTTCAGTCCAGACTCTCTTTTCTCTCTCTCTCTCTCAAATATGTATGTATATATATATATATATAAATAAAACACACACTGTATTTATTTATTTATCTATCTATCTACTTATTTATTTGTTGCCTAGTAACTAAAAGGTTTAAACACTCCTGACTAACTACATATTGCACTATTTAAGAGCAGTTTCTTCTATTTTGCACTGATCTTGATTTCCTGTTTACCTGCAGAAATGGGAATTATTACCTCTCTGTTTAAACATATCCTTATAAGGAGAATCGTACCACTGGCCATCGCTGACTAAGTACCAATCATGGCCATTACGCCGCATGTCGACGGCGAGGATCTCAGGCCAGCTGATAGTGGCAGTGTGACGGCAGAGCACCCGGTGTTCCAACCTATCAGCAACGCCACAGCATAAAGCAGCAGCTGTGCAAGGTAGCAGTCATTTCCTCACAATAGCCATTCCTCTTCATTTCCCACTGCTTTGTACTCGTGACAAATGGCCAATCTTTCCTTTTTGTTACTGCATGGAACATACCTTGATATTGTAATGGGAATATCCACCTGCTCGATGCGTTCCCACTTAAAGAAAACTCTCCCGTAGCAGGATAATGGAGGCTGGCCGTGACGCACAGTAATAAGCATGAAATATTAAAAATGTTGTATTTTTCTACCACGTACGGCATCAGATTTGGAATTTCACCAGTTTCAGAATAAATTTAGATTGTTAACAGATGAAGTAGCTAGTCTGAAAGCTTAGTTATACCAATGAGGAAAATAAAGAAATAAATACAAACAAACACACACACATACATACATATGTGTATATATATATATATGTATGTGTGTGTATATATATATATATATTTATATGCGCAAACAAAAAAGTGGGGGTCTAACCCCTCTTGGAGATTTATTTTGAAATATTATTGTAGTTATCATTGTTTTTATAATTATTTCACATATGCAACTAATAATAAACAACACATTACAATTTTATATATTTTTTAATTCATTTCAATACGCAGCTCATGCTTAAATATCATTTCTCAGTGCTTCTGATAAAAAATTGAGAATCTATATGAGTATGACAAACAATGGATGTAAGTAGAAGGTTAAAAAAATGAGAATAAAAAATCACCATACTGTTACAATATTATGAGTACTATTGCGACAGGTGGCTATCACACCTCACCCTACCAATCTAACGCCGAGTTTTTAAAAGGCTTGATGTAAATTTTGTCCAGTTCTTTCCAAATAAGGTACTACAAAACTGGTAAATTATTTGCAATGCAATTTTCTCAAAAAATTAAATAGAATAAAATAATAATACAGATAATAATTTTCAAATCATCCATGATCACCTGTTCATAGAGTGACAATTTCACCTATAATTTTGTACACATTTTGTAATTGTGCACATCCGGATTCAAATCAAATTCAGACTTTTAAATTAGCTGGGTTTTCCAAGTTGCCGTGACAGAGAACACTGCCATTGCTTTTACTGTATTAGTTGAAATAATTTGTTTTTTGATCTTTTTGAAGAGTGTACATTGTCAAATTCATTTAAAAAAAGGGCTGTTTTATTTAATTTTATTTTCAGTTTTCTGGATTTCTGGAATGTTGGAAAAAGGGGGTGTTCATCTTTCCAATTCCCCAGGATAAATCATAGCAAAACTCATCAAGAGAGGAGCAAAAACAACAGATTTTAAACACAGCAGAAGACTTTCCCAGCGAGGAAATATGAAAAAGTCTTCACCCCCTCAGTAGAGTATAATGGCAGACAATTGCATAGAAGAGGTTTTTTGATTGCCAGTTCTGGGCAAGATGGAACAGTAAGTGGAACAGGACTTTGAGAACTGCAGAGTAATAGATTTGAAAAGGACACAAATGCACATGCTGTCTCTTATCTGAAAACAATCTTTTTTTGGTTTTCTCAGGAGGCATTGACTGTGAACACGGCGCTGTATTGAACTCTTCATGTTTCTCTAGGACACTGATGATGAGTATCTGGAATGCTGCATGGTGGAAATCTGGTACGAAAGAGTTTTACGGCAAATATATAAGGATTCAGCCATCTCCCAGCTAACTGAGTGGACCGTGCTAATCAATATTCAAAAGCTTAAACTTACCCTGTTTTATATCCATCAATATTGAGGTCATTCCCTGGTCTCTACTGGATATCAATTCATGTGATTCTGATGTGAACTTTATCTGTATGCCTTATGATATTTGTCTTTAGTGCAGAGACTAGCAGGTTTTCTTGAAGTAAATAATGTTTTGACTATTCACCTCTGGCCCTGCAACATAAATCTAAATGGACAGGAGTTATCGTAATTGTCTTTATCATGAAATGTACATAACTTCTGTATCAATTAATCATTTGTTCCTGATTTTCTCTATTGTTATGGCAGTGGGGTAATTTACCACTATATGGTCATTATCTGCTATGACTTTTTTTAAAAACCCATATGAGATTTTGCATTGTTACAGGTGTCTTGTTAGTGTGTACTGTGGCATATATACTGAAAATGCATTAACAAAAATAAACTAAATGAAAACCATTACACACAAGATCAGAAGAACTAAATTTGGGGGGGGGGGGGAGTCATCCAACAAGAAAACATATTTGATAGATGGAAGGACGGGGAGACAGACAGGCAGATAGATTGTTTCATAATAACCTTATAATGGCCATTTAATTATTATTAATAATGCCATTGTGTGTTTGTTTTCTGAAATGTAACTATTGATAGATACTACTTCACCCTGTACAAGGTGTGGATGCGCAGTTTGCATTCTGTGGAGTTTGTATGTTCTCCCAACTTTGTGTGGGTTCGGAGTTTGCATGTTCACTCCATGTTGTGTGGTTGTAGAGTTTTCATGTTCTCCCCATGTTCTGTAGATGTGGAGTTTGCATGTTCTCCCCATGTTGTGTAGGTGTGGAGTTTGCATGTTCTGTAGGTGTGGAGTTTGTATGTTCTGTAGGTGTGGAGTTTGCATGTTCTCCCCATGTTCTGTAGGTGTGGAGTTTGTATGTTCTGTAGGTGTGGAGTTTGCATGTTCTCCCCATGTTCTATAGGTGTGGAGTTTGCATGTTCTGTAGGTGTGGAGTTTGTATGTTCTGTAGGTGTGGAGTTTGCATGTTCTCCCCATGTTGTGTTGGTGTGGAGTTTGCATGTTCTCCCCATGTTCTGTAGGTGTGGAGTTTGCATGTTCTCCCCATGTTGTGTGGCTGTGGAGTTTCTAAACTGCCCATTCTGTTAATGTGTCCTGTGTAAAGGATCAGCATCCTTTCCAGGGTGTTTCCTTGCCTTGTGTTTCCTTGGAAAGGCGCCAGGCTCCCAGTGACCCCGTACTGGAAGATGGATGGATACATGTCAGATGGCTAACTACTTAACTGCTCTAAATATCTACAGATATTGCAACCAGCATGAAGAAGAACAGTACACCAGTGCACAACCTGCCGGTTTGATGTCAACATAGTGACTAAAAATTACTGCTGGAAGATGGGGCTCGTTGGTCATGGGACCCCAGCTGAGGTTTGACATTGTAAGAAACATGCCAATGGGGATGTGCCTCTGCTGTCTGCATGACTGGAGGAAAGGCAGTGCCTGGGAGTTGGATGCAAGAACATGTGCTTAAGGAAGATTGCAGTTATCTTCCACAAAATTGTGTTGCCCCATTGAAAACAACTATTGATTGCATTGAACACAGAGACCTCCCTTTTTATAGTGTTCACATATTTTTCTTTTTCTCAAGAATGACTGTTTATGTTCTTTTTGTACATATGAGTGCCTTCAGATGTACCTTCTCTCGACAGGAAAAAAAATGTTTTCATAGTAGTTGCCTGTTCTTTTCAGAGTGAAGACTATATTCATCTTTATTCTTCTGGTCCCTTTTAAACTCAGATTCTAACTTAGTTTCTGCCATTTGCTGCTCAGTCTGGTCCGATGGAAAAGGAAGAAGGCCTGTGAGAACAATAATGGAAATATTAATCATGGCCTAACGCAGCCTGCTGTAGTGAGTAAATTAAGTCATTTTAATTGAAATTCCAGAATCCTGCACTGAGTGTCTGGGGACTGGGCTTGGATTTGGTGAGTGCATAAATGCAGCTAAGGTTTAGGCTCATGCGGGCTCCCTCTGTAGTGCAATATTATTAAGATAGGTGAGATAATTAAAGCAAACACAGAGCTTCATATAAATGCATTCGAAAAGCATTTAAAAATATTTTTCCTCAGGCAGTTTGACTACTGAACAGGCCGGCCCTCAAATCTAAGACGAGATCTTTTAAAGGGACCAACTTTCCCTCTCTTTGCACTGGAATCATAACAGTGTAACTAATATTTATTTATTTCACATTCTCTTTCTTTCAATCTCATCACCCATTTGCACAATCATATTTTTAACTGTAGTTTTTTCTTTAAAAAATCCGTCTGTGGTCAGTATTTTGTGCCTTATATATTTATATTGAAATTTCATGTCAGCATATGATCCACGAATCAAATCACTGGAGATGACAAAGGTATGTTCACTCGGACTTACTTAACGTCTACAATATTCTATAAAGGGTGACATGACATTAAAATAAGCATAAAAATAACAAAAGAAGAGGTTGCACTTTGCATGATTGGGTATATTTGGAAGTAGCTATGGCATGCAGTTAGTTCAGGATTACTGCCCTTACTTTATTCACACCCACAGGTATCCTCAAAGAGGCAGACCATTTATTTCATTGGAGGACAATGCAAAAGGAGACAGAGCCAAATATAAATAGACAGTGAGGAACAGCACTGAACAGTTACTTCTTGTTCTACAGAATTTCCACAGAAAGTGTAAAAGATGAGTTTACCGACATGGAATACTAGCTGTGAGCAAGAACAGTCAACAAACAAGAAGGATCAAAGAGACTTTGCCCTTTTTAACCTTTTGTCTACTGTGTTCTCCACTGTTTTCCAGTTTTCCACTGTGGTTCTCTGGGTATTTTTATACTTGTAGCTTATGCATTCTCTTGGACTTCCAACACAGAATGAAATCCCATTCACAGCACGCAAAAGCTCATTGAGCCACTGTCACTGGAAATGTTTCCAGATCAGCTGCACATTTTTGAGATGTACTTCACAGACTTTGTCTGGCTTTCTGAACTGCCACAAGTGTTATGTTAATTATATACATGCATTAGGACAGCAGTTTTCAAGAGAACTTTGGCTTTTTTGTGGAGTTCTGCTAAACTAGTTTCACAGAATTAATATACCTTTTTTTAAACATCATAGGTAGTAGAACACATGCTATACTACTGCTATGTATATATAGAACCAGAGGTTTTGTGCTTAGCATATACATTAGTTATTTCCATATAAATATTAAAACTAATGTTTTATTCTTTCTTTACAAAGCTCTTTCTTGCAGAAGTGGTATAGTACCTATCAGCATTATTAAGCTAGCAACTCCACCCCTTGTCATGTATTAAAATATTTTCATGAATATAAATCACTAGTAGGACCTTTTTCATTTTTGTTATGATACTAGTTTCTCCTGAATGTGCCCGCATTTGTCTGGAGAGTCAGTGACATCTCAAGTGCACACCGGAGGCTCCACACTTTTCCTGTGTTACTGTACTTCACTCCTTCCACACCTTGCTAATGATGCTAATGCAAATGTTCTTTCTTGTTCATGTGCAGCTGTAGGTTAGCAGGAGGACTGCAATCAAGGCAATGTGAAACAAATACTATGCATCCATTCATCCAGCCATCCATCTTCCATCTGGCTTGGTAAAAGTTTCAGGAGTAAACACTGGCTATATACTGTGTACTGTCTTTATCACTTAGCTACACAAACAATCTTACAGGAATTCGGGTGTGGGTTTGTAAATTTAAGTCTTGTATGAGTATGGAAAGGGTCATACAATTTGTATAAATTGTTTTGTGATATATCCACTGCAAAAGAAGCAGATTACAATAAAAAGCTATTTACTTTATATTCACAGTATTCTTAGTGGTTAGCTAAGAAGACAATGTTGTCCTTGAAGTTGTACATTACATCAATCACCTCCAAAAAACCTTAACACCGGTATTAGTGTTATTAGTGGGATTATCCTGGTTTGAATCTACAGATGATAGATGATTCTGACATTTGCACTGTTGAAACAGTGATTTTATATCAAAGTCAAATCATATTCATATCAAGTAATGCCAAAATATCCATCCATACATTTTCCAAACCGCTTATCCTTCTGGGTCTCAGGGGGTCCGGAGCCTATCCCAGAAGCTACGGGTATGAGGTAGGGAACAACCCAAGATGGGGGGCCAGCCCAACGCAGGGCGTAATACCAAAATATTCTGTAGAAAAAAAACATCAGTCCTTCTGTTTATATACATTGGACCTGTATTCAAGACAGACATTCTATGATAAAAAAGATCCTAAAAGTTTCAGCTAAGGTATGAATGAATGGATTAAAAGCATTCAGTTTCATCTAGACCTCAAATTGTTGTGGTAGGATACAAAGTAGGCTGTCAAAGCTATATTGCCAACAAATTTGGAGAAGTTCTATGGGTAAAAATAGACAAAGTCCAAAAAGATATGTGATGATGTGAGTCTACAGCGATGAGCATTTGTATTTCCTCACTTAAGCCATTGGACTATTTTAATTTGAGCATAATCAATTAATTAGCCCAGTCCTTGAAACAACAGCCTTATTGGATTCTGGTCAGAAAAATTACTTTAGAGAATTAAAATGAATTTTGAATAGGGAGATTTTTAAACACACAAATATACAAACAATCAGGCAGGTAGGTAGGCAGCTAGCTAAATAAATTGACAGACAGACAGACAGACAGACAGACAGACAGACAGACAGACAGACAGATAGATAGATAGATAGATAGATAGATAGATAGATGTCATATGTCTTCAGTAACAATGCTTATGCCAAGAGAACACTTTGTTATGACAGGTTTTCATGGCATGCATTCTTCAGTCTTTCTCTGCTTTTTCTGCTTCTTTGTGATGTCTGAGGTGTAATGGGGTGGGGGGGGGGCAACAATCTCGTCAATCTCAGGTATAATTCCTAAATCCAAAATCAAGCCAAAGTTATGTGTCAAAGGTGCCATCGAAAGCCTCCTCGCAAAGCAGCCCTAACCCATTTGCACAGCTGTGAGATTTTCTCCTAATTTTAACTAAGCAGCTATTTTAGAATATTGATTCATGCTTAGAATATGCTGAGAATATTTTTTTATGTGTTCAATACAAAGGGTTTGTATAGCCGCTATATGACGAGTAAGGGGTGCAGTATCAAAAGAATTTAAGAAAAAAGCCTCCCAATGAAGTTTTCTCAGATGCATTACAATTTTAACTCAACAACAGCTTTACCCATTAACCTTTATAACCAGTAGGTGGGAACACCAAGTTCCTGAAAGAACAACTCGGTCCACTGAAGTTACAAGCAGCTTAATGGTAATATAATTAATGGTTCTTAGCAATTAATGGTTCATTTGTATTTAATCCCTTAAAGGAAATGTATGTTACCTTCTAAATATTCAATGGTATAAATGTATTGTTGGTGGGGTTGTATCACAAAAGGGCTAAAAAGCTAATACACCGGCATGATCATACTTATTAAAACAGACTATATTTAACCAGAGGTGGAAAGTCCAGGACCAGACAGTACAAATCCAGACCACGGCTTTGTTTCAACCAACCAGTTGAGTATAATGAGTCACAGTCGTAAAGTACTCGGCTGGTTAGATGAAACGAAACCTTGGTCTGGATTTGCACTTTCAGGAACTTTCTCCAACTCGCCACCTGTATTTGGCAATGTGTGTGTGTGTGTGAGTGTGTGTGTGTGTGTGGGGGGGGGGGGGGGGGGGAGAGACCAACGTAATGAAAAAGTTCAGAACATTATTTTAAATCTTCAAATAACAAAAA
>JABFEA020000036.1:9281905-9298473 GCA_019775915.2 Cyphomyrus plagiostoma | reverse complement strand
CCCCCCCCCCCCCCCCCCCCCCCCCCCCCCCGTGCGTGGGCCGCGGCCCCGGGGGCGCCCCGGGGGCGCGCCCCCCCCCCCCCCCACACACACACGTACTGAAAAAGTTCAGAACATTATTGTAAATCTTCACATAAGAACAAGACTTCCTATGTATTGTTTCATCTGCATGTAGTTTAAATAGAATGTGGTCTGCCATGGAAGCACATAAGCACATATGTCTTAAGAACTAAGTAGCAGAGCCAAGGCCCCTGCTGAGTGCATGAAGAGCTGGGAGCACTCCTCCAGAGGCATGTTAAAGCATGCTGTGAAGCAGCCTCTTTGCACGCTCCTTGTTACTGTATTTCCTCGATCTGCATAAACATGTTAGTAAACCAAAGTGGTCTTTGAATCTAAATCTTCAGTTATTATTCAAATTAAATCAAGTCTGGCAGATGGTAGAAGAAGGCAGAAGCACGCTGTAAATCTCCTGTTCTACCTCCGTGATTGCTCTGCCCACACTGGAATAAAGATTCAAAGAAAACCAGTAATCATGACGGATATCATTAGCATATTCCCAATAAGGGAGTGTAAGGGGAAAAAAAAAAAAGAAAGAAATTGCCTGGATAATATGGGCAACGGACGAATCAATGGAGAATATGCATGAACACAGCTGCTTGACAAACACATTCACTTCAGTACGTGGGAAAGGAAGTTTACTGAAATGACGCGTTTTATACTGAGCTCATAGATTGACTGGGAACTTTTGATAGTATCGTTTTTCAATCTTAGAATCAGTTTTGCAGCTGGGTAACCCTTGGTTTTTTTTTCCATCAATGTCCACAAAGCTTCAAGTGGCTGCTGTCATTTGAAGAAATTTGTAGAATTCATATTTTCAATGAACTTAATAAAAAAAAATGAACTATGGCTCTCTACATGCTACACGATCTTAGTGGTTCGTAGAATCCTCTCTGTCTTTTCACTATATGCGGTATATAGTGTGGTATGTTATGGTATATGTTACAATGTAGGGTATATAACAAAACTGATGCCATTCTTATCCAGTTCCTAGTAAGTGTTTTAAAAAATGTGAAACTCTGTGATCCACTTGGTTTAGTTTGGCGTAATTAAAAAAATACACTTAAAGGAAACTGCTGCACAAATTAGTGGAGATAATGCTTTTTGCAAATGGTTTAAACATCACAATGCTTCAGCTGAATCACTTTAGTTGTGGTTTGAATGTGGAGTAACAGTATAATGGTAATAATGCTTGTCCTTAATTAACTATTTAATGTGCCTTTTGTTGCCTGCGTATCAATTTTATGTAAATAGCACTGCTTGCAAAGCAGTTAAAAAATAAGGAAACTTAAAATAAAAAAACACTTTGATTTGCATACAAAGTTAATCACAAGTTAAACATTAATTTAATTAACAGGCTGTGATTTTGCTTGTGTTGATCATTGCTAAGATCTGTATTACTCAGTAAACCACCCTAAATGTTCATGACAGTATACATATATATATATATATCTGAAGTAGACACAGCGGGCTTATATATCTGAAACATATAAAGTCTTTTAACAGCATTTAAATTCTGCTAATGCATTTGCATTTATGTATTCTTAATGATTAAGAGAACAAAAAAAAAAAGAAACTACTAACAAGAAACGGAAAGAAATGGTGTGAATTCTGCTGCATATATGCAGTTTGGGAAGAACATGAAAGAGGTCATTTATTACTGACACATCTGTTTTAAAAGGAGAAGTAAGACCTACGGTCTTGATAGATAATTGATTACCCCAATTAGGGGCAGATGGTTAAAAATAAAGTAAAGAAAGTGACACAATAGTTACATTTTTTGCTGCATTGTTATAAATTTTTTTGTTGTATATGTGACAGACGTGGTCAGCCTGTGTTGAATAATTAAGCGAGTGCTGAAGAGAAAGAGTTAAATGAGACTCACCACTATTAAATTCCCTTTATTCCAACCAAGAATGCAGAAAACATTAATAATGCTTCTGTCACATCCCCATTCTCTGCAGTGAAAACTGAAGAAATCATCAATTACTGTTTGTGTCACTCAGTAAAGACCCCTGCGATTGTTTATCCCTGTCTGTGTTGTTTTATTTTTTATTCACCTACAGACCACCTATTCTCTGCAATCTGAATAGTGCTTTGCCCACTATACCAACAATAAGCCAGTTAGCTCACATTCCATGTGTTAAGGAGCTAGGAGACCTTCGACACAGCTTTTACCAAATTGTTGAAACTAGTTTGAAGTATTTGATACCATCAGTCAAATTAATTGATTAACTGGTTAAAGAAATGGGGTGTGCACAGGGAATGATTTGAGTTACAATTATTCTATCACATAAATTATGGAGGTACCAAGTATTTCTGAAATAAAACTGTCCCCATTCACATAAAAGAAAGCTAAATCAATCAAGTGATAATTAAAATGTTATTATCAGTAGTCACCTTTAATTATCACGTTGAGGCTGTACCCTCGCTACATTTAACACAAAGTATAAAAGACATTTGGTTTTCATACATTCAGAGGTGCTTGAACCCCACATTCCTTTCACGATGTAGAATCCCTTTCAAAATATTACACAGTAAGCTGCAGAATGAGTACAAGTGACACGAACTTGTTTGTGCACATTGTAACCAGCCAAACAGCAGAGAATGGGATGATTGTTTTATCTGTTCACAGAAACGCCTTCAATTCTAGATCCCCATCTCTATGCACCATCTCAGTGGATGGATATTTTAGTCAATAAACTCCTCTACTGACATTCCAATCCAGTATAAGCAATATTTTGCTTTTCAGTTCCATCTTCAGCAATATCACCACAATCTATGGTTCTATTTTAAACATTAAAAAGTTATATACTTTCAGCAGCATTCTTTTCATTATGAAATGTCATTTACTCAAAACCTCCTTGTATGAAATCTCCTTGTATGAAGTTTCACAACTTTTCCTTTTATACCCTAACCTCACAGCTTTTATTCTATACATGATAACAGAACCTCAGTTAATCCATTCATGAACATTTTTAATCAAATTGCATACTGAATACAATATGTTTATATACTTATATTTTTCTTGTGAATTCTTGGGTTCCCTCCTGCGCAATCTCCTAGACGTCAACAGGACAACAAAAATACAAGTTAGCAGATTAAATAGACGCATGAATAAGAAGTTGGTACACTCAGTGAGATGCATTTTTCCTTTTTCTGTAGTCTGTACTATCCTAGAGAGCAAAAATATATAGCAACTATATTTCTTCATGATTTCTGAGTTACTATTAAGTATTTGTCCCCCCTTCAGTATGAAGTGTTACATTTCCTGATGGTGCCTCTGGAACCTTTTTGGTTATAAGGTTATGCCCATAATGACTATTCTGTTTGTTATTTGCCTGTTTAGGACATGTGGGGTCCTGAGTAATAGGGGGTCACTGTCTATGATGACTCATAATCCATCAAGACTCATAAAGATACTGTCATATGGATTGTCTTGATCAACATCTTTAAGGTAAGTACACCTCAAACCTCAGATCATGACCAACTAGTGATAAGAATAAGCACACTGTCCATGCATTTCACCAGGAGATCCAGTTCTATCAAGAACTGTGCTGTAACACAAAGTAATAGGTTACCCCAAGTCTTTCAGAGGGACACCCATGTTGGACCACTTACACAATTTTCAACATAGGGAAATGGTCCCATTGACTTGTTTGACAAATATTACTAATTTTAAACATAATAACTATGTTTATTATGTTTAAAATATTTATTCATTCATTGATCTATTTATTTATTGGTTAGTTGTTTGCCTTTTGTTTTTTTTTGTTTTTTTGAAAATGATGTTTATTCGATTTTGATTTAATTATGTCAATCATTTATTTCCATGTGCTGTAATGCCTAATTTATCTCTCTAGATTCAAAATTCTACCAAAAACAGCCAGATATAACCCAATATTACTCATTGTAGAAATGTACAAATATGCTATTAATAATGTTTATAAATGTTTATTTGTGAAACATATCATTACTAAGTCCATATCAATGCTAAGTTCAAAGTTCATTCACATAAACAAATGCACAACATGCCAACATTTCTTTCTAAGAGGCCTATATATTTAGCATTGCATATTTTGTTGCATAGAAAAAAAATTATTACACACACCTAGATAAAATAATGTAATTCAAAATAAATATAGCTGCTTCCCATCAAAGATACACTAGGCAGTGATTTATTCTTAGTCACTGGAAGCAGTAAAACATCTTAAGGTTCTGGAAAATGGCAGCACCAGCCGGAGCAAAAATGCTGTATTGGCATTAAAAAAAAAAACAATAGCAATAAGATTACGTGCATCAATGTGTTTAATAAAGACATTTTTCAAGACATGAACAGAAAAAGCATAAATTTTATTTTCAGCTTTGTTTTTTGTTGTTTTTTTTAATCACAAAAAAACGCTGCGCATTGAGTTACATAACAGATATAACTCTGGAATTAAGTGAATTATTAAATGCATGTAATAATAATAATAATATTATAAGTACTATAATTAGAAAAAGGTATAAGGTAGAATGCTATTGTCTACAGCTGCTAAGGATATCTTGTATATTAATATCACCATGCTATTTGTTTCTTGTTCTACTCATTGGTCAAACTCTTTTCAATAGTAAAAAAAATACCATTTTCACTAGTAGCCAAAATTGTAGAATTACTTCCAGTTTTTAGAGATTGCAGAACATTATTCAGCTGTTGCTCCAGTTACTCATTTAACCGTCCAATGTCTGATTATGTAAACATTCTTTGATTATTTATAAACATTATCACCAATATCGTGTAGTATATTTGTTTAAGCGTAATACTAGTTGTGTCCATAATTTTGGCCACTAGCATACATGGCAGGGGTAGGAAACTCCAAACCTTCCTTAATAATTAAAGGTTAATAATTTAAAGACATACTAGATGCAGGAATATCCATTGTCTTCAGATTAGCTGCTTCATATTCTAGTGAGGTTCACCGGGCAATAATTCTTGTACACACATGTGTTTCATTTATCCTGAATGCAGTTACGCAGATTTCATTAATTATATTATGTTTCAATATTCTATTGCATTTCACAAATGAACCTGAAGCATCCTTAGCTAAGAGTTCTGAAAATTAGAGAGTACTTGAAATAAAGAAGTACTTTACTGGACAATCACAGTAAGCAGCATCTTATGTTGGCGTTATGAGTTTAGTCTTGAGTGCCATTTATATTGGTTGTTCTAGATGGACCTCAGGTCTGTTTTATGTTATGGTTTTGATTAATAAATCTATACTTTTTGTTGGGGTCTCACATACACAACTATTGATGTGTACGTATATACACACGTTATAAACTATCATATCCATGTTTTGGCCTAAACTTATTTAATTCGGAATCCCAATATTCAAACAGGACTTACAACATTATGATTAATTTATGTTGATTGCATAAATATTCAGACCCTTGAAATTGAAAATGAAGGCACCTTTGCCAGTAATTACGGCTGGACTTTTTTTTTTTGTAGGTCAACTACTTTGAACACTGATTTGATGCAATTTTTTCCCATTGTTGCCAGATTTCTTAAAGTTCTCTCAAGTTGCTCTGGGATTGCTTATAGACAGAAGTAAATCTTTCCAGATTGTCCTGATTCAAGTCAGGACTGATTTAAGGACAGATACTGTCTTTCTTATTCCTGAGCCAGTTCAGCACAGCTTTGGCCTTGTGTCTTGGGTTTTGTTTCTGAAAGGTTGCCTATTTTGGTATCTGTCTTTATTTTTTTCAGTATATTATGTTTCAGCCCAATCAATTTCCCACTATTTGATGAAAAGAAGTATCGTCGTTGGTTGATTTTTCCTCTAACTTGTCTGACTGTGTGTGGGGTTGACCAGGGGTGGATTAATGAATACGCTTGCCTATGCTCCAGCCTAGGGTCCCAGAGTGATCAGGGGGCCCCTATTGTTTTTTTTTTTCTTCTTGATCCTTCATTGGTCATTTGTTTGTAAAATTGGTGATTGGTTAAAACTGAATGGGAAGACCAATCCTAAATGTATCTCTTTTTTAGCCCTCTTTTTATACTGTTCTGTATTTTCCAGTAATGCAGTTCCCTGCGTTTAATGGATTTTATGAGTCTGGTGAATGAGTTTTCTGCCCGGAAACCATGTAGAAAAACATTCTAATACTAAAAACTTGTTTAAGATTCTTTTGGAATTTGCCCTTCTCTGTAGAGTTCTGTTTGGTCTATGGTATCTATGGTAAATTGTTCTCGCGTGTACAATGTGGATGAAGTTGACACGCATTGGATCACAGTGTATTGTTTTAAGGCGATTGCTATTGAGATTAGTTTATTCAATGAGGTCTCTGTTGAGTTCTTTCTGGTTGCTGCACATGACTGATGTGAATGTGCAGGCTTGCTGGTTTGTTGTTCTTATAACGTGATTGTTCTCGTTTGACACAGCATCACACTCTCTTTGACTTTGTAGAAATTATTTAAGAGTTATCAATATTTAAAAAGTTTTAGTGTTTAATTATTGTACTGTTTTGGAGCAGAAGAGGGGCCTACAGAAAGCGTAGCCTAGGGGGGCCCTGAACTCATTAATCCGCCACTGGGTTTGACTAATATTAGGGATCTCTTCAGTGGTTAACCCAGAACTCTCAACGCAATATAAACCTAAGCTACACGGCCCGTCCGAAAAAAAAGTTAGCGATTTAAATTTATATCAGCAAATACTTAAGAGCCAATGATTGGATCATTATTACAGCTCAGCAACATTATGCAGCAATAAAGTGAAGTCAGCTGACTACCTGAATCTACTGAATGGCCAGGTTACACCTCCATCCATCATCAATGGATTTTTTTCTTCCCTATTGGCACGGTTATATTTCAGGACAAGAATGCCAAGATTCATTGGGTTCGAATTGTCAAAGAGTGGTTCAGGGAGTATTAGGAAGCATTTTCACGCATGACTTGGTCACCTCAGAGTTGTGACCTTAACCTCACTGAAGGTCTTTGGCATGTGCTGAAGGAGGCTTTATGGAGGCTCAACTCACTTGTCAATACAGGATCAGTGAGAAATGAATGCAAATCTGGATGAAAATAAAAGGGTGAGATGTTGCATAAGCCTGTGGAAACAGCGTCATGACAAATGTGCGCCATAATCAAAGCTAAAGGTGGTCCAAAGAAAAATTCAAATGGCAACCTTTTTTTGGACGGGCAGTGTATGTACATCATGCAGTTTTACTTAATTTTGGGGGAGCACTCTCATATTTTATTAAGCTACATGCAGGATAATTTTATAATGTCTTCTTTTTTGTGACCCTGATGTCAGTGGCGTCAGCAGAAAATTTCAATAGGGGTAGCCGTCAGGGGCTAGCAATATTTTTGGGGGTGACCACACCACACCGTATCTATTCTATGGTTCTGCTTACAAAATAAAATAATCCATATTTTGTTTTTATTATTTTGATGTGGGGTGGCAACAGGGGTGGTCACATATTATATTTTCTTGGGGTGACCATGGCCACCCCTGGCCCCCCCTTAGATCCGCCCCTGCCTGATGAATGACTTAAGCTATAAATATTGTTAACTGATATTCTTTCTCTTTTCCAGAGAACTCTTAAGTTCTTTTAAACTTGTATTATTGTTAGCCTTATTATGGTGTCTCTCACAAGTATTCTCCTTGCCCAGCTGTTAGGGTTTAAGGGACAACCTCATCTGGAAAGTGTATGACTGCTGTGATGCAATTCCTGCTCACAGGGTTTGTGGGGAATGTACTTAAAGAGATATTCGTAGACTTAGATATTGTTTTTCTGCCCTTCTGAGCTCTGTATTTCATTACTTTATCTTTGACTTGCTTTGAGAGATCTTGTGTCTTCGAGGTTCAATTTTTGTTTAATTTCCTACCAGACCAAAGAGTAGCAGAGATGGCTATTGTTTTTCTTAAACTATATAAAATTACTTTGTGTGTCTTTATGTAACAATGAACTGTGCACCAGAATGATCAATGTGAAAATATTAAAATGTGTAATGTGAAAATATAGATATGCAATACAATTAGAGTATTTAGTTATGAAATATCAATAATATGCATCATATTTACAGGCTGACGATTTAACACAACCGATTATTTACCCATGTTTATCAGTAGACTGTTACAATTTTATTTAGTCAAGAACATGCCAAAACCCAACAAGAAGCCCACAAATAAGAGCTATTGTTAATAAGCCAATGTCTAATCAGCTGTCTTCCAGTTGACACGGGATGTTAAACAGCATCCACCTGTTTTCTAATATAATGTCTATAAGTAGTCCAAAATAAAGGTAATCACTCCTGTAAGCCTTCTTTGCATGATGGTGCAGATTCTTCATTAGCATTAGCAGACAATAACAATAACAAGATAGTTTCCCAGACAAAGGTGGTAAGCCTCCTCTAGTTTGTAAATTCCTTATGTTCTTACTAAGAAATGTTTGACTGATGCATAGATATAAAGCAGAGGAAAGGTACAGATTAGATGATAGGTGTAAAAAGATTTTTATGGCTTTACATTTTCTTGGAGCACTGCAGAAACTATAATTATGAAGTTTAATGCATATAATACGGCCAAAATGTGTCTAAATCAGGTTCTCCTGCCAAACTGTTCCAGAGAGTTCATGAAAGTCTCATCAGACAGGACACCAGAAATCAATCTTTTTGCCAAAGAATGGTAATATTGTGCAGAGTACGAGAATCTCTGCAACTCTGCCCAAATTTGGGTGTTATAGGAGGGTGCCAAGAAAAGTTCTACTGACATTGAAGCTTGTTTAAGGCATTCAGAAACAATACTCTAGGGATTCCGGAGCCATGTGGGAAAAGGTTCTGTGGTATGATGAAACCAAGATAGCACTGGGTGACCTCAATGTAAAATGTTATGTCTGGCAAAAACCAAACACACTACATCGTAAAAAACAACATGCATGCCCTAAAGTGTGATGGATACAGTATCCATCTATAAAGCTGATTGTTTTTATTAAGTACTTGTGAGGTTTAGATGGGAAAAGGGATGGAGTCAAAGTAGGTTTTTGAATGCAACCAGTTGCCCTTTGCCAGAAAAATCAAACTATGGAAAATTTACTTTCAACACGGTGACTCTAGGCACACTATCAAAAGCGGGATATCTAGCAGAATTGCTAATGACCCGAAAGGCAAATATTCTGAAGTAACCAAGCCGGCAGCCTGAACTCACAACCAATCAAAAACAGCCATCTAGCAACAGTCTAGCAATGGTTCCCCTGTAATATGAACAGATGAATGCAGAAATATCACTAAAGCTTGACGTGTTGTGATGGTGGATGCCTACCTAAGTTGTACTTGGCAGTAATCTATGCAGAAGGTGATTATACCAAGCATCAGCTCGGGGTTGTGTACACTAATCCAACCCATGTTCCTGCTTTTTGCTTTTATATTTAGAAAACTAGAGCATTTGTTTTATTTATTTATTTATTTATTTATTCCCTCTTGGAGGTTGTGTGTTCCAATATGTAAATAAAGGTAGAAAAATATCATTTCATTTATCTTGATTTTGGGTAATTGGCCCAACAGATGTCAACATATTTAAATGGTATGTAGATTTTCTATATGTATTATATATTATATTCAAGAAAAAAAAATGTTATCAGTTTGCTACTATATTGCTTTGCACTTTTTGTTAGGCATATTCCAAATGTACTTTAGTTTTACTATTGTAGCAAAGATGTGCAGATTTAATTTTAGCTATTTAACACATACAGCTGTATTAGTGCATACCACAGTGTTTCACTGATATTTATTTCCATACTCTTTTATTATCTGATGATTGGTCATTTTAAGCATTCATTGTAAATAGCAGGGCACATATCTCTTTGGCATGCTAAACGTTCCAGAAAGTAAACAAGCATGTTGTGTTAACGTTAAAGGTAAGCTGAATGCACAGTGATGTTTGTTTTATGTTGAACGTGTGGGATAATTGAAATCAGTTTTTATCTTTCATTGCCTTCTGTACCTAACCTTGTTTTTATATAGCAATGTCACAATGTTTTTGTATATCTGGTGTAATATCAGATTGTATACTTAAATTATATAGTTAGATTTTAAATTATATTTATAGAATACATCAATGTATTTCAATTATTTTTCTACATTTCTTTGAAGCCAGTTTTCCTTTATGCTGAAACTAACATCCACAAATTATAAAACACTGAACAACATGGACAGGATTACCACAACTATGTACTCAAAGTTAATAAAATATCTGATTTAGCTTTGTGACCTATAAGAAATCACAAGTGTGTATCTGGGAATTATGTATACTGAGTAGTTGTAGTACACAGTGTAGCATAAGCAGCATCGCATTTCATGCAATAAGAGTGCTCGGGGTCTCGAGTGTTATTTGTAACTTTAATACATTGAATAATATCCTGTTTCTGTTCAAATTGCACTTTTGTATGATTATTTTAGAACGTTATGGTGGCCCTAATGCAGGAGTGAGTGTATGTGAAAGTGCTCTCCATCCAGGGTGCATCTCAACATGGTACTAACCATGTTTAGCACGGTTTGTATCACATTTTTTAACATTAAAAACACAAATGTTACAATTCCATTGGATTTTATTGTAAAGGGTAGCTTTTATTCACTTGAAAACAATTTATCTTGTCTGTACATTTTCTCTGAAATTTTAACAAATAGAAAAATGTCTAACAGAAAATGTTTCAGAGGATTCAAGCTGAACATTACAAAGGTGTCTCAAGTGTGTTGCAAAGTGATTCAAACTCGGTCCTAACAGGGCATAAAAAAAAACACAAAATAAAAAGAAGCCTGAAAGAAGGCAGTAAAATTATATTTCTGCAATCTAATATCCAGGACGACTCAAACTGCAGATCACAATTACAGTTATAAAACACAAGTGGGGTGTCTTGATCATGGCAGGTAAGGACCCCAGGTTAGTGATTGCAGTCGGCTGATCACAGAGTACTGAAGTTAGGTTTATGCAGACAACTGTATTATTCTCTCTTTGGTTATTGCCACAGACCAACTGCAATTTTCAGAAGGCATGAGGCAATATACCTCAGTCTGCTACTACAAGGGCTTACATATATTTTGTCTTACATTATATTCATAGGATGATGAATTCTGCTGTATTTCAGCTGACCTCTGCTGCGGTACATTCAAATCCGTATTAATGTCCATCATGCAGACGAAATGTAAAAGCAAGTTGTAAAACTGCTATCCAATGAAGAGTGCAGTTTTAATGCATATTCCTGTTCATTCTGATGATACTCTCTTTTTCTTTGGCTACATTGCCATTGTTTCCATCCTACACTTCAAGTTAAACTTCTCCCTTAGAAATGTGTCCTTGATTGGGGAAAAAATCTGTCCACTCCTGGGGTCCAGCAACATGTAGATGAATGCACCAAATCCGACACTGAGTCCATCTAGGTAACGGCTCTGGAGGGCTCTTCAACTTCCACCCATTGTGTGGTTCTGTGCACATCTCTCTGCTTGTACTCACCGAGGCTTCAAAACTTCAAATTGCCCAGCAGAAGTTATTTTTTCAGTAGAAACTGGCTTCACCGATTACAACCTGCTGGTTTGAGGACTGGCTGTTCTTGGGAATGTTTGGGTTATTATCTGTAAAATATAAAATTAAATTTTACTCATTTGGTCACATACAAACCTATTTAAACCTTTTTAATTTTTAATGTTAACATCTTATTACATTGTTTAAGACAATTATACGGGGCTAATATATTCCATAATTCTGATATTTTATACTTCCTGGGGGCTATACACCATGTATAAAGAATATGAATCCAAAGTGATTTCATGTAAAACGCATCAATCTAGATTAAGACATGCAATAAATATTACATTTACTAAAGTGATTTGCAGGTAAATTTTAGATTCCTTGAAATATAAAAATATTGATCATATTCCACATTTTCCATAATCTCTCAGAGCCTAAATCACAAGGCACAGAGCTAGCATACAGTATACTGTACAAAGAATATAATTTCTTAATTATACTCTTTTTTAAATTATTCTTTTATTTTTTGGACAATGTTTTCTTTTATTTTCAGATGCATCCATCCAGAATGTTTGAAACACTGGAGTCAGAAAGGAGTAATTAATGTTAAAGTATGAATGACATTGAGGATACAGATGATTCAAAGGTTTCAACATTCTAACCGTGGAAGCTTGGAGGTGCTGATTGCACAACTCAGTTCCATGTAAAAAATAATAAATTTACAAAGAAAAACACATAATGCAAAGTCACCTACCAATAGCTCAAATGAAAAAGCAGAGGACAAAATCACAATCCAAACATCTTTCAGGATCAGTAATGTCTTTAAATAAGTTGACTGCATAATGATCTATCAAACAAATTCTATGGTACCCATTCATACAAAATGAGAAAATCCAATTAAGAGAATTTTCAGCAACCATTTCTTGACTGACACAACTAGTGTGTCTGTACATTTTTAAATCTTCTGAAGGATAAACCTCAATAGATGTTAGTTGTTCAGATTTGTTCAACAGCAGTGTTTGAAGGAAATATTTTTGACACATAACTCATTTACAACAGTTATATGTAGATCCTACGTTTGGGGAAGTAATTGTAAAGTACGGTAAAACAGAGGAACCAAAATAAGAAAGCAGAAGTTTTAGAAGGAGGAATTTAAGAACCTTCAGACGGGTATGGCTGTATTAAAATATCGCCACTTTCCTAATCATAATGAGATAACTAGTCCAAAAGCCAGCACCATTTCAAATACATTTGTTCTTCCCTCCTATGATATCAATAGTTTTTGAAAATAACAGCCTGACTTGCAATGAGTTTGCTGTATTCTGTTTAAATAGCATAATAAACCTTCACATTTTCGTGCTAGTTCGTTCTGGGAAGCAAATGATTTTTGAAATGTCGTACTTGCTTAACAAATATGAACATAGCACCTAGCATGGCATTCAGTTCGAGTTACATATTGAAACAATGCATTAAGATAATGGACAGTTTAGAATTAACTCTTGAAAATAACTTACATTAACGAAATACAGAGAAAACCTTCTGAAAAGCCCATTCAGTGGCTTCAGGATTACCGATCCAACAATTAAAATAGAGCTCTTTGAATTATTTGGATTTTTTTAATGGAAATAAACCATCATTATTTTAAGAGAAGGTTATTGCTTTTATATGAAAACATTCCCATAACATGTATCCCCTGGGACACCATTACCAATTGTTAACCACTGGACTAAAATGAATAGAAGTTAGTAACAAAGGCGATAGATGCCTTTTCCTCATAATAAGGAAAAACATAATGTTTAATTAATGTTACAGTAATTAACATTTTAATAAACTCTTTTCAACAGGGACTATATCATCTATTGAACACAACATTGAGCCCAGAGCATCTTACTCAAACAATGTTTTTCTGAACACTGTGTGTATCACACACACATATATACATATGCCGTTTTCTCTGTCAATTTGACATTAGATAGATTAGATGGGTTAGATGCGTCATTAATAGCATCAGGCACTGGGAACTGCAAACTGAATCTCATTGTACTTGTGCAGAGACAATTGTACTTGTGCAATGACAATAAAGATATTCTATATTATATTGTATAATTTTGATTTCTAATTTCATTTTGACATATAACTGAATATGACACCACACTATTACAACTATTAACCAAATCACCATAAAAGATGCCATACATCCATGCATCCATGAATCCTTTATCTAAGTGTTTATCCTGGACAAGATGATTAGGGCCCCAGGATCATAAATCCCAGGCACATGCAACACAAGGCAGACATACATCTGAACAGGATACCAGTCAATCTCTGGACACTCATCTAAACCAAAGGCAATTTGGAGATGCCAATTAGCCTGTCTTTGGGCTATGAAAGAAAACCAGAGCATCCAGAGGAAACCTGTACAACACCGGGGAACTGTACAAATCCACTCACACAAAGAGCAGGCATTTGGACTCTCTGCCCACTGAGCCATCATGCCGCCTTTGAATAGACTAATATAAAAGAAAATGGTAATGCTTTATGAGCTTCATGTTGTAACAGAGGGATCGAAAAACACACAATAAAGTCAGTTGACCCTTTTATAAATCTTGTTCCGTTGTATTGCAGCATCATTCCTGTGTTCTTTCACCATTGACATGTCCCTATCAAACTTCACCACCTGCCGAGTTAAAAGCCCACAATATTGCGCAGTGAAGAGTGAGAAAGCATTTGGAAGAGCCCGTTGGAAGTCTAAGGCTCACTACCCCAGTCATTATGGATCCAGATTTATAAGGTAAATTGTCAAGGCCTTGGGGTAAGAGGAAGCGGCGGTGGGGCAGTGCTTTTCTTGAACTGCAAGCTCCAGCACAGGATATGAGATACTTATCACTGCCCCTTCAGCTACATCAAGACCACGAAGGGACATTATACTTGGGTCTGCTGAAAAAAGTACCAAGTACAGCACCTTTTAAAATGTTTCATCCTTGTTATAGAATGTAAAAAGCGTCACCGTGGCTTCATATACACCTTATCATTGGTAGAGGTACTTAATAATATGCTAATTTAAAAATCTGACAGAATACAAAACACAAATGGAGATGTTTATGAAAATAACAAAACGGAAGTAGATTTACATAGTCAGTTGTGTGCTATAGGATAGACCCTGCTTGTACAGTTAATCGAAATCATCTGTGGCCAAGCTATTTCTTATGAGAGTAAGCAAGTCAAGATCATAAACCTTGTGAAGACTTTGCACACTAAATCATATCGGAAGGCTAATACTGAAGGGCATTCTGCAAGCCTGTAATTTAACCATTATAATTGAACATGTAGGACCAGTAAATGGAAATTTGAAAAATGTCAATGGGAAACGAGTTCTAGGAAAGGAGTCCGTACAAACTTGGTTTGCCTTGCATTGCAAGAATCCCTTGTTGGTTTAATGCAAAAAAGCAAAAGTTACCTTATAAATCATTAACAGTGTCAGTACTGCAAAGGGAAAAAAAGTTTTTTTGTTTTTTTTCTTTTCAGTAACACCATATGTCTACTGTGTTTATGTAAACTTACATTAAATCTTAGGTTATGGAGCCATCTGGGTTATAAACCAGGCAGACAAAGCAAACATTCTTTTTATTAAGTGCAAGTAAACATATATAAATATTTTAATTTATTTAAATATCTCTGCTTTTTACAGCAGAAACAATCATTTCTCCCCAAGATTATGTGAGAAATTAAGAATTCAAAAGTTTATTGATTATTTGCTATTAGATCAAAACTACACAATGGCATTTTTTTTCCCTCTCCATAGTGGGGATATACAAGATACACATATTCCATTGAGATTTACAGCGAAAGCTGTAATTGTCAGGAATGACAATAGGGAGAGTTCAGCTAGAAGCTGTGTGCCATCTGCTCTACAATCAGCACAGAAGAGATACAGTAGCTCTTTCCTTCACCACCACTACAATTGATAAAGCTGGTATTGGAAGCAGGTTTTTGTTTGTTTCTTTGTTTGTTTGTAAAATTACAACATTTCTACACATCATTTCTTTGAACACTGATTCTTGCATTCTGGATTTCCCAATGTAGATATAGACAACATGTATATAATGCTAGTGTACTGAGTCCCCTACCATTCAAATTTTTTGCAGCTTAATATATGAACTTATACTTCTTCCGATAAATATCGTGGAATACGAAAGTGCAAGGCTTCTGTTTTTTGTTTCTTAAGAATGCTAGATGAAATCTATGCCTGAAAGTGCATACTACAACGCAGAAGAACACCAAAAAATAGGATGGCAGTCCATTACAGGACACATATTAACATCCGTCATTGGGTATAAGTAGGATTCAAAGCCGGAGATGTGAGGCAACACTACTATTGTCTGTCCGTGTGTGTGTGTATGTGTGTGTGTATTATGTTTATATTATATGGTATTATGTATTATTCATTATGTTTGTATTACATTACTAAATGTTCCCCACCATGTAATAAAAATCTGTGCTTTTAACATTGTATGGACCATTTTCTTATGGGTGGTTGCTTATGGGTTAGGGTTCGGTAGGGACTATGGTCGTCATGCTGGGATTAGAGTTTTACCTCACAGAAATGAATGAAGAGTCCCCACAAAGATAAAATTACAAAGCTGTGTTCATCCAAAATCCTGGCAATGAAATTGCACTTCTGATTTAGCATTCTAGCATTCTCATTCTCATACATTACTACTTTGGATTATACAGATACACACTAGCTTGAGTTATCAGTACATTTACCTCACATATCCTTGAATCCTGTCTGCCTTCTGTAGACAAGGGCATAGATTTGGGTTTGGACAGTATGCATGTGTCTTGAACAATACTGTAGGGATCCCATGTGTGTTTAAACAGACTGGGGGGGGGGGGGGGTTGGGTATATTCGATCAAAACCAAATTTTGAAACCAAACCAACACCTTTTTGGCCATGCAGGGTGTATATTCTCCCAACAGCACACATACTGAGTAAACTAAGGACATGCA
>JABFEA020000036.1:9263330-9281805 GCA_019775915.2 Cyphomyrus plagiostoma | reverse complement strand
GGTCCGCGGGCGAGGCCGCGGAACGGACGGGAGCTACGGGATTCTCGAGACAAGCAGGGGCGTTGGAAACCGCGGGGGGGCCGGCCCCGGGGGGGGGGGGGGGGCGCCCCCCGGGCTATATTCGATCTCTACCAAATGTTGAAACCAAACCTACACCTTTGTGGCCATGCAGGGTGTATATTCTCCCTACAGCACACAGACTGAGTACACTAAGGACATGCAGTTAGGTTGATGCTGCCTGGGAGCTGCACATTGCTCCTGACTGTGTACTCGTTCCGTGTATATCGCAGGTGTTCTGGAACCTTGTCTCAGCTACACCCTGCACTGTGCTACCTGAGACAGACTCCAGAGCCCTCGCAAGCCCAGGATGGAGATTTAGAAGATGTTTAGATTAATTATAGTTATTATACCTGACCTGAAAATTAGTCTTTATACAGAACAGAAAATTAGTGGAGACCAAAAACATACTGTAAAGTTTCAAATCATTACTCAATGACTAACCCTGAAACAGAAGAAGGCTATTATCTTACTGCTATGGTCAAAGGTTGCATTTTCCAGTTAGTGTCCTTTTAAAAAAATTACTAACACCTAAAATTATGCTGACACCAGGTTTTCTTTTAGTTGTGCGCAAATTGTATTCAATGCATTTGTAATATGTATTGGCATTATATGATTAAAGCCGTATGATTGGATATGTAGGGAGAAGGAAATGCTTACATTAACATTTTTTTTTATTGTAAATTATTCATATATAGAGAGTAAATTCCACATTCTACATTCATGCCTCCATCACTGTCGTTTCTCACCACACTACGGCAACTTCTAAACTAATTTAATGGAGGGGAGTATGACTGAAGAATTCCCCCATTATTTTCTAAGTCTTATTCAAGCAAAGAAAAAAGCTAATTAAACTAATAATAATAGGATTCACAACTGTCATAATTTTCTCCCATTAATAGTCCATCACTGTGTTCACAGTGCTTTATCAAATAAATTGGTGACATCAATGAAAACACAACATGGTATTCTACTAAAAGTTAAATATATGTTATTTGGTGGGTGTGTGTAGAACTGTTTTTTACCTTTATGGTTGACCCACTTATTATGTTTTTTGCATTTTCCTACTAACTCAATCTCCCACAGAAGCTGAATCACAGATTTGTTTAATCTGATTCCCATTAGAGACATTAAATAAAAGTGCATTTTTTCTCTCTCTGCCTCAGAAGAAGCAGAAGTATCGATTATTAACGTTCTCAACCATTTGTAATGTGTGAGAGCCAAAGCTAACAACACAGACGCTTTGTGTATTTAAAGCTTATAGGTACTTGTACAGTTTCATTACATAAATAAATAGGGCAGCAGTGCTTTTACTTGTGCAGAACCTGATAGCAGCACAAGTGTTGTAAAAGACACAAACCAGTTTTTTTGTTCATTCCCAAATATATGACACTGCTAACACTTATTTTAAGTATAATTTGAATGAAACCTCTACAGGAAGGTGTTGTGGCAACAACGACTTTTAAAGAAAACATTTCAGTACTGGGAGACCTCTATATGGTCAGATTTAATGATGAGTTGTATGCTCATCAGCAAGTTAATTCATATTTTGGGATTGAACGAAAGCAGTAATTGTCAGAAATGACAATAGGGAGAGTTTCGCTGGAAGCCATGTAACCATCCACTCCACCATCAACACAGACAATATACTGTAAAATACAGTAGCCCTTAACTTCACTACCACTGCAGTTTTTCTGATCAGTTAACAAAATGTTCCCTGTTCCTTAATATAGTAGCTAAGTAATCTGCAATATATACAGTATGACAAATAAGCTCTTGTCATTTGAGTAAAATTGTGTATGCTGTTGTTCTTTTTTCATTTGGTTTTTTTCCCTGACCAACTGTTACATCTCACACTGTGGGTGGTCAAGGATTCTGTGAATGGCATGCAGATTATCCATTCCACACACTTTTAAATGCTGTGAAAAACATTCTTTAGAGTGCGTGAGGTAAATCTTATTTTTGGCCGTACCACTATGCTTGCATAACAGCACCTGTTGCTGTACTCTTAAAATAGTACATTGTTTCTAGTTAAACAAAAAAGTCATCATTTCTATGACCATGTCTTGGGAATGTTGCTCTGTTCCCCTCAGAAATACTTTTCATAATGATGTTTGTGATGCAAATCATTCAATTTTTAAATAACCATAGTCCTAAGTGTGCAGCTTTTTCTAAATTGTTACTCTGTTGCTTGGAAATGCTACAGCTTCATTTACCAAAATATAAAGTGTATCAAATCATCTATAGTGTGACTTGGTGTTGTGGCATTGTGTTGAGGAAGCAAGACAGTGGTCTTATTAACCAAATCATTCTGATTAAAGGAGATGGATGTGAAAATTGTCCCTTCACAGATGTAAAACTTTGTATGTTTTCTGTATGCTTTCAGGGGCTTTTCCTGAGAAATCCAGTTTTATGCCATGAATGAAAGGTATTGTTTACAAAATTGTGAATTACCATTAGTGGGTTTTTTATACTTTATACTAGTAGTGCAAGTTGATAAAATACCATCAGCATTATCTTCATATTTTAGGTATCTGCTGATTTCCCCTTTTCCTTTCCCTCATTTAAATGTGTTCCAAATAATTTGTAGAACTTTGGTCATTTGCACAGCTATGATAAAGGCTAGTTAGCTGTGTCCGATACTGTGTAAAAAAAAAAAAACAGATTAATGCAATATTGCCCATTATAAATTTAGTAGATTACAGATTATATTTTCTAGATTAGATTATATTTTAATTTATTTAGCATGACTGCAACTGATTGATGTAATGCATTTAGTTCATAGATCACTTCTTCTTGTCTTCATCATTAGCAATATATCTTCTTTTTGAAAAAAATATGACATTTTACAGTACATTTTGCAGTTAAGGTATATTGAAGTAAAGTTCAGACTTCTATATTCGGCTGATGACCTGTCTTCACATTTAGTCTCATGACATGCTTAATTATACAGTAGAAGTACTCAAAAATAAATCATTCTCAGTTCTCTATTTGTCAAATAATCTGTGCCTTGTTGATGCATGTCGTGCTGATTGCTCGTGCTTCTTCTTTTGCCTGGCAATTGGCCAGATCCTTCTGAAATGTGAGTAGGCCACCAGGACCAGTACGCCATCATAACTTTCCATGAGATCTTTTCAGTTCCTCAGAGAATGAGAACAGAATGCCTCCAGTTTCCTTTTTTCATTGAATCTCATAAAGTTGGAGATGTCCAGGTAATCAGACTGGAGGATCTCAGTATTTCATCATCCCCGTAGCATCTAATGAAGTACCAATCAGATGTGCTCCCGGAGCAAAGGAGTGCGAGTAAGCCCAGTTTTAAGTGGATCTTCATTTCTCCTGCGACCTTCATTTTGCAGAGCCTGAAAGAAAGCAAGGGCTGTGAATAAAGATTAAAGTGAGGATACAACCATGCTACTACAGTTTCAGTAACTTGGGTAACCATATTCACTGTAATATATGGACAAATAATGTAATTTATAGGAGCGCCTGGTAAATGTATTTTTTGATCAAGTATGCATTTAAAATTTGACTTACTTCTCCAGTCATACAAGTACATTTTAGTAATATTCAGTAATTTTTTCTTTTAATATAGAACAGCATAAGTAAAATATTGTGTTTGTTTTAAAAAAATCTGAATAATTGTTTTAATAACTGTGACCTTTGTGACCCTGTATAAGACAAGTGGGTATAGAATAAGGATAGACATAAATTTAAAAGATGTTAAAGGTGTATTTAAAATTATAATCCTTTATACTGATTCATCAGTGGTGAAAATTCGTGACCAAAAATACTGTTACTGTCAATCTCAGTCCACATAAACCACATACCTGTAAACAACATATACCATTAATGTGTAATTTTAAAAAAAAAACTGAACCAAATATTGGCATAAAATCTTTTTTGTGATACTGTCAGCTGTGGTCTACTTTACATTCAATGGCTCCCCAGTGCAGTATCATTCTTTGTTCATCCCTCTGCATTGTAATTCAAAGTAAGACTAGTGTCCTACAACTCATATCTGAGTTGACATCACAAAAAATAGGGTCCTATTTGCAAAACCACAAGGAAGCAAAACCAGCTTAATCTGCTTTAATATTTTTCCACAGAATAATGTCTGCTTAGTTCCAGGTTGCATTTCTTGATAAATTTTAAGTCAACGCAGCAATGTCTTAAAGCACTGGAAAGCTTATTAATAGAATTTATAGGCCACATAACCCCTTGCCCAAGCAGGCTCCTCTAATTATTCCACATGGTGTCCAGTACTGCTCTCTGTTATTACAACCCCTATGCATTACAGAAGACAGCTAAGAAATACTTCTGCTTTCATGTAATGATATAAAGATATTGCTATTCTCCTAATGAAGTTCTACCGATTTTTTTTCCCTTTGTGTTGCTACGCATTTAGGTATGGGGAGATGGGTAGGTTTAAAGGGGACGGCGTCCTGGTAGTGAACTCAGGTAATGAAATGTAATTACGTAGCTTGGCTGATGGTCGTGCATGGTTTATCGTTAAAATGTAAACGCAATGAAATTTGTTATAATATACGCACTCTGTTGCCTTTTTAATACGGTAATCTCAAAGTAATCATTCATTAGGGTTTCTTCTTGACTATTTCCAATCATGTATTTCAGTCTGCTTCAGTTTCAGCTTCAGTCATTCATTTGCAGCAGTCCTTTAAGTAACTAATGAAATTGTTAAATGGATTTCATCGTTTGCGTTCATGTTACATTGATATCTATGTATGTTTATGCATCAGTGGATCGCATTCAGATACTATGACTATCTCCCCACAAATTTGATTCTTCAGGACAACTGCATCCCAAAATTTTACAAGCCCTTCATCATATTATTTTTTTTATTTGATGTACATTTTATATACATGTTCTACCCTGAAATGAAGCAAATGAAAATAAAAAGTTATTATCAAAGCACACTAAACATGTACGAGACATAAACTATACAAGATGTAAAAGACAATAAGTTAACTATAAATGAAAACTAAAAAGTTTTGAGAGTTGTCGAGTGTCAAGAAACTGTTTTTCCCCTCTAATATATGTATATCCACTGGCATCTTGTACAGGAGACACCCTGTGTTCCTTTTCTGCCTGGCAGAGGTTCCAGACCTTCCCCACTCCTCCACCTGACTCAGATAAGCAGTCCGAGGATGCGTACATGTACTGTAAGCAACAAAGCTGTAAACTCTGGTGTGATTTGTCATTTAAACGTTATATTTATCAAAAATATTTATATTATTTAAGCTCATTTACAAGAGTTCCCTCACCCTGCCTTGACACGGTAATAATTTCCAAAGCATCCTGTTTTGCTAACCCTCACAAAAAAGCCGATCTTACACACATCAGCAAAAAAGTATAATATAAACAAGAGGAGTGGGGGAAAAAGACTTTAAAAATGTTGAAAAATTATCCCTAAAAACAGATTAGTGGAAGATGCCTTGGCTAATGGTGTTGAACGCTACAAACCAGTAAAAGGTGCGAAAGTAGACACCTCCAAGCAATGGCCTTGAGCCACAGCAGGGGGCACCAATATGTCTGCAGGTCTAGGAACACCTCCCTCCTGTCACGACACTCCATAATGCATTCATTTACATTTTGCTCCAACCCGGCCCCCATTCCCTGTGCTAATGTGTTTTTTTTTTAAACTCACAGCATGCGTACATTGCCCACAGGCCCTGATATGAAGCATCCTAAGTAGTGTCGCACCTTAATAATCAGGGAATACTAATAAACAACTATGGCAATGTAAATCGTAGGCGTTTAATCAATAAATGCATTTCTGAAATCTCCTACTGAGTGATACAAATAATTAAATCCTGCCTCCCATATAGAAATGCCACTGAAAGGGAAAAAAAAAGGAAAGAGAGGAGAGGAAAAGCGCAGAACTTCTTTTTTTTTTAACTCCACATATAAAGAATACATTACAGTGACCTGCCTTTCAACTGTCCAGTTATGGGTGAGGCATCTACAGCACAGCCTTTGAAACTTACACCACAGGTCATCTTCTCAGCATACTTACCTGACACAGACATGCTTGTACTGAAATTCCCAAAGACCCCTCTTTAGTTCAGCTCACTTGTTCAGGTTATCTTTCATATCTGAACTCTCTTGGTACTTTCTCCACTATTCAGTATCCTGGGCATGCCATACCTATTGTTTTTTATTCACACAAGTCTCTAAAAATTCAGTCATCAATAACTGAAGTAAAATAAAGTCCAAAATTCTCTGGTAATTAAAATGTTGTAGCATGGTAAATCACAGCTTTTTTCTGCCAATGAGATAAGATTATCCTAACCCTAACCCTAACTCAAATAACAATTCCCTTTTAATGCATTTTAATGTTTTATTAAATGTGTTAATATAAGATCCTGTCTCAGTTTTACTCATATAAATAGTCATTCTTATCAGCATAAAATTCCTTGATTTACAAAATGCAAGCGCCTGTCTGTTGACAAAACTCACGCATCCTTACCAGATGTTCTATCCTTAGAGGGACTATATTTTTAAGAGCACAACAGAATATTATGTTAATTGAAAAAAAAAATCCATGACTAGTTAATTCTATTACTATTATTGTTAGTTAGCTGCGGCAGAAGCAGGATAAACTGTTTTCAGGGTGGGGGTTATAAGAAAATAATCACCTTCAACTTGGTTAGTCACCTTCCACTTCACCTGTATTACACCAAGTTCTCATTGATTTCATTCATATAACTGCACACCATCACGGTTTATCCCTTGCATATTGTGTTTCAACTTAGTTTGGTTGACCTAACATGCTCCATATTTTTTTTTAACAGTCTTACTGGTAGGATGATTAATCATGAAACACGGGTCCGAAGCTGTAAGAAAACCCTTTCTGATACTGCTTAAATCAATGGGGTTACTTTATATTCAATTTAATTATTATTTTTCTATCCATTTTATAATCATTTATTCAGTCCAGAAGAATGCAGGAATCATTAATCTTCTTCTTCTTCTTCTAATAATAATAATAATAATAATAATAATAATACATTGATGGTGGTGGTGTGTGTGGTGATCTTGATTTATCCTTTATCAACATGTGTTTGATGAGCAAAAATTGTTCTATAGCCTTTGTTTAGTTATTGGTTTCCAAACATAGATACAAACATAGACTGTGCGATATTGAAACACGTGAATAGAAATGTCCATGGATAGTGAAACAAAATAATAAGCCTTTTCATACAGAACTAGAACAATTCATCATAACAAACGAAACAAACTATTGTGCGTGAAGTAACAATAGGATTAATCTGTAACTTAAAAATAGTGTGTTTAAAGCATTCAGTTAGTAATGCATGGCCCATCTCTAGAAAGTGGACTTATTCAAATTATACACAATGGAAAGTCAGCTCTTAATGTACTTGCAAAAAGCCAGTTCATAATCTATACAAATCAAGTTAAGAATCAATTTGTTTGTGCCAGACAATTGGGTGCCTACAAAAAAGATTTCATCACTGTGCAAAAGCACAGGTACACTTTAATTTCTGATTTTTTTCCCTCCTTTTTAAAATGCCATATCATAAACCATAAAGCTGATTAATACAAACCTCTGAAAGTCTGAAGATCATTCACAAAACCTGATGTCTGAAAACAATATTAATAAAGGAACCAACCGAAATGCTATTATGAAATTAGGTGAGGTGCTGAGTCAGCAAATAGCATTGTGGTCTCACACCTAATTATCATTTGCCATTTGTACAAGCAAAGGCACATAGGAATCCTTTGTTTTTCACATATGGCTTTTTGCTTTCTTGTGAGACGTACAAAAATACAAGTGAAAGTGAAGGCTGAGCCATTTGTCTAGCCCCGCAGGAGTAGAATTTGGGTTGAAGAGTTGTGTTCAATGGCCCAGCATAAATACAGCTATCCTTCCAGCCATAGACACAGAGACCTAAACTTCTGACCACTCTCGACTGCTGTATATGTGTACAGTCATGGGGTTTTCCTCTAAATAGTTTTCATATGTAGTGAACTAGAAAAAATGTCTATGATGTTTCTGAAAAAGTGTATGCAGGTGTCAAGTGGTGACCAGATGCCCGGTTCAGGGTAACCCAAGTCCACGGTGAACCTTGTGCTGGACAAATGTGGCTGGAACAGAAATATCTGTTAAAAGGAAAAACAGTTGGGAAGAAGTTAACACACTGCTCATTAGTCACATGATTAAAAAATATTTTAATGTAATCAGATGTTTTAAACATTTGTCACCTTGTCCTCTTTATATCTCCTGTTGTTTTTTTTTAATTCCAGGTTCTATATATGAAATCTTGAATTGTATACACACAAGACGTGAAAATGAAAAATCACCTAATTTGCAATAAATATTTATAGACTAACAAAGCAAGTAACCATTCATTTCACGTAAGACATGAGAACAGAAAAAGCAAAAAAAAAAAAAACATTAAAATTATGTCCTTCTAAATATGCAAATTTCAGAGGCATATACCAGGCATATATAAAATCACTTTTCCTTATACACACTCTGTCACCCCTTGAATTTATGATTTTCTTTTTAGAGACATTTTTTAATATTATACTTGCTTTGTCTTAGGTAGCAAGATGAATTATTAGGAAAGATACCATCATAAAAGCAAGGCTCTTATGACATCACATATCTACAAAAGTGCAGTCTAGAAAATGAAATAAATTTTTTGCAAAAGTAATTCAGTTTTGTCTCTCATTGTCTTCTCACATAGCGTGTATGTACATCCATACATACGCACATACATACAAGCATACACACATATTCGCACGGACAGACATATAAATTAAAACATTTGTTTCTTTATAGAGGTCTTTGGGTGACAGAAAAGATAAATAAAAGATAAGTGACTCAAATAAGCTGGAATTTTACAATGTCTTCCTCAAGAAACTCTTCATCTCCCCAAAGGCCCTGTCATTGTTTTTCCCACTGTTTCAAGAACCCTTTCAGCTTCTGTCTAACCTGCAGGGGTGTGGCCACGTTTTGTCTAAGCTGACAGGGAGTTTATTATGTGGCTGGTGAGAAGCTAATGCAATTATGTGCATCTGTGCTTTCAAGCAGCATGCTATTCATTTAAGTCCATCCCATTCCACTCTTCCTTTCTAAAGAAGCTACCTTTGTAAAGTGACAGATCCTGTGAAGTATTTATCCACTCGCCATGCAAAAAAAAAAAAACAATTTTAATTGAAATTAGTGCATCTTTGGCAACTGGAGGGAAGCCCTATAATTGGTGCTGAACTGTGTCATTTGCTAATTTCTATGTCTAAACGTGCATACTTCAGCAGCAAATTGCAGCTACCAGCGGCGCTCACCTCTGCGTTATGTATGGCCAGTGTCTGGACTTGCGTGATTCAGGAACCTGTTTTATTTGTCACGCAGAACTCCTTGCGGTGATACGGCGCACCCTTCCGCCTGAGCTGTCAGCGCGCACCAATTAAACCGGCATGAATGCAGCTCTGACCGGCCAGCATCATCAGAGAGCTGTGTATTTTTTAATCAAATTGCTTTTCAGGTATATGTCGCCTTCAGGCATTCTCTGCTCCAGCTGCTTATTTATCATTCTGCTCATTCAGAAATTAGCTTGGCGAGGCAGACAGCGTAATTAGGTCAACAAAAGCTGTTATTTCATTTTTATTTATTTATTTCTGCAGTCGCAACTTGGAGAAATAGATATTTTTCCCATATTGTTTTTTTTCCCCTCTAAGTGTTTATACAACGTTCCTAAGCAATGACAAATCCCAAATTCGTAACTTTCTTTAACCATAAACATAAAGCTATCATGCAAGATCGAGGCGCATATATATTTGTTATCATACCCAGTTGAATAAAAATTTACTAGAGTCAAATTAGAGATAGAGTTTAGTGCTGCGGTAAAAGTAATAGATTTATTGGTAAAAACTTTGAAGGGCCGTTATTGTGCTGTTAAAGGTAGGCTGCAGATCAGTTGCAAATGGTTTTATAAAAAGCTTGTCTTTGTTTTAAAAATGGAGGGTTCAGTAGCATTTTCTTTTTATACTCAGGATGTATTTAATTCACTTGTCACTATCTGGCTTCCTTCAACAGTGTGGAGATGCTTTGAACCTGTTAAATCCTTTATTAGGGTGCGAGGTGTATATATTACCTTCGATAAAAGAAAATGCTTAGCAGCTTGCTAAAATAAATACCCTTAATTTAGCTATAATAGTCAGTTTGGCATTCTAAGTGAATGTTCCAGGGGGAATAAAATGGTTTAATATAATGAATCTGAATGTGTTGTCAGTGTTACGGCTAGAGAGTTTGAACCCCGAGAAAACATTTCATATTGGCCCCATATTGGTAAACCAATCCAATGGAGTTGTACATTTTTAGGGCCCTGTCAGCCTGGGGCCCTTGGCATCACCCTAGCGTTCGGAATGAAACAATCGTCTTTGTTGGTTTTTACTGTTTTCTGCATTGTGGCACTGTATTTTTATATTTAAGTCCTATAAATAAAATAATAGACAGTTATGTAAAATTTATATATGTATTTTACATATTCTTGACTAAATACAGACAAAATATAACCACAGGTAAGTTCACTTAAGGGAAAGATAAGTTTTGTACATGTGCAAAATGCTTTTGATAGCATTTCTAGTCGCAGCTATTATACAAATTAACAAGGCTTTTAGTGTGACTAGGCCAAACACGGATAAAAATGTCTCTGTGCCAGATATGTGTAGGCTTTCAGGGAAAGTTTTTAGTGCATAATGAACAGTGTCACCAAAGAGACAGCAATGAGTAATGGTGGTTGCCTTGGATGGTCCTCAACACAGTTTTGAAATAAAACGATCATGCTGACAACAAAACAGTAAGTTCCCCAATCAATTCTGTCATAAAAACCAAATAATCACAAAAAAACCTTCAACAGGTAGGAGCCATGCAGGCTTGTCATCAAGTTAATTGCAAATTATAATAATAACACCATACAACTCTCCTGGTGGGATGGCTTATGATTAGTATAATATGATTATATAATATATGATTAATGCAACTGATGATCAGTTTTGCCTACACATTGGAGTAATGAAAAAAATAAATAAATGGATTCCAAGGACAGTAAGTGTTGCTGCTTCTGGATACTTCTTATACGGTGTTATATAAATACGCTGAAACCATATAATTTATTCCTGACAAAAACATGTGTACTTTTAACAGCAAGTTTTACGTTTATTTAAATTTGTTTGTGTTAGATCTTAGATGTTGGAATGCCAAAGTATTTCTACACTGATTTTGGCACCAGTATTTCCTGGCTATTTTGTTTCCACAGTGCTCCCAAGTTCACATGGAATTTCAGTACTGGTCCATGATATGTATTTTGAAGCACAGGAAAGTACAGTGGAAGCTGCAACTTATCTCCTCACATTGAGATTTCAGAAACAAGACTGAAAGTCAGCGATGGTAAGCATCAGCATTCATCATGAACCAAGTACTGGGATGATGCAAAGAGGCAACATACTGAACTACATGCCATTTTTTGAGCACTACTTTGTTGTTCCCTGTTAATTTAGGAAGATATCGTGAGTGAAACCTTATAACTTAGCTAATCGGATACCATGTTTCCAAGTAATATACTATACAACAATACTGCAGTTGATTATTTAGTCACTACATTTCAGCTTTTTAAATTGTAATTTAATTTCTCTGTACATTTTAAATGAATAAATCTATTCACTCTGGTTCATGGTTTTGATATGTAAAAAATATTAAAATGCAGTCGAACCAGTGAGGCAAAACAGCAGCTATCATATGTACAAAAAAAATCATCAGCTGTTTTAAATTAATATTTTGTTTTGATATTGTTGCATCATTACATATTGTTACATATATGGTGCATGTGTTTTATTGTTAACAATGTGACATCATGTTGATATTCTCTATATTGAAAAAAACAAAGTTTGATTAATATCTTTTTGGCAAAAACCAAAATCTATTACTCACTCAGCAAAATATTTCTGAGGAGAGCTTGACTAACCATGAAATCATTACACTAGCTTCACTGAATGTTCCTGAGTTCCAGCCTAGTGATGGGCCGTTTTTCCACCAATGTTCACTTATGTTTTTCAATGTATAACGTTTGTTTGACTCATTACTTGTATGCAAGAATGTGAGAAGCATGCTTTGATCACTACTTTATCATATAAAGTGGTTTGTTTAATCCCACTGTGACCATTAAACCATTATTAGTGTTTTATTTCCATTCACATTATTTCCATCCGGAAACATTTTAGGTTCATTCGCAGGAGAGTATATGATGTCTATCGTCACGGCCTCGTTGCATGTAAAATGAACCAACCTACCCGGAACAAATAGGGAGACAATCAGAGGGGGGCTTAATGTCCCCCAGTGCCACAGCAGGGTGTGTGTAATGAAAGAACAGGTCAAGTAAGTTTAATTTTCAAGCATTTTCAAATTCTGGTTTTGTACTTTATAATTGGATCTTGATTCTTTGTCAGTAAAATATCTAGTTGTCATCATTTTCTTAAATTGCCATTTTTCGAAAATACAAGAGGAGCCTATTCAGTCACTCTTCACAAAAACACCTACATAATCATTTTTGACTACTGCACTGTTTTATGGAAATACTAACATAATTATTAATATGAGATTTCAACAATGCTCTCAGAAATCTAATGACATTACCTGCATATTCTTCAAATTACACTAGCGGAAATTTGTGTTTTGTTTATGATGTTCCATAAATGTTTTATTTATGTCTAGTGATCGGGAAGGTAACAAATGGCTTGTGCTAGTATTTGACAAGGCTTTGTTGTTTCAGGTACTATTCTGCTAGAAAATGTTCACATTCTAATCCCAGATAAATAATGTGGAAATATAATGGATCCAAAAAGGGACACAATTACAAAACTCGCAGATACTTCTTTTGACTTTCAGGATTGTGGAGCTGTTGCTATTAGACAAACCGGTATCCATTATATATGATATATTACGTTATATATCAAGCCCTCCACTATAACAGGAATCATCGAGGCGAAATACAGTTTTGATGTCCTGCTCCCAGATTGTTTAACCAATGTGAAATTAAGTCTTTATGAAGAACGTGTGGCACACCTGCACTCCTGGCAATTTATACATTTTTCTCTTAAGAACAATAAACACAGTAAAAGTGCAATAACAACTTGAAGTACAGAAGACCAATCATTTATCTCTGCTTTAGCAGAAAATTCAATTTAACCCACAGCTATTAGTATGAAGTAAAGTACCGCTTGTTCGGTCTCAAGGTCTCAAGGTTCTACATTTCCGTAGCTACATATAAACCCAATATGCCTTTTAACCTTTTCCTTTAAACAATCCTTTTAAATATAGTTGATGTTTGAGCATATTCTACTATTGATATGGTATACTTACGAAATGCATATCTTACCGAATTCAAACTGATTGCTATGTATGTTAGGCTAGACCTGTAACTTTTATTTTTAATAAAAACTTACCGCAGTTCATAGGAGCCCATTGCTTGTGCTCCATATACCAGCTGGTTTATGCAGTCTATGCAGAACAACCTGTAATGGTATCCAGTCATATGAAAGGTCTTATAACTATTCTTGTTGGTGCAAGATAGATATTTTGTGATGCCCATTTTCCAGCAGCTGTGTTGGTCCTCTTCTGATTGGTGCCTCATGGATGACAGTAGGGATGTGCCTTTGCTTGAGCACTGGGCATTTGAGCTGTATAAAAATAGCCAGGAGACAACCAGCAAACATAATTCAAGATATATTGAAAGTGAGAGATGCTGATGAGTGCAAACTCATCTCACATGGCTTGTTAGCCGCTTCATACTCATTAGTGACGACTACTTTTAGTAGAACATGACAAACAGTCAGATCTTCAGATGTTATTGCTGCTTTGCCAAACATGCAATTTCACCCAAATCATGTTCTGGTGTACCCATTTTGTAACACATTAACCAGGTTATATGTGCACCACAAGGGATAATTAATGAGGCAATAATTATTATATAAATAATATAAATATTTGCCTAGGACACTACTTGTGCGCAATTTTATTGTCCTTTTCATTGTGTTTACCATTGTAAAGGCAATATTGCACACAAGACACCAGTCACCATCGAGACATCGAGACATAACTGAATTTAAAATTGTCTACAAAAGGAAAACAAAATATGAACAAAATATGAACTGGAAGCCCGTGTTAAAGTCCCTTCCCTGTACATTAGAAAGGCATTTCAGAGAAAGGTCATGGCTCATATTTGCAAGTTACCACCATGGTGGTTCTTGTACGGTATGCGATTCCATTTCAATTAGCTCAAAATGGAAAAATGAATCACTTCCACATTTTTGGTAAATAAATTTCATTCAAAGAAAGCATTGAAAACAGATATAATATACTTTAATGATATGGATAAGCCTTCAATTTTTTCTAGTAAGCATGAAGCATGTTGATAAGCACCGCAAAGAATTGCAAAGGATTTCTGATAGAACCAGTTCTACCTATTAAAAAAATACAGATCAACCTAGCTTTAATAAACAAAAAAATACAGGTATACATCACATACATACAAACTTGTTTTTATAAACACATGATTCTTTAAATAGGTGGTATATTTTCAGTTTCTAAAGGATATTATTTCCATTTCTTTCTACCATCATGGAAACGTCTGACTTTGTTCTTTTCATTTTATTATGCTGAGGACCATGAACTTTAATAGAATTTGCATAAAAATCAGACAGCTGAAGCTGGACTCCATAGCACAGTGAGATGTCCCCCTAATCCAATCTTCTCCAATGCTGCTGGCATGGCAGTTGTACAGCCCAAACAGTGGGGATGTCTATTGTCTGAGAGGGTAGGATCTGTATGATTTCAAGCCCAAACCATGCTGAGGTCACTTTCCTGTACTAAAGTTGCTTCCTCTAGCTGCGTTTACATGAGTAGTTAGGTAGGTGGTATTAAACAAACTTCAAATCAGGTGAAAACTCAGTCATAACTGTTTAGTTACAGAAGGATAATTCTTTAGTGTAAATAAAATAAGATTCCTAAATAAGCCCAGGTGTACACTGGGTGATTCTCAGCATCTACAGAATTATTTATTTAAAATTAAATCATTCAGGCACACACACACACACACACACACACACACACCATTTTTGTATTGCTCTATTCCATTTCTATTCACACTTTCTAATTCTTCATTTTCATACTTATTCTATTAGAATTGTTCACTGTTATCGGTGACTGAAACCAACCAAAACCATTAAGGCTCAGAAAGTCGTATTTACTATCATGAATAAATCTGTCCCCCACAGACAGTATAAACACCAGAAACACACGGCAGGTTGTAGTACTAAGTTCCTTCTGCAATTCGCACATTTCTTGGCAAAGGCTGAGGGGGGAATATTGCCTATTGTTCCTCACATGACAGCTGTGACTTCAAAAAGGCCATTTCTAGCAAGTTCCCCACTTGGGTCCCAGCTACCCACTGTTGTCTTCTCATCGACTACATAACCGCAGTATATTTTAGAGATTTGTTGTAATGCACACAGGAATCTGGCCATACCACCATTTCACCTCAAAAAGATGCCAGAACATTCTGCAACTCTACCAGTTTTATCTCACTGTGCATAGTTACAATTATATTACAAATAGGCTCAAAGTGGAGACATTGATATTCCCCCAGTAACTTAAAGAATGAATGTAGAATAGTGGATCCTTTACAAAATAATTAAGACTTTGATAGCAGGACTTGCTGTTCTTTTTCCATTGTCTGTGGAAAATTTCCTGGAACAAGGCCTGCTCAGAAAAATGGTTATAATGTGCAGTTAATTAATATGAGGAAAACTGTCTCTATGAACAGGGTCTGGAGAGTGGATAAAAAAGTATTATATCCCATTCTCTTCTCATCAGAGCTTAGTTATACATTCTTTGCACTGTGGATCAGTCTAAGTGGATCTACAAGGGAAGGAATATCTGATTACAATGTGAATCGCAGCCGAAGAAGCAAAATGTTGCCATAGCGATTGAGATTAAATGCTCAAGAAGTTATTTAATTAATTCTAACCTCTTTAGTAGTTTTGACAGTCAGTAGAGTTGACAACAGAGACCATCCAAGATATTAAAAGTGCAAAACTAAAGGTCCTTTGTTGAGAAATCTTTGTTCAAGGAAATTAAAACCAAGAGGGGTAAGATAATGTGAAACGAATATATTTTGATATGATGTCAATTACTCTGCCTTTGGAATCTATCTATCTATCAACATCATTAAGGCAGAATCATACATTATGCTATAGATTTGTCACCCTTTAAAAGAGTTTAATACCTTTAAAACACAGATGGCTAGAGGTAGAGTGACTGATTTGTATAACCTGCATTTTATTTTAATAACATATCATTATATCATTTGATATCGATTAGTAGCAAAATATGCATTTTCTTTTTTTAGTTTTCATAAGCTTTGTATTTGTAATTTTTTCTATTTTGGGATAAATACATAAATACAAACAATAAATTCACATGTTTAAGGACACTCAGAGGTCAACTTGCTTGTGTATAAGCAAAATAAATCCAATCATTAATAGAATACAATAGCACACAAATGATTCACCATTCAGATGACTTAGAATAAACAATACGTTTGTATATACAGACATGTCTTCTTATTTCTATTTAATATTTGATGCAAATATACATTTTATAAATCTACAACAAGTACATCTACTATTGGGTGTAAACTCAAGCAGTTAAGCAATTCATATTTTCATGAATATTATGCACCATAATAGTTAAATAATTACCAGGATAGCCTGTGCTTTGGTAAGTCAAGCAGTTTTACAGCTCCACAATCAAAAATAAATAAGTTGTGAATCTGCATTAATATATTTTCATACTAAACAGCAATCATACCTCTTTTGATTGTATCATAGACATATGCTGCATGGATTGAGTTTTGGAAGGAAAACAAACAAATCCATGGGGACATTGATTGATAGATTTACAGAGGGTTTCTCCAACACTCATAATATTCTACTAGTTATGATATTGTACTAGGTCAGCTAGTCTATTATTCTATGTATTAAGTTGCTGTAACTAAAAAAAAAAAATCAATCCATCCATTTTCTATATCCACTTGTCTGGAGCCTATACCCAGAGCCTTGTACCACCATGACCCTGTATAGGAGCTGTAGGCATGGACGGATGGATGGATGATAATTATTATTTACAGTTTTTTTTTAGATTTAAATCAAATTTGCATTATTTTCATTTTATTTTTTCAGTGTATATAATGACTATAAAGGAGCAAAGATGATAAAATGATGGTGTGGTGGCTCTGAGGCTAGAAATCTGTGCTACTAGTTGGAAGGTTGCTGGTTCGAATCCCATGAATGCCCAGTTCTGCTCTATTGGGCCCTTGAGCAAGGCCCTTAACCTGCAATTGCTCTGTTCCAAGTATGCTGTTAACCTACATCTAGGCCTGCATTCTACAACTTTCAGGGAAAATTTCAGTGTTGGTGGTAGGACTGGCATTCCAACCACTGGAAAAAAAATACCTCCTACTGTTCCATTTGGACTAGGGTGGTATAGAGGTATCACTTGCCACACAGCTGCACTCGGGTTCTCATCCCTGAAATGTGTTGTGGTGGGTGTGGAAATGTACTGTATCAGTGCATGCTCTCTCTGTCTCTCTCTCTCTCTGAGACTGCGTAATAAGTAAAGTATACACTTATATGAAAACTAGAGAACGTGTTGTGTATTTATTTATCACATACAGGCTGCTTTGAAGAAGTCTGATTCAGCCCTCACAAGTCAATACACAACTACACATATAAAAAGCTGAAAGCACTGAAATTTCAACAAAGATTTTTTATTGTATTCACTCTTGTGTCCCAGAGAAGAAGCTTAACATATTTAATTACAATCTTCATATTGTATCCATAAAGGTAGAAAATGGTTCCCAAAGAGGTTGAAGGTGCCTCTCTTCCTTGCTTTTAAACTCATACAAGGTGACAAGAATCTTCCCTGAAGGAAAAGACATATGGAAAAGGTTCCAGAGGTTTAACTAGAAGGATGTCAGGCTATTGACATGTAGTATATACATAAATTGCACTGCATAATGATAAGAGTTGTAACAAAAACAACAAATGTCAAGTTAAGGAGCATGCATGTCTACAGAACATGTTGACATATTCGTGGACAAAAACTGATACTCCTCCAATTAAACTTACCGCCACTGGTGTTCAACATGCTACTACATTTAAGGCTCCTTTCACACCTTTACAATTAATGAGCACAGCTAAATGTTAATTTAAAATTCTATTTTTGTATGTGTGTGTGCGTTTATATATATATATATATATATATATATATATATATATATATATGAAAAATATAAATATATAAACACACACAGTTATT
>JABFEA020000036.1:9241125-9256744 GCA_019775915.2 Cyphomyrus plagiostoma | reverse complement strand
GTGTGTACAGACGCACATACACCACACACACACACACATAGTAATTGTCTTGGTGGAGAAAGGCCAGCTGCAGAAAGAATAAGTGTACTCTTTCCCCAACTCTTCTTTCTTGCGATGCTCTCCGTTGACTTACTGTAAAATCGCGTCCTCAGCCATTGGTTGAGTTGGCTCGCCCGTATGCGAAGGGGACCGAAGCGCCTAAAGCCGAAAGGAGGGCAGGCAGCATTCACCAACGCAACTGGAACATTGTCAATAGTGGCATATATTTATGCGCAGTCTACGTCGCCTTTCAGCCCGCTTGTCTGTAATCTTCTTTTGCGACGGCTAAGGATGAAAAAGAAAAGCCGTAGTCTTGCTGCACATGATAACATATTTATATGATTAGTTGCTTCGGATCTGGGGGTGGTGGGGGTAGGGGGAGGTTAGAGGAAGCTCCGAGCCGCTCCGTATACCGGGCCACTCCATATCAGGTTTTGACAGCGACCCATTCAAAGGCGGCTCGGGCACAAGGCAGCCTGCATAGGACTTGGTGCGCTGGCTCTGTTTACTGGGACCGTGTTCCTCCGTGTTTCCGGCATCCTCAGCACCGCTTATGAGCAGGATCCTCGCTAAATGCAAGCGGGCTGACTAACTTAGTACTGATACAGAAGGGCACGCTGTTATTCAAGGCGACACGGAGTGGATTGACACTGGCGGAAAGGTGCTTCAGTTTGCCTTGTTCTTCCATATCAGACCTGATATCTCAAGCTTTTTTTCATAGTACTGTGTTTTTTTGTCGCCCTGCGCTGCTGCCTTTTGTATTTCTTTCCCTTTTCTTTTTTTTTTTTTTGGGGGGGGGGGCGCATCTGTAGAATAGGAGAGAAAGCCGGACTGTTGATCGATTCAGCACCTTCGCAATGGGACCAGTTGCCGGGTCTGGGAGAATGTGTAGACTCAGAGAAAGAGCGGCTGCCCGATAAAGCGTCGCCTGTCCCAGATAAGTGGAGCATGCATCAGGACTGCATTAGCTTCCCTTTATGCTGCGTGCTCTTCATTAGGCTGCAGAGGAGTTACTACCCGGCTTGTCTGCTTCGCGTTTATTTTATTCGATTGTCTGACCGATTTTGTCTTTGCCACCAAAACATCCAACCTGTCTGATTCCCTTTAAAGGTAAGAATTTAAAAAAAACATTCTCTCATTCACGTAGGTTTGTTTTCTCAGTCCAGTATTGAGAGGCTTTTTTAATTCTAAACTTTTCCTTAAAGTGCAGAAAGTTTTACGCTATACTAGTTTGTTTTTTTAAAATACATTATAAACTTGATTCCCTGTCGACACATCTGTGATTATAATCTAGTGAAATATGTACGTTTTAGTAATGCAGTACAAACTGTTCGAGGCCATTTAAACTTGACGTATCTGAACTGATAAAGAGGAGGAAAGCAGGTTTAAACATTATGTACAGTTTATCAGAACAGATGCAATCTGTTTAGAGTAATTAAAAATGGTTTAAGAAGCAGCGTGGATAATTGAAAAAGGTAAATCAAAACATCCAAACGTGAATTGATTTACAAGACCGCCGTTTTATTGAATTGGAATGAATGCAAAGTATAGGGTATTTTATCTTTTTTGAGACGGTGGTCGGTTTATTTGAACCAGACCAAGCAAAGCAGTTTAATTGGAAATTATGCGTGTCAAGTACGAGCTGGACGGATTTCTCCAAATATTAGTAGCTTGTTGGCCTGTAAGAGTTTGTGTGAACGTGTGTATATATACGGGCTTGTTCGCCTGAACCCGTGAGTGAGCTTCCATGAGGTTATATGTGTTTTTAGGAGCCACTGAGTATTGGCTGTAGTCACAGTTATACAGACTTTACTTTTTTCTGCTCACTTAATGGACTCATAAAATGTACAAAATACAGGAGCAAAATTGAATCTTAGTTTAGATGTAAAACATAAATGTTATCTGTGCGATTTTTGAAAGACTGATAAGCAATATTGGTCTGAATGTCTGCTGAGACGCTACTGCACATAGTCGATAGTGGCAGTAAAATTAGATCATTTTACTACACATGCATTATTTACCGATATCTCAGCCATTATGTCAACCATGTGTTAATCAGCAAGCAAGAGGCAGGGAAGCGGAGCGGGTCTGCCGCTGGCGGAGTGGGTTTAGCGTGCTGAATCCTGATTTAAAGCCCGATCTCCTGGCAGCTGAGCCGGACAGAGAGACCGCATGGATCGATAGCCCGAAGTACGTTGCCAGCAGTGTCCGGCACAAGAGAAACATTGTAATACTTTGGTCTGAAATGTATAGTTACACTATTAAAATGGATACACGCTGCATATTCTACTGTCTATTAAAATCTCTAGATCGACAGTCATCGTGCAGTTGTACTCGCTTCACTTTTAAAGAATATTGGAGCTGAAGGTATTTACTGTATTAAAAGTGAGGTATGCTAGGGTCTTTAGTCCAATGGACCATATGAGGTTTTGCCCCTGTGTGTGATTAAAGACAGGGAAGACTATAGACAGCCTTGAAGGCTATAAGTGCCTGTGAACTAGAAAGGTTGCGTTTAGCTGAAGTGCTAGTATACACATAAAGGACAAAAGTAAACTTTCTATTAAGAATTGGGGGATGGGGGTGGGGGGCGCTAAACCTTTAATACCTTTTAAACTATAGGAAAATAAAATATTCTCTGACATTTAGGATTTTTATTCCACACAACCATTAAGAATCCTGGAAACTGGAATTAATAATATGTTGGTATTGCACGAAAACAAAAATTATTTTAATGTTCCAGACAGGACTTTATTATTTTTTTTAATATGTCTGGTTTTGAGTGAAAGGAAGAATTCAGCAGAACAATTGTGCTGTTGTTTGATTTCATTGACCACACTGTGATACACTCCTTTTGTTCTGCCTGTCTTAAAAAGAAATGCCATTTCACATTATTCTGCACAAATTGTTTGAATTAATGCAAGAGTGAATGCTTACTGTTGAAAGCTTCAATTAGCATATCAAAGTAGTCGCTGCTGTAGCTCAGTGGAAGGAACTTCAGTCCTGTCCCACATTTGTTTTGGCGAAGGTGGAGAGGGCAGAGGGGTATATCAAGGAATGAAGCAGGGAGTTGAACTTGTAATCTGTTTTAAGACATTTTACTCTCTCCATGTAAACAAGTATAACACGCTAATCTTTACTTGCCAAAAATGATATCATTCGTAACAAAATATGCATTATTGTAATTCACTTTCAAGTAAAGTAACTGTCTTCGTTCATGAAGTTGCCTTCACATTTATTCTCAAGCAGTTAAAACTAGTGTGCAATGATAATTTGCAAATTATATAAGATAGACGTGAATCTCATCTCAGTGTTTTTATTTATCCTATAGATAACAATAAATAGCAAGTTTTTGTGTGTTTCTACAAATGTTAGTTATTGCAATACTTTTTTTGATCGATTTAAGTTTTATGATTATTGATTTATGATGACGTTAGTTCTCAGTCAGCTATATTTGTTAGAACAGGCACTGACCTTTATATTAAAATGATACAGAATGGGCTGGTTGTGTTTGACAAGTAAGTGTAGAAAGTGTGGTCTTTTTAAAAATAGAGATAAACAACAGCTGTTGTTTGCAGAAAATAAATAGGTTATTTGCCAGTACAAGGTATTGCAGTGCCTTTTTTTTCATTTTCACTCACAAATCAATAGCCCACTGTGGCTCGGTATAGATTAAAAAATAGACTAGTATTTATTGTTGGTTCCTGTTTTGGTTTATTCTGGGTCAAAGATAGTTATTACGTGTAACTTTGTTCTCACAGATGGCACTATGCAAATGCAAATGTAATGCAAATGTAATGCATTCTTTCTGTTCAATTTGTTTGTCAAATCTAGTATTGCAGTGAGATTATTCATTACATTTGTTACTCTTATAGTACTGGAACAGTGTGTCATACCACTTTCAATAAGCGGTTCTGTTACTGCATGTGATCAATCTAGCATCGTCGTATAACAGAGTGCCAATCTAGAGCACTGGATATTTTTAAGATTTGGTCATTCCAGCTGTTATTAAAGTCTTTTGAAATGAACTGTCAACAAAGTATGGAACACACTTGATTTTTTTTCTCCAAAAGAACCAATGCAATGTTCTTCATTTATTATCATAGATTTTGGTTTAGATGATTGCACCAAATTAATTGAATTAGTGAGTAACATGTCGACAACTGCTGTTCCTTGAAGTATAATTTATAGGTTATAATTATTATTATAGTAAAAGGTCGGCCGTATACAAACATCTTCGTGGTCATGTAAGCAAAATATGCACCGAATTAGAATAGAGCACATTTACAGCAAAATGAATAGAGGCAGGGAGCTTCACCTGACAGTGTCAATTATGGCTTCTTGATTTGTCAGCTGTCTCTCTGTCAAAAGAGGGAAACCCAGAGGCAGGAAATGGTCTGACAGTTTAAGAGGTCATGGGATCAAATCAGCAATAAATTTTCCTGCTGTGAGTTCGGATTTCTTGATTCGCACCTGAAAATTTCCCATTCATCTTATTTTTCTGATTTCTCACACCACACTTACAGCTGCCTAAAATGAAGAATAAACGTGACTATTAAAAGTATGACTGGAACTTTAACAATACGCATCCACCTCTGTATTTGGTGGCACAAAAAGCTGTGTTTATTACTGCAGTTTTACAGCAGGCAATCGCTATAATGCCAGAAGGCTGTCTGTTTCCTTTAAGCCATTTTGTAAAACATTTGTTTCCACTTGCCAAAAGCTTCTGAGGCAGTACGGGCAATTTTTGGTGATCAAATGGCTAATGACATTTTTTTGCTCACAGTTTTTTACGTAGACTTTAAAAATGCAGTGCTATTTTGGGCTGTATATCTTTTTATGATTACAGCCCTGTATTTGTCTTTCCCCCTCGTCCCTTCTTCCTCATGCATTTAGATCAGTGAGAGCAACATGGAAAAATGGCAGGAACCACAGAATTTGGTGTGATTCACCAAGTTGCATGGTATAAAATCACTGTCACTCCAAATTACTCGGTTTGAGGAACCAAAAAGAAGTCCTAAGACACCATGACCTTAGACTTATTTTAATGTTTTGGAACGTTATTAAAATTGAGGGTATGCAAAAGGGTGGCAGTTAAGTGACACATTGTGTTCTGCACATGAATAAATTAACACAATGTGATACTCATTTTAACATTACATAAAAATCTGTATCAGCAGAGTATCAGGCTGCTTTGAAATGGCCACGAAGACCTTTTACTCACCATTTAATCACAAGCTGGCGTGGGTACTGACCATAGTGAAAAATAAAGGCATCGCTTTTTTATACTGAATTTTTTTGCCATGATGAATTTTCCTAGCGATATTCTATTTGGAACATGATAAACATAGTAAAAAAATTGATCTAATCTGTGGCCGAATCCTTTAAATTGATATAGTGTAGTTTTAATATATATTCTGCAGTCTCACAAATTGAGGTTTCCGATTTTTTGCTTTGTTCTGTTGCAGTGGTGTTTTATTAGTATGTCATTGGTTAGTTTTAATCCTTTTAAGCCTTCTGATTGAGAATCAGAACAAAGTACACGCTTACTGAAGTGTCATACTTAAAACTGCCCCTGAAAGTAACTAGTAGGCTAATTTACTAGTAAGGAAAATGTAAATTAATGTACTGAAAAGGTGGTAAATTTGAAATGATTTGCTAATGTGCTATCCGTGACAGTCCTGGTACTGGTAACGTTAAGACACGGGTTCACCAAATAAGCCTTCAGACCACACTTAAAAGGCACCTACCCCCATACAGAAACTCATCACTTAACGATGTTTGTATATGAATAAAATGTATATTTCTCATGCACAGCTGCGGCAGTGTGAAGGATTATAGTCAGTTTTACTATCTCAGACGTGAACCTCCTAGGCAGGTCTTAAAAACAAACAGAAGCTGTTGCCAAGGACAGTGTCGGCCTAAGTGTGATCTGCAGCTGTCAGCCAGGGGATGCTTCAGATCTTCTTATGGATTATGAAAGAGGTTCACATTCTCGCAATATCCTGCTCCTCGTCGATCACCTGATTCTTACTCTATGCAAATAAAATAAACGTTGTAACTGAAGTAATAATTCACGTTTATTTCATTATGTTATTGGTGTCGATGTCTGGCAATAGAAGGACACACCTAATCTTAGTGCACTTGTGTCCATTTCAGTCACTTCACATAAAAAAAGTCAGACACATGGTTTATTACTCAGTATAATTTATCATATAATAAATACAATTTTATTTTGTCATGTAATAGCCCATCAGAAAACAATAAATTAATGTCATTAAATGTTGATAATACACAATGGAATGTGTATTATTGTTGCTCAATTGTAAAATTTGCATTTGTTTACAATTGAGACAATGATTCTGGCAGTTTCAGAAGTAATGTATTGTTTTAGCAAAAGGGAGATGGTGGAAATATGGTCATTGCTTATAAAAGCTGTTCACTGAATACAAACAGTGGATTTTTCTCTTATTAAAACTACACTTTATATAACTGCAACTTGTATTGGGATTTTATGTTATTATTGCAGCTTTAGGGGGAGTGATTTATTTTTTCTAGTACTTTATTGCAAATATCCCTCAAAATGACAATATGCATTATTTCAAATTAAAGTATGTGACAGTGCTGAATACCTTTAACCATTTACACTACGACATCCAAATTTCACTAAGTTACATCATTTAGGGACCAACCATTCATTTGATTTGCTGATTGCGGACGTTTGTTTGTGTTGCGGCGTGTAGTTGTATGCTAATTTTGTCTCTCTATATTGATAAATGGAGTGACAATTTATCATTTAGTGCATAATGACTAATGATTATTTAATGTAACCATGTTGACCTGGTGAAATGTTACCCCACTGATTTTAGCTGTAGACATCTCAAATGAATACATTGTTCCAAATTTAATACATAGGATCCAGTAATTCTTAAAACTTTTATCGAATTTGTACTATCAGTGAAGCCATTCTTGCAGTTTGGAAGGTTAGTTGACTCAATATTCAGGTTGATCTTTTATTATTTTTTTTAACTCGTTCTACTTGAACCATGTATGATCAGGCTGACGTTCTGTGAGCAGGATCACACCACAGGTTCTCACACTGAGCTGGCCAAGGAACTATCTGCTCCAGACAAAGACATGTTGTCGAGCACAGCCTATAAACGGTTGAATTGAATGGCTGCATCTGTGATTTTCATCTTCACTACTGTGAGGGTTAGTATCAACACAGCAACTGGCGGTGTTGCACCTGCTGCTGTCTCAGCGAGAGGCTTCCTGGCCGAGTATCCTGCAGGATCACTCTCCTAGTCTTGACAAGTCAGAACTTAAAGGGCTGAGCTTGGGTCATGTTGCCCGACTTGAAGAAATTTCTGGGGAACATACTTGAAAACAGAGGACAAATGTCACTGCAAATATATACGTTTAAATCAGATTTCTGCCCTTGGGGTGAAATTTGTTCCATTTGAGCCTGGATATAATGTCTCCCTCTACAGAGTGCAGCATAAATCACAGACTGACAAGGGGATGGAAGCCTTGGTAAAACATTCCCTCGTTTAGTCTTGTCATTGGTTTTCACAATCTGTTAGGAGTGTATCATTATCATGAACATGCTCTCCTTGGGATTAAGTCTGAGACATGTCCTGTATATATTTTTTTAACTGGGAAGAGTTGCGTTGATTTAGTATGAGGGGTCTTGAGGGACACTGGTGATGGTCACTTTACAGGCTTGCACAGGAACCTGTATACCTGAGCCCGTGTCCCAGTATTCATGGACGACATGTGATTTTCCGCCTCCCCTTATTTTGCTTTTCGACCAATCACTAATGTTTTTCATTACCTGTGTCAGTATTGTGCACAAAAAGTAGTGGAGCATATTCATTGAGTAAAATCTTAACATTATTAAAGCCCAATTGACCTATTACCTGAAGTTTAAGTTTAGTTCATGTGTTTTAGTTAAAAAGCCGAGAATAATGTGTGACCCTTAGCGTAATCCATTTCTGCACTCGCTGTGAAAATAGCTACATGTAAAAACATGTTTTTAAAATGGCTTAATCTTGCTAACAAAGAAAAATTATTTTACGATCTCTATGCAACTGGCCTAGCCCATTTCTCTTATGTTCTTACAATATATTATTTGATTGTCCTCCCAAAATACAAATCTACTGTGGTAATTCATGGAAGTCAGATATTACAGATCATTTTGAAAGAAATGGAAATACCATCTGTTTCTGAAGGTTTACCTTAAAAGAGATATGTGGACATCTTTTAATCGATTAGTGAGATTTGAAATTTGAATAACAACACAAGGTCCGTGGACACAGTAGGTCAGTGGATGAAATTATTGGTGCGATGTTTAAGGAAACTGAAAATGAAATAAATGTATATACAATGTTATTGAATGTAGAGTGCCTGTGCATATTTCTGGCCTTCTCGGATGTAATACAACATTATTTACATTAGCATTACATCTATAACCAAATTTCCAAATGTCTGAATTTACGAAAGAAAAAGAAACTAAATGCTATAACCGATGGGAGTAAATCAGTGGAATAGCAAATACAAAAAGTACTACACAAAATGAATGGAGGATGTTATTTTGCATGTAGAATTATCGATCCTGCAGAAATTACATTAAAAATAAAAGAAATCGCAAGACATGCTGCACTATTGCCTTTGTACATGCGATGCTCTTCATTCATTTAACACCTTTACCACTGATCATGAACTGACAGGATACTGCCCACATGTCCACTACAATCACAAGAAAGTCGGGCGTTAGAGAACGGTTCTATATATTTATTTATTTACTTATAGAAATCTATTCGACGCTTCTATTAACTGCTTTATTGTGTCTGATAGCATCAGTCTGTTCGGATTGGGGCGTTTTAGCAAAGCTAAAAAGAACTTCCTGTTTGCCTAATCTTTCAGTGACTGTTAACTCTATTAGTCTGCAAGTGGGCATGAAAGCTTGGTTTCTGTGTAAAATCGACACAGCGATTCCTGCCCATTAAGCATGTCACCGCGGCCTCAGTTTGCCTGGCAATTTCCCTGACAGCATACATGAGCGACAGAGCCCCGGTACAGATGTCTTTCTGTGGTTCATGGTTAAAGTCTCTCCAGTCTTGCCAACTGGCCTTCAATATTTACTATAAAATAATATACCTTTGATTGTGTTTCCCGTGCGCTCTTTTTTTGTTAAGGCGTACAGCCGTCCCTTTGCTACGGCCTAATCTTTTTACGTGTTGAGCACTGTGTCACACAAAATACTATTTGGACTGTGTCGAGCTTCCAGTGGGGATAGAGAGTGTTTTGAGGAGTGCGAAAATTGGTGTATTGAGATAAAAAGAGATTGTGGAGTAGTCTGGTTTCATATTAAGGAATCCGTTAAGTTCCATATTTGGCCTTCTTTTATCCTTAGTTTTTACCTGTAGGGGGAGACTGTGAAATTAGCTCAAAACAATTGGGATTAACCAGGATACTGCGCATCTGAACTGTATCAAATTTCTGTATTTTATTTTTGAAGCATCTCTGCAATGTACCAAATGGAAACAAAACACATTATTAGTTTAAGTACAATAATTGCAGAAATGAAAATTATACTAATTTTGAAAGCCATTGAAATTGTCCTGTAATAAGAATATAAAGATAGGGTTTAGATACTCCTTACAATCATCTCTTTATTTCTATATTTTTTTCATGCCAACAATAACTGCATTTTATTATGATTTTTTTGATACACAAGCAAATGTTTGCATCCTGACTATTCCATTTGCAGTTTGTAATACTACATTAGTCTTATTCTAATATGGAAACTTTATTTATGTGGTGTTTGAGCTTGGTGATCCAGTGATTTAAATGCTTTATTCTGTCAAGAAACAGCAGATATCTGACAGAGACGTTGTCTTACAAGGAGATTTCTAGCATCCACAAGAGCTATTACCTTCTTTCTCAGCGTGATTCTGCGTTATCTGACTCGCACTATATTCATATTGAGTTTTGTGCTATCATTATTTTTCATTGCACTTAAAGTGGATATTAGCTGTAGCAATTACACTTCACTGGATTATCTAGGTATTGAGACAGACAGGCATCTTCCTCTATTCAGCATCTTTTCTCCAGTTGAAAGGAACGACCCAAACAAACATTTTATCACTGGGATGGAATGAACACTTAGACCACCTTCATAAGATTTAAATTTATTTGAAGATGGAGAATAAAGACATCACACTGGAAGATAAAACATCCGGGGACATATCTCATTCAATTCCCTGATAGTTACTCAATCGTCGTGTATGGCTTTGAATACTCAGACTTTGTCTTGACTTAGAATTATTTCTGAAGCTATCACAAAGTAGCACGCTGTCTCAAAAACACACGGCGTGGAGAGGTAGTGATTGCTGCATCTGCTGTCCTTCTGTGATGGTGGATGATGATAACACTATAATTCATGTACATTAGGTTTGTATTGCTTCAAGACTAATTCGTCTTTGCATTTATGCTGATTTATTTACCCCATTAACATCAAGTGCTATAAGATGCTACTAAATGGATATTTTCTACTCAGATCAATGCCATTGCATCTTTTTTTTCCACTTTGGGCTATATTATGCAGGCATATATATTCTGTAGAAAAGTGTTTCATAAGACAATGAGACAAATCTGCATTAAAATGTTTTTCAGGAAGCAGGAAGCAGTTCAACATTACGGCTGCTGCTTTTGTCTTGCGAGGATTGCTTTCAGCACTACCTAGAAAAGGCACACTATGCAAGCACAGTTTGGCCCTGGCTCATGCTATAATGCAGACGGGCACGCTCAATGAGCCAGTCCAAGGACAATTCGCATCACAATGCTTCAGATAACACTGGTGGTTAACACATGTTAATGAACATGTAACGATCCCAGGCTTTAGCACAATGTAAGGCCGTTGTCTGTGTTCTAAGCTCTCGAACCCTTGGGAGATTGGTACTAGATGCTATAAAACTGCATTTAATTGAACCTGCCTGATAAAAGTCTGAGTCTCCTTGTGTCAATCACTGGCTCTGTGGTTCTTTGTAAGGCAATAGGATATACTTTTGTTGCTATACTATACTGGTCTGCTTTTTTAAGGTGTGTTTAATGTTTATGGGCCTGGATTAAAACGACGACCTTGTTATCGTCGTCTTGCAAGTCGTTCAGGAGTGTTGCTACGTACTCAGCTCCCGTAACGTGTCCAGAAGTGTGAGATGTTTAAGCTACATCTCCACAGAGAAATGAAGATTAAAAATGTCTGTATAAGTTATACATTTAGGTTGCTAGTATTAAAGGTACAATATAAAATTTAAAAGGTTCTAGAATGTGCCAGAAAGCAGCTTGGTGTGAACATGGGGATATTCATCTTTGGCCTCTGGCGTGCCATAGTCTGCACCTGGCCATTTGGTCGATGCTATACATTCCCACTCAAAAGGCTGAGAACATGGCATGTAACTAGCAGCTGCAACAACAATATATGTTGTGTTTTTTTAATCTGTCTAGGTTAGGTCTGTTCAACTCACTTTGGTTAACTATATAGGCTTTGTCGGAACAATACATTACATTGTCTTGGTATACACACACACACACACACACACAGATATGTCATAACGTGCAGGTAAAAAAATAAATTGAAAATGACCCTTTTGTGGAATATTATTTCAGAAATTATTTTATTCCATTATACTGCATTGCAATATGTCTATGTACATGTATGTATGTATATGTGTGCATGCGTGCGTGTGTCGACACATATATACCTCAGTGTTTTGCAGAATACAAGCTGCTTGTTATCATGCCCCACATCAGGACTTGTGTTCTCAGAATACTGTGCAAACTTGATAAGCAACACAGGGTTTCCACCAGCACACTGTCAACATTGTAGACTAGACACCAGCTTGAGCAAATGGCCTTCAGCATTGTCTTGTTGATTTGGCAAAAAAAAATGTACACGACAGGGCAAGCTTGACAATACGAAACAGAATACAGCTCCATTATTCACCTATCCCAATAATTTGTTTGATTAACTAACTTATGTATTAATCTGAATATACTCGATTTGAGTATTTTACTTAAAATTTGGCGCCATGAAACAATGACGATTGTAACAATATTGAAACATTCAGCACGTTTCTACTATATGATATTCTAAGTAAAGGAACAAGGTAAAAAAAAATCTGATATTTTGTCACTTATTCAAATTGCTTCATTGAGAATCTTCACACAAAAACCTTGAATGTGTGGGGGTGCATTTTATGCAGTATACTATCTTATTTTTTCTGGGAAAAAAAATGTCACCTCACATGGAAATTAACAGATGAAATTTCTTTGTATCTGAAGAAGTTCTTGCTAGGGCTGTTGCTATGAGAGGGACAAAAGACATCTCCCAGCCTTGTGGTTTTGTAGCATTTGAATGTCTTTTGTAAAAAAAAAAAAAAAATCACACAAAAAGTTTGAAAAGCTGTGCTACTATCATATTGTTCTAAAAGGTTTTAGGTGCCAACTACTTTCAGAAAGAAGAACTTACATTTGGTTATTCTGACACTACATGCCTTGGTAGAAATCTGCAGTTTTTTTAAAGCATGTGATGTATTTATTTGTATATTGTTGAATTTGACTGATTTGTAATTACTGTTAGATAAAGGTTGTGCCTATCATCCTAACTTTTGTGCTGCATTGGTAAAATGCTGATTAGAGATGATCTACGTGCGTTAGTTTACACGTAGCAGCTGAAGATTAGTGAAATTCTTCAGCTCAGGATTTTTCCTTGCATTTTAACAAAATCAGAATGCAGATGAAAAATTTAGTTATTCATTTTGTGATTAATACTTTTATTATCATCACCATCAATAATAATAATAACAATAATAATAATAATAATAATAACAATAATAATAATAATAATATAATAATTGTATTGTTGTTGGTGTTTTAAAACATTTAATCAAATATCAGAACAAACTTTGTCTCTAAGGAGAAATTTGTCTTAAAATTACAGAGGGTGATACATTTATTTACTTTACTGTTTAATATTCTGTCTGTACAGATTTTGTTCTCCGCGGTACCTTTAAAGTTTATTGTTGCCATCAGTTATCTTAAAAATTAATTATACTGTTAAATAATACTTTACCACCTTAATGAATTATTTATGGCTTGTTCTCTTAAGAGAGACAAGCTCTGTACAGCAAAGGTATCTTTTTTTAAAACCCTTCCATTGTTATACGTATTAGTCAGAAGCACTAACTTTTTAATGTGAATAGACTTCATGAAAGCCGCTGAACGTAGCTGATTACTTGGAAGGTATAGGGATGCATGCTATTTTTTAATGTTTATAGTCTAGACATTGTAAATATTATAAAGGTTACTATTCATTAACGAAATTCGAAACACATTGGTTTTCAGCTGTGTATGGGTCTTGCAAATTGGATATTTATGAGCTAATTCATAAGGGGTACTAGAAAAATACTTAACACCGTATAACCTTTGTCAGGTTTTAGCATGAATTCTGTGCATATCTACTGTAGGAATCGTGCTTCCAACATAAACATCTATTCACAATATCTGGAATGCTTCCTGTTCTTTGTCAAAGCTGGTTAGTGATAAAATAAGCCAATTAAATTTGGCAAGACAAACAATAATGCTATGCACTAAGAGGTAAATATGTGGTGCCTGAAATTTAATTGTTATGCTGTTTAATGTTTTCATGTTATGAACGGCATCATTAACATGCGCTTAGAATGCTGGAGCTGCTCTCTGCCAATTTACACCTCCAACCAATAGTTCAAATACAGCTTCATATTGCTGATATGGGTACTTTACGACTAGCTTGGAATACAGTGCGAAGAAAAAAAAAATCACCGAACTCCGCAAGATTAGGCTTAATGATTAACAGTAGCCAAATCAATGGTAAGAACAGTGGGCGTTAAAAAGCATTGTGTATAATAACACGATTGAAATGCTACTCGTAATAACAATCATATTGTACGCTCCTCAGGTATAGTGTTCTGACCCTTAACTCCATGCTTCCTTTGATAATAGAAGGGTTCGTTTGTCTTAATTGTTGTGATTCCTTAGTTTTGTTTCACACTTTTTAAGCATTAGAATGATATAATAGAACATGCACAAAAATATTGATATAGATAAATTGATAAAACAAACATACAATAATCACAAAAACCTAATAGCTGTCAGATTATAGTAAAAAAAAATGCTGACATTGTCATGACTATTTGAGAACCACAATATAAATATTATTAAATTTTGGTGTTATAATTATTATTTTGTTTTCAGTCAACTTGTTGTCAAAGGGAATTAATCAACCTGAGAACCTTTGCTATTCTGCACTATTGTAGTAAGAACTATAGCAGCAACACTCATGCAATGGCAGTTCATGCGTTTTTTTTTTTTCTCTCTAACTTTGTACCTTTTTTATTATTAATGTCAGCCTATTAATTCCACATCTCAAAGGCATTTGGCCTATGCGCCATTTTCAGCTGTGGGAGCAACTTTCGGACCCTGTGACCTGAGACTCGGATTTACAAAGCAGCCTTGTTGTAACCCTTGTTGAAAACCCCTGAGGCGGAATGAAGGGTGAATATGTCCAATAGTCACCCTGGAATTGTTATATAAATCAATACATTTTAATAAGAAAAAAAACATGCTGATATTTTCTGTTCAAAAACAATAATGATTATTCTTACAAAAAAAAAATAGGTGATAATAATATTTGCCTCCAGCTTCGGAGCGCTTACTCCGAGGGCCTGGAGCCAATTGCCACAGTGCAGGTATACTTGCTTCTAGACCGGATGACAGTTCGTCACATGACTGCATGTCTTTTGGGGTATGGGAGGAAACGGAGCACCATAAGAAAGCCGTGAGAAGATGCAAACTCCGCGCACACAGTGGAGGCGGGATTTGACCCACAACCCTAGAGGTGTGAGCTCAGTCACCACCCACTGCGACATTTTATTTTACCTTATTTTATTGTTCTGGATTTTAATGCATTTAGTAGAACACCCCGAATAGCCCAGTTTCAATAATTGCAGTAAGCTTTCAACCTGTCAGTTTTATACATTTTTAATACCAGTTCTATTTAGTTAGTAGTACTACATTATTTCAGATTTACATGAGTAACTACATTGTTCACATTTACCTTATACATCCAGTAATGGTAATGGTGTCTGTTGTACGGCTACCATTATCTTCAACTGGATAGGTCGTCTAACGGTGGGTGCGTATTGTGGCCTTTACACTCCTTTAAACATTTATGAACTGTCTTTTGCATAAGTAAAAACAAAATGGTGTGTTGCAGACAACCCCCCCCCAAAAAAAAAGAGAGAACTGTGAGTTTGTGACTAGATGATCTTGCAGAATCAATAGGAAATATAGTATCAAAAAGAAGAAAAAAAATAGCATATTTATCTTGATTGTGGAAAGGCGACTCACTGGCACGTTACTGGTTTGAGAGGAAAAGGCAGAAATGGCCAGGTTAGATTAGTGGCAGGATTCAAGGATTCAAAGCGTTTATTGTCATATGTACAGAAAAAGTAGTATTTCCCTGTGCAATGAAATTCTTTCT
>JABFEA020000036.1:9190106-9231300 GCA_019775915.2 Cyphomyrus plagiostoma | reverse complement strand
GGCAGCAGTTGGGCAGATAGCCCAACTGATAATATTTTGCCCATGGATCATTGGATGTGAAACCATGCTTCAAAATCATTGCTTCAAATATTTGACAATTATGAGCAAAGTGAACAGCACTGCCTAAAATTTCACATAGCCTTTGAAGAAAGAAAATTCAGCGTCAGTGGATATCCACCTTTACTGCTGCTCGGTCCTGCCATTCTCAGGGAAAAGACAAAATCAGTTTGAATCTACTCTGAAGTGCACAAGTGGAGAGCCTTTTCTGTGAAGCTTAACAATTGGCTGTCTGTCGGCATGTGAAGGTACTGCGCATTGGGCTGAGGTTAGGAATGCTTTCGGGTGCAGCCTCTGGCAGTTTCTTTGGTGGCAGGCCTACGCAGAGACACTTGTTTATCTGTGGAGCGGGTCATGGTAAATCCTGCACCCTGTCAGTCGGCCTTCTGCTGTCTCTCAAATGTCATGGTAATTTGAAAGTATTTTATGTGAGTATTACACAGTTATCTTCTAAACACAGGGGTTTGTACCCTTTTTAAATATCACATTTCAGTTAAGTAGACATTCCCCTCCATTGTTAGCAGTTTAGGATTTTTTTTCCCCACAAATGTGCCTTTGAACAACCTAACAGTACTTTTGCTGACCTTGCCACTGGCATGTAAATTTGGATATCACATATATGCATTTTAATCAATAAGAGGATTATGTTCGAGCCCATGGATACTGCAGCCAGCATAGTATGTATTAGTATTCCATGTAAGAAGGAGGAAAAAATAGCACGTCAGATTTGTTTAATGGTTAAACTTTCATGAAACTGAAATGAAAGTTAATAATATCTATCTTAAGCTTGATCACACTACAATGCCCAAGTGCAAAGTCTAAATGAACAATAAAATAAAAAATAACATTATCAGTTTCTGCTGTTCATAATTGTGGTGGGATACTTAAAGCAAATGGCCCAAAAACTCTAAACCCAAAGAAAAATAAAGATATAGCAATCTGTATTTATTGTTTGCATCTAATGGGTTTGGGATTTATTTATAGCGGAGTTTATTAAAATTATCATTGAAGCTATTGGCTAGATTTTTTGGTGGCTTGCCTGTGGATATAAACAACAGTGACGTGTTTGTAGTAATATACGTAAAAGCAACATTAAGCGTACACAATTATTACTGTAGTCTGTTTTGTTCTATATTCCTGGAAGAAGTTAAGAGCAACATTTACATGATGTCAGACACGGACTACAAGGCTGCCATTTTTTACCGCTACAAGGGTATCCTGCAATGAAAGTAAACTCAGATAAAATGTGCTGAGACTTCTTCAACATATTTTTGAATTTAATATTTAATGGTGCCCAACAGTAATTTGCCGCGTGCTGTATACTGAGGAACTGATGACAATGGCAAAATTTTCGGATGCGTTCCAGTTTGATTTCATTACTTCCTTGGCATCATCCTTCCATTTTGCTTTGATTTTGACTAGTAATAGCAGGGCAATTATTAGATGGTCCAGTAAACTAGTGAATACAGCCTCATAGATAATGAATATTGCATAGAAAAGACAAATTAATGGACGTTCAGAATCTACTTTTCTGATGTTCGTGATACATGCTTGAGTCAACAGCAGTGGGATTTCAGTCTTTTGGCAATAGATACTGTTTTCCTGTGGTTAAGAAGAATGAATGGTATTCTCATTAAAAAAGTGACTACACTGACATTTGTAAATTGTAAATTATGAAATAAAGTCCCCCCTTCCCTCCCACTGGAATAAAAATGTACAGTTGAATACTTTATTGTTGTATCAGTAAGTAATTGCTATGTCAATTACTGTGTGACCTCCAAGTTCTTCAGGCTCCCCATGTCTTGAATATAGCACTCTGCAATTCTTCACATGCTTCAGAGTAAATCATTGTGAAATAAACAATCATTAAGGAGCATGTCCTGAATGCCCCTGGTGGACGGATGATACCACTCAATATCAAAGTAATGGAGCCCAAACAGTGCTGATTCTGCAGCGGTCACTGGGACCTGATATGAACACGAACGATAATAACAGTAATGATGATGATCATCATCATTATTATTACTATTTAGGTTTAGAGGGCATAATTATTATATGCGGTATTAGTTGAATACAATCTTCAAAATGAGTCTTAAACAGAAAATATCTTGACACTTTATTGGTATAAACAATCCAGCAAAACTTCCAATGAATTTATAGTCTATTTAGTATCAGAACTGGACCAAGTGAATTCTGCACAGCAGTATTTCTTAAGAGCAGCTACTGATGGTTCTGTGACACTCCTCCCGTATAGATATGGTGCTATTCACACATGCATGGTCATACTCTATAGCAGTATAACTGAGCTAAGCAAGTGTTTTAATGCCTGTTTTCAGTGGGAGCCTGTCATCTGTTTCTTGAATAGTAGTGAGTGTGAATTTGACTGTTTCATAAACCAAAAAAAAGAAAGCATCTCACAACTGGTCAGCATACCCTCGGCTTATTACAATTGAGCTTTCTTCCTTTCCTTTCCAGAACCCAAGTCAGTATTAATACAATTAGCTTTCGCGTCTTATTGACTGGATTTAGAGTTTATGACACACAAGGATGCAGTAAACTTTCACACTCCCGTTTAAATCACAACTAAAAAAATAATCCTGAAAATGCAATATTGTGAAGAACTAGCAGGTTCTCTGCATTAAATAATTAACCATCTGATGAATAAAATAATTTATATGTTAATAATAAATTGTTTCAAATCTATTTTAATGTGCAACACACATTTGATTATACGTTTGTAAAGCTAGTACCTTTACTAGTGACATACGGTTCTGGCATTGCACGGAAGAGGTTTAATAAAACAACCACATATTTTTTAATTAAGAAATGGGAATCTGATTGAGGGAAAGATATATGGTCCTTAACCAGCTTTAACAATATGCCATATATGTTCCTTTCAGATTGACTGATTAATTAAATTCAGTGACAGTAACTGTGATGTCACAGTTGTTTTTTTTTTTCTGCCTGGCCTGCCGTTCAAGCATGGATAAATTTCAGGTCTGTTTTGTTGTATTATCAACTGAATATTATGAACTTAATCAAAATATTATAAGCTTAAGTTGAGTCATGCTATTGTTTAGTCTACCTGCACCAGTCAGAACAAGCTGAAAGGCTCACGCTTATAGATGTTTGTGATGTATTTGCATGAAGGAGATAACAGTTATGTTGTGGTCAAAAGTTGTTAGAAGTTTTCTTGAAAACCCCAGTAAAATGTACATTAGATAAACTGTTTTTAAAATAGTTATACATTCAAATAGTTAAGACTAACATCTTATCTGATTTTTTTTTTTTAATTGCATAGTTCGTGCGGGGGTGGCATGGTGGTGCAGTGTTGCCTTGCACCTCTGAGACCAGGGTTCAAGTGCCTGCTCGGGTTCCATGTGTGTGGAGTTTGCATGTTCTCCCTATGTCAATGTGGGGTTTCCTCTGGGTTCTCTGGTATGTCCCCACAGTTCAAAAACATTCCGAGGTTAATTGAAATTGCCAAATTGCCCATAGCTGTGCATGTGTGAGTGAATGGTGTGTGAGTGTGCTCTGCGATGGGTTGGCACCCTATCCTGGGTTATTCCCTGCCTTGTGCCTGTAGGCTCCATATCTCCCACAACCCGGAATAGAACAAGTTATTTTGGAAAATGGATGGAGAGTGCATGATTCCAAGTATAGTACTATTAAATGTATACATCTCTGTAAAATGTAAAGATTCCTGGTTATTCAAAGCAAATAACTCTCACTGTTTTGTTACATTCCACTTAGGTTAACCATATCTTTAAACAGTCACTGTAATCTCTGGAAACCAACAGAGTAATTTGTAAAGAGGTAGTTTTACCAAATGTTTCAAACTGAATACAAAGATATTCTTATTATTGTGCGTAATCCACAAAAATGTAAGGCAAATTTGTCTATGTACATGCAAAATTAAGCATCATTCCAAAAGTAGCTGTACACAGAGACAAATTTTGTTTACTTTGTGTATTATTATAGGTTATTACGTAATAAATATATTTAATGAGGGAGGGGGCCAGAGAAAAAAAATAAGAGAAAAGCTGATATGTGTTTAAAATACATTTTTTTTTTTAAATGTTCTTGTTCCCTTTTCTGTCCTCCACCGTGACCCTGACCAGGATGAGCAGTTGGAAGACAGATGGATGGAATGTTCTTTCGTTTCTCTGAAGCCATTTTCATAACATGGTTCAGGTCATGCCTGTAAGGTCAGGTCAGGTCTTGGAACTGGATGTGTGCATTATCACACTAGGGCCTCACTTGACATCCACCTTTCTTTGAGTTGCTTCTGCCGTCAAAAATGGTGGAATATCTATGTGGAAGCAGGCCAGTGAAGGTTCATATATATATATATATATATAGACAGGCTCAATTTCAATTTATAGTCAATTTGGCACTTCTTAAAGAGATAATACTGATGTGTAAAGAAAAAAAGATCCAGTCATTTAAAGATGTACTGATATCAAAGATGTTCCTGATAGCTCTCCCACTGTTGCTATGGAAGAGGAAAGATGTAAATGAACTGAAGTAAAGGGTATAGCTGTGAATACAAATAAGGTTCAGTCTGGTGCCTACAGTCTCTCACATCTGAGAATGACAGAGATTCCCTGTCGCATCTTGCACACACAAAATACAATCTTAGATAATTGAAAACACAAAAAAATACGAGTTAAAGCCTTGTGGTGGATACCACTTAGTCTAGAAAACGAATAATCTACTAATGCTTTTTTGCTTGATTCTTATATATTTCACATGTATATATCAATTTTCAACTGTTTTACTTGGCTTGGGATTCCTTGACAAATGACAGCTCGGCACCAGCTTTTGCAAAGATACATGTATTATGTATCTTTGATTGATAGCAAATCCAATAAAATTTTTCATGTAATATAATAATTATATTAATATCAATCTTGTAATACATTTTATTGGTGTATGATGCAGATATGTAGCCAGGGCTTTTGTTTTACAGAAGCGGAATTAGCAGTCCATTTGGCCTCATTGTGGCAGTCACCACCATTAAAGGCCCCATGTGTCTCACAGTGTAAAACGTTTCTTTTGTTCCAGACATACTGCCTTTGTACATATCACAATGGTGACAGAGAGAAGGAAATGTGTAATGCTCAGTTACTGCAGTCTAATATCAGTACATTTTCTCTCTAAATTCTGCTGAGTTGATCAGCTACAGGTGCAATAAAATGTTTAAGGCTTTGCACCTAGCCTGATTAGACTGAATTGATTTGAACATCTATGTAACTGCACAATAAGGAATTCTTTTGTAACACCGGGTCTTGTTTTGAAGAACTTAAGCCTTGACAAATTTCACATCTCTTGGTAACTTTTTCTTTGACGTATTTTTGTAGCATCCATTTAGGTCACAAATGTTATGGTTAGAGTGACAACAAAACAATACCTTCTGTTATTTAATTCTCACAAGCATGTTATGCATTGAAATGTGCTTCCCGATTCCTGTCTTTTTTTCCTTCCCCGTGAAAACTTGACTTTTAAAGACACCACATTTTTGTAAAGAAAATTGTTGGATTATCGCTTCAACGCTGTGGGATGAGGCTTTACTTCAAGGATCCTCTTCTTTCCTTAAACTTCTCTTGTCGATGCTATTGGGAAATTAAAAGAAATAATGATAGTAAAAAGGAAAATGAAGGACTCAAGCTGTGTTTTTTTCTGGTTCTAGTCTAAATCTATAGGCCAAACTCCCTTTCCTCCCAAAATCCCCTCAGCAAGTAACCTTGTATGCTGAAAGTGTAGAATAATGGCAGCCAGGCCAGGAATGGTAGCTCATTTACAAGCAGCTGTTTTCTGTTGTCAGAACAAAGGCAAATCAAAGCTGTTTTAATAGTGGCTGACAGGCCTCCATGATCCCCTTTAAATCTCCCACAGTAAAATTATCTGGTTTTAGATCAGAATAATCTCAGAGACAGTGCTGCACTGGAGTCTCAATGGACACAGGTTTTTGTGGTTTGGGGAGAAAAATAGTCTTAGAATTGCTTTGAAACTATTGATCTGATTGTCCTTGTCATGGTATCTTGTCATTTTGAAGACTATCCGATATCCAATTTGCCTTAATGCATTTTATAATTCCCAGCAAAAGCTGAGCATTCATTTTGAAAAATAATATGAAGTCCAATGCATAGTAACAGGAAGAAAAAGGGAAAAGTTAAAAAAATGTCCTTTATTACCTACAATTATGCTGTATCCAACACTTTTCAAATGGCTTATCATACAAAAACACATATCAGTATAAATTGTTTTATTTGTAATATTTCAGTTAAAATTTCAGTCAAATGGGAGTGAATGGGAATGCATAAATAAATTAATTGATTCCATGAATTAATTAAATGTTTCATCCTTAAACTTTGTCTTATGGGTACAACCAGCACAATTCAGAAAATAGTTTTAGTATAATGTAAATGATTTCTTATAGTAGGTACTATGTAAAATTCATGTAAATACTTTGATGCCAATGCAATGCAGTTTTTTTTTACTAGAGTATTGTGATTTCATATTTATCACTGCAAACTTCAAGCCATTTTTGGCTCCATAACCACTGGACCGATTAAACATGGTGCCTAAATACTCTTTGTAACATTTGACAAGGCTGAACAGTTAGACTTTTGCACATCTCTGAACGAAGTCTAAGTGCCATGCAGGGGCGTCAGAAGCATTTTCAATGTGGAGGGGAGACACTGGCATAAAACTAATATTTTATGTTAAGTGTGGGGGGATACGTCGCCCTCAGACTTAATAGCGACGACGCCCATGGTGCCATGTATCATTCAGGGGCACAGTTCTGTTCTGGTTACCCATGTAGCTTCCTCACAGCAATGAAGAAATCTTCTTCCTCAGTTGCTGACCAGAATGACCGATAGGTTGCAGTGTCGACAGATCCAGGATAAGGATCACAGCAATTACCGTGCCAAGGAGACACAATCGAGCATTCCGTTCACTGTAACATTTACCACTTAGGGTCATTTTTATACTTGAAAGGAAAGTATTTTTGAGTGTACTATTGATATTTAGGAAGGATGCTGCATTTTTCATTTATGTTATAACTTTTGCTTTGCAGAAGATTGCTAAAGGCTTATTAACAGAATTATTTTCAGGATGAGCTAATAGAAGACGATTCAGATGACACTTTTTTCCATAAGGCTCTGTGTAAGCTCTTTAAGGCTTGCTGCAGGCTGGTGTGTCTTTAAGTACAGTATTGTTCCCTGGTTGGCCACTGAAAATCCCAGCGTTTACATGACCAAAGTACAAAAGGCCTTTACTCCCGGTTTTAAGGGAATTTTAGCTTCTTTTACCATCAGATTTTATATCCCCGCCAGATTTATATTTGTATGTGACTGCTTTACACATCTAAAAAGTAACACTATTAATACAATCTAAACTGATAATATAGCATTGGAAAAAGGCATTGTATTAAAAAAGGTCAATTTTGATTAAAATTCAGGTTTCAGTACTTTTCGTAATATTAGTATACAGACCTTAATTTTTTGAGTCTTTGTCATTGATTTAAATGAGCCTCATCATGATGTCATCAGACATAATGGGGTCAGAGGTCGTGTGAGGGATTAACTGACATGCTTGCCATCATGTTTTGGAAAAAGCAGGTACGGTTTGAGTTTAAAAAGATTCTGATATTGTTGAAGGTTTGCAAGCGCCATGTAAATGTAGTGCTATGACTGAGATTTAGTCTGCAGTACTTTGGCCTTGACAGTAATGTGGCATTAGACTGAACCTGCTTCACACATGAAATGTCATATATATATATATATATATATATATATATATAGAGAGAGAGAGAGAGAGAGAGAGAGAAAGAGAGAGAGAGAGATAGATAGATAGATAGATAGATAGATAGATAGATATAAAGTTATGGGAAATAATTTCTCTCAAATCAATAACCCCCTAATGCACTGATTTCGCTGTTCGCTTTGCTTCTACTGACATTTCAGAAAAAAAATGAACGTAAATAGTTCATTTGTTTTTCTGCCACCATCACTTCATTGCAAACTGATTATCATAAAAAATTGGTTTTGCACTCGTCATTTATCAAATTTTGGAAACTCGAGGGTTATGAAGAGCTCCCAGCAGGAACTTAGTGGAGGAACAAAGGAGAAATATGATTTCAGATTTATTGCACAGTGGGGGGCACTTTCACCTGAATGTGGTTTTCAGGCATTAGAGTTATAGAGCATTAGTTTTAAAAGAAATGGCAAATATGCACAATGTGTGACTATGATTATATGTTCTATATGTTTTGGTGAGAGAGAGGGTTTCTCCCTACACCTTCTTTGATCCAGGTCATTAGTGGTCATTGTCATGGCTTTAGTGGCCCGGTGAGGCACAACAAAATATAAGTCAACCAAAATAAATAATCTTACTTACTACTAAGCCATACCACATGTTTTTATACAGGTGAGCGACACACTCATAATCTTGAAAATCCAAAGTTTGTGCAAATAAATCCAGTATTTGCCTGTTTCCATTTCAGATTTAACTGGAATTGAAAGATTGACAATGAAAATGAAAAGTGCTAATGTTAAAATTTGGATAAAAGCAGAATTAAATGAGAGTTGCCAAAACACATACAGATTTAATATTGTATTCTCTTACCTGTAAAACAGCGATGTAAATTGAGATCCAGTTGTCTTTAACTGCGGATTTGTTCAAAAAGCTAACAATGTCAAACACATACAGTGTATGCCTCTTAATTAGATAGACTAATCGTGGCCAGGGATAGAGGGCTGTGTCAATTTATATCTAGAGGGGCCAGTTTTGGGGTGTTGACTAAAGAATTGCCCAAGAAGAGTTCAGCAGGAAATATGAAATCAGAAATATTTTTTTTTCTTCTTTACTTTCGAAATACTTTTTCCTGGAGGGAAATTGAGTAAACTTTAATGCAGGTGTAGTGGCATATGAAGGAGATCATTTTCTGATGCTTGTTTTAGCTTGACGATCTCAGCGCCACGGCGCCACGCTGAAGGTTTGTCAAAGATTTAAACCAAGAAGTTCGCCTTAACACAGATAGCCTTTTTGGGGGGGACACTTTCGACATGTCATAGATTGATATTGGACAGATTAATTGCAAAGTATAGGTGGGTGATTTTCCCCAAAATATATATGTATTTTTTAGACGTAAGTCACGTAATAAAGCTAAAAATTGAAATGCCCTAAGATGGACTGACATCCAACCCACAGTGAACTCCAGCCTTGTACTGTCTGTGTTAGGCTCCAGGCCCTGCAACCTTGACCAGTGACTAGCAGGTGGACTGACATGATGAAGTAGTCGTAACCATCTAGTGACGTACATGCTCGTAATTTTTCTTTGCCGTGTAATATTTAGCTACTTGCTAATGTCTGCTGCCCACTCACTAATAGCACACGTATCTTGAAGTCAGTCACTGTTTGTCAAAGTCATTTTGTTTAGGTAGCATTCACAGTCTTTGGTTGATAATGCTCTTGCATAGCTTGACAAGCTCTTGCACTTTGCCATACTTCAACTACCAGACTATGCTCTTAAGTGTAAATGGGTCTATAAGTGTTCAAATCTTGCCTTTGCTGTGTCTTTCAAATTTGCATGTGCTTCCCATGTTGGAGGACGGGACAAAAAACTTGATTCCTTTCACAATCTTATAACCTTTCTATAAAGGGGCTTGATGTACCTTCTACAGAAGTATATCCACTTTATATAGCTGATGGAAAGTCATTTGAGATGAATAGTATTGATGTGACAGCATGAAGACTCAAATAATTTTTCCCTGGGTATGTCTGTGGACAGACCCACAGACAGCCATTCCTGTATTGACGTTCATGTCACTCAATCCCTTGTCCTGTAAGGTCATCCAGCAGTGGCTCTAAACCAGTCCAGCCTCCAGCACAATCAATCGAGAGGGTTTTTGGCAGCTTGAAAGTTCAGTGACACATAAATTGACCCGGTCAGCACTGTGGGATGTTTTTTACTCCAGAAATTTCAGCAAGAAAAGTTAAACTAGTAACCAAAAATTATTCATTAATGTATCATTAATATTCATTCTTAAATTTATTATTTTGTTACAGTTTTGTTATTATTATAGATTCCCTAAATGAATCTGAAGAGAGATAATGATGAAAAACGGAAAACAATTTGAAAATATCAGTTGTTGCCTGAAGCAACTGGGGTGGTGTGTCGTAGTTTTGGACTAGGCATTTTTTAACTTTTAAGCAGGGCAGTGGAAACTAAGGTAACCTAGTCAAATATGTATGACCGTAACCCAGTTGGTCAATGCAAAATACACAGAAACTTAGACATTGGAAAAAGCATGAATGTAAAAAATAGGTCACACTATGGTTGAAAAAATTCAGCCATATAAATGTTTCTTACAGTAAAATTGACTATTAGACTGTTTTAATGTAAGGAAAAGTATAAAATGATAACCTTTAGCATTGGGGAATGTCTCGAGCAAAATATTTCACTTTAAAGAATCAATGTAAATCACTTTTTATTGTAATTCTTTCTTATTGAATATATACATGACAATTGACATGGCAGTTTAGAAATGCACTGATATTAAAATGAAATTGACTGTCAAATTTTGTTGCATTTCTGTGCCATATTTTTATTTCCTTACATCAAGACTCCTCGACAGCCCAAGCCATGTTATGAATTTTGTAACAGTCAAAGAATTCTCTCAAATATTGAAAATATAAATTAAATTATACTGAAATGAGGTCTATGAAGTATATGAACCTGTCAGATAGTAGCATATTTAATTTTTCAAATTAAATATAACATTTTTAAAAAGCTTGACAATAGCACTTTACATATATGTGTGTGTGTGTGTGTGTATAAAAATAACTGGCAAGCAGTGCCTTAAAACATTTTATTTTCTTAATAAATGTTATAAGTGCTGTTATTTGTCAGTGTAAATGTACTTGCTACAACAAAAAAAAAAATAAAAAATCTTAACACATCGGCTGGTGTACCAGGGCCTGGAGTTTTTGGTGCTGCAGTCTGATATTTTACACTTTAAATAGTTCAAGCTGTATCATCCATAACCACAGAAATTGTAAAGTAATTAGCAAGAGAGAACGTGTGGATCAGGCAGTGTTTTTAAGTGCCAAACTCGCAAAACAAATCAGAGTATTAAATGGAGCAATGGCATTTTTTTTCCAAGTCACCAGACTGTGAAGAGAGACTCATTAACGATGCATAGTACTGTGTAAACACAAATGGCCTATGCTTCAACCAAGAGAAAAGTTGTTTCTAACAATGGTGATTACTGATTACTGATTGTTCATGTGGTAGCAGAGCCCTTTTTCAAAAGTAGATGTCTGCAACGTGTACAATTTACAGATTGTTGTGCTTTCTCTCAAGGCATCTCGTCTATATGTGTTGGAACTGCCAGAATTAAAGTCAGTATTAATATAGCAACAAGTACGATGCACCTCTTACTGAAGAGGCATATTTTTGCCTTTTGTTTCTCTTTCTCTGCCTCCTCTCTTGAAGCTCGGCATTTTATCGTTGGAAAGAAAGCCTGTCTTTTGAAAATCATTTGAGGAGAGAGGAAAAAAATGGAGCAAAATAGTTCATTTTACCCTAAGCACAGCTATTTGGCAATGTTCACATTTGCAGAGCACAAAGCTAGAGTATTGATTTTTTCTCTTTTTTTTCCTTTTCTTTCTTTTTTTTTTAAGTCAGCCTTCCTCCAGTTCTCTGTTCGATTGCCAGGGCTAAGATAGATTAAATTACACTTCATGTTGTCGAGATGCTTGTTTTGTTACTTTTGTTCCTGGTAAAAAAAAAGATTGCAAATAAACTAAGAGATACCACTGACTGACTTAGTTTTTGCCACTTTTTCATTCTTCAAATTCTATAAACCTTAATTGTAGATGTGTGTGTGTGTGTTTGTGTGTGTGTCTGTTTGTGTGTGTGTACGCAGCTATTAAGCATGAACATGTAAAAGTTTGGAGTGGAACGTGGGTAGGTCACTCATTTTCTCCTTCATTTTGAAATTTAATCCATGCCTGTTTTTTTCCTTCTTCTTTTTAAACCAGATTTTTCAGATTTTTTTTTTTTTGCCTCGAGTCATCAAAAGAGCTTCACTGCTTCTCCAAACAGTACAAAATACCAGTTATTAGTGATTTAAACTATCAGAAAACTGTGGCACTTGATAAATGTGATCCTTCAGATGCTGTAGGATAAACATGACTGAAAACGTGATTTTAAAAACTGAAAATGTGTTTTGACCTCTTTTTAATGTTCAAATTTAAGGTGAAACTTAACACTGAACTGACCAAAACATTAGAAATTTCTCTCATTCAGAATAGATCTATATGTACAATTCTTCATTGTTCCTTTTCTCTACAGACTGTATTTTAATACAAAATACTATCATAGTTTTTCCCATGCATAATTCTGCTCCTTGTCAGAAAAGTTTCTTTTTTTTGGCTGTAATTTTTCTCTTACTGATCCACAGTCATGCCTCTCCCTTTAGGGTTTAGCCGTGCGGCGCTGCCATTTGGCTTGGTGAGGAGAGAGCTCTCTTGTGACGGTTATCCAATTGACCTGCGCTGTCCAGGAAGTGATGTCATCATGGTTGAAAGCGCCAACTATGGCCGAACAGATGACAAGATCTGTGACGCTGATCCCTTTCAAATGGAAAACATTAACTGCTACCTCCCAGATGCCTACAAAATTATGTCTCAAAGGTAAGAAAACTAAAATTTGCTGTGTAGTCCTCCCAAGCATTTTCAAATTTAAATTTAGGATATCACATGTTTATTATTTTTACACAAAGTTATTTATGATTTTTTTTTCTTCAAGGATTCATTTTCTTGAGGCTTGGAGAGGTCACTTGTCTTACTCATGGCTTCTTCATTTATCACATATTAAAAAAAAAAAAAACAAATAGAAAAACCTGTTTGAATTTAAGATCAGAACTGAAGTGCAGGGTGTGGTGTTTTCTGGGCATGCTAATCGCTCCATTTGGCAGGCAGTTCCATCATAAAATACAGTAGCATTCATTGTTAATTTAGAGATGGTTTTCACACTGCATATCAACTGAGAAAGAAGCTTTGTTGCAGTCAGTCGTTCCAGAAAAGGAACTCATGCTGAGTGTTGCAGAAATCACACAGGAATGTTTTTAACCTAGTAATGGATTTTTTTTTTAAATGGTGAGCCTCATACGTACGAAAAAGTGAAACTTTTAAAGGTCTTACTTATCTATAATGATGCTGTTGTAAAAGTTCCTGAAAAATAAATTGAAAAGGCTCCATTTTTTTTCCTGACACTTTCAAGTCTAGAACTTCAGCACAAATGAGTCGGCAGCTCTGTACAGACATACTCAGGTGTTTATAGTTTGATGGTATGTACTTAGAGGTATTCTGACTGGAAGGATTAGTTCAGATTATTTTTATTTGCTTTCCCTAATGTGGAGGATTCATGAATGACCAAATGTTCATATTCATTCGTGCCTAAACACATTTTTTTGACAAGTCAGAGAAGACGATTGTTAAAATGATTAGGGGTTTTATTCATCTCAAAAGGTACCCGCTTTTAAAATCTCTTTGTCTCAAGAGTAAATTAGACTCCCATAAAAGTGTGCATGTGTTAGCACTTGGGGTTAAGCTTTATATTGTAATTTGTCCATTTGTTTTCTGTCATTTGTGTAAACTATAGAACTGCACTTATAGTTGTGTATTTCATACTTGTTCACAGTTGTTTCACATTGCCCAGGTTTATTTAGCTATATAGTCAGGCTATTCTTCTTATAAAGATTTGTGCTTTATAACTTTGTGCTTTTGGTGAAAAACAAAGAAAGAAGAAACATCTAATGTATTCAGTGAGTTCTTGTCAACACTGATTTAATAAGGCCAAATAGGTGACCGGCTTATTCTGTGCTGAGAAGTCTTAGCTTTTGTGAACATTCCTTGTTACCTTTGTTCAGTTTAGAAATGTTTAATGAAATACATAGACGGGTGTGTCAAGGGACATGGGTACAATGATAAGTTTGTCATTTTTCCCAGAATGCACAGGGAATAAGGCAGGGGATGGTCATCGGGTCCCATTATATGTTTGTTGATTGATTTCATGTAGTTTTGCTGAGTATTTTACGGTTACAAACAAGCAAGCAAACAAATGGTACTTAAACAAAGATGCATGCATACAGTGTTTTAAATACATGTGATATAAATTATTTGAATTAGATTTTCAGACTCTACTTTTTGATGAATGAATGGATTGGTAGTGGTCTAACCTGAGCTGACTTCAGTAATAGAAAAGCATTGATCATTTGAACTCACTACAAGTAACCCAAAGATGGCTGTGTTTATAATGAGGTCAATGATTTTCTGATCTGCATACTAAGTGCTGATGATGGCACATTACACATCTTACTCCCTTTGCTCTTTTTGATTTATGAATGCATGGTAAGAATTACTTGATACACCTCAATGACATTACATTTCAGTTATCTGTGGAGACATATGAGGCAGAAACAGTATGTGCATTAATTTAGGTCAAGGTTTTCGCTGGCAAATTTACATATAGCAGCTGACATTAGGTGCTAATGTGGAAGATATATTTATTTGTTGCTTGCTTGTTTGTTTTTGATCCTGTATGTCTACTGTGTGTAGCATTTATTAGCACAACCTCTTTCAGAGAGCACCCAGTTCCAGTTGCCTTTGGGTTAATTTGCAGAATGATTGATAGGATTATGTGAATTTTTAAATACAGTACAAGCACCTGGCAATTAATTATTTTGCGGGTAGACATCTCTGGCTGTTACATTTTAAGTTGCAGACATGACAGGGAAACTGAATATATTCATTCACGTGCAAAACAATTGCAAAATATACAGGACCTTGACATATTTGAAGGAATGCATCCTAGTTGGCTATACTTTATGGAGATCTTGCAGTCAACTCTGTGCTTGGCGTTTGGTATTTTTTGGTGAGAGGACATTTAGTATATTTCTCTGTCCTTATAAATTTTTGCGCAATTTCTTCTTATTGATTTTAGTGACATTTTAGCTACTCATTTGGAGTCCCCCCTGGTTGTGATATTTGGCATTTCTGTTTTGAACCGTTAACCTTCACTTCTACGTTAAATGTTTTAGGGTTGTGTTTATTGGGGTCCAGTTGCATGCATATGATGAGAAATATCTTGTGTGCTTTTCATAAACATCTTCCCAGTTAAGGTGTGTGTATCTCTGACATTTTTTATATTTTTTCGTGTGCTTTTTTGAGAGCATTGGGAAACCATTAGTGAATAAGTTCGGAGGATGTACAGGTGTTGTTTTTTGATATTTCTTGGATGTTCAACCAATGTTTTGTTGTAGATCTTTTTTTAAAAGCCTACTAATCTAAGCAAATATTGTGCTTCTGAAGCAATGTGCTTGGCAACAGAAAAAACATAAAAAATAATTATGAAACTGGTCTATTTCAACAATTTCCCAAAAATGTTCAAGATCACTGTAGATGAATGGTTACTGTATGTATACTGTATAGCAGTTCTAAAATTAAGTAAAGTCTCCCAATATATGTGTAAAGAACACAGGCTTGCATTTATTTTCTTTTTTTATGACAATATTACTCATTTGTTTAGTGAAATCCATGGATATTATTAGTGAAAGTTGTAAAGATCTTTTGAAAAGGTGAAAATTCTCCCATGAAGGTTATGTCCAGAACATTACCGCTCATGGCTACATTTAATAAGCTGAAAGGGAAAACCAGCTTTTTTATTTGTTGTTATCAGTAGCCTGAATCACTGCAGTTCTTCTGAAGCATTGGGGTGGGTTGATTTGATATATCGACTCCATTTGCCATCATAAGCTTTACAGACAAATGAGCACAGGAAAGCATCTTCTATGGGAATAACCTACATATGTTGCATTGGGCATTTTTTCATGGATTAATCAAAAAGACACAAAAAATGTTGGTCTCAAAGCAGCCCTGCCGTAATACCACCCTTCTTGTGGGTAGATTCATGTTCATATCCCAGTGGCAACACTGATGACAGCGCTGTTTATTTAACTTTTTTTCCCATAGATGATTTAGTTAAAAAAATGCACTGCAAAGGTAAAACGTCCTTTATGTTTTCAACATTGAATAATGCTTCTTGCTTACACTATTTATATCATTGACAGAACTGCTTGCACTGCTCTATATAGACCTTCATTGCTGCTGCCTGACAGCAGATACCTATATACTCACACTGCACATGAATATATGTATTTGTATATATTTAAAGTACTTCTGATTAAAATTTAATAAGTCATGATTACTTTTGCCCCCCAGACATAGAGTGGACTTCAATTCAGTAACCCTAACTGTAAACAAATGAAGCTCATAAATGTTCATTGTACATGTACAATGGCAATGACAATATTCTGTTCTATATAGTGTACTCCAGTAAAAAAAAAAGAAAAGAAAATCAATGAGCACCAACCATAAGATAAAGATATCGTCTGGATTATGAATTGAAATGGGGAATCAGTAATCACTATTGAATGGAATTGCTAGCAAATAAGAAGAATGTTTTACCTGCCAACATTATTTTGCCTTAGAGAGGTCCGGCTGAGTATAATACTATGGATAATTTTCTCAAAGTTGGATTGTTATTAATAATGACAAAGATGAAAGTATCTTAGTGCCAAGTGCCAAGACTTTTTTTTCTCCTCAGCTCCTAAGAGCACAAGCCCTTAACAGTTTTTAAATGGCTGCTCCGACGTTTGAACTGCATTAACCGAGCTTCTTTAGCATTTGACAGTGATTAGGACGGAAGGGATGCTTGCCTAAGGTTAGCTTATGCAAGAGTTGAATGTGATTTTTTATTTTTTTTTCCCGGCAAATCATTAGCTTTCACGTCTGGTTTTACTGGTGTAGGAACACAGCATAAGTTGGCTAACCGGAAGGAAACAATGAGTCTTTCTAGCAGTCTTACAGGTTTGTTGAACTTGGCCTCGCTTTTAATTTTTCAACGAAATGTGATCTATGGGGCTTGAGCACAGAGTGTTCGCTTTAATATTTGGCCATGAATCATCCATAAGCAATCCTGGATGTAAATTCTCTTCTGTGATGGATTTAACCCTGCCATCTTGTCATTTCAAATCAGTGGTCTAAAGAATAATGTCATAAGCAAAGCATTTTTGGAATTTAAGTGCATGAAAGTATCTGAGGAAAATGTTTGAGGATATTGTTTAATAACCCTCTATACTTGTAATTATAAGCTCCGGTTTAAATTATATTACTTTGCATTTGCAATTCAATTGTAAAATATAAATATGTTCAGCTGAATAACTTGGAAACATGTAGTTTTCTTTGGTTATGTATATTATGTACAATGTTACTATTTTGGTCATTCTCAGTATGTCAATGGTAATTATTTGTGCATATCATGGCTAGTAATTTTCCATCATTATAAACAGTATTTATTTGCAAAGATGTTAAATATGTGGTTTTAACAAATGTTATAAAAACTATCATCACGTAATATTTTTCTGTACTATTTATATATGTTTTTTTTCAACACCTGTCAAGTCAGAAATGTTCGTGGTGAGGAGACTTACTGGAAAATCAGATTATACTGTTAGATCTGTATATCAGCCCAGATCAATATCCGGTCTTTTATTTCTCTGATATGATCTGATACAATGAAAACATGTTCTTAGTGTAGAATCTGAAAATAGCATTTCTTTTAGCTAAATTTTTAGCTAAAGTGTTTGTAGACAGCATGACTAGGGAAATAGATTTTTATGCATTTGTTTTTTGTTACAAAATGGGGATACATTTGTATGGAACTGCATGAAATGCTTCAGTGTTCTCATAGAATGTTATAATGAATACTTTGATTTAAATGTGTCTTAAATGCTGATTTAAATGTCTCTTATATACCAGCCGAAACATCAAATAGTGTGAATCATTAGTTGACCATCATTTAAATGTTCTCAATAATACAAAGCATGCATTGTTATTCTATTTTGTTAGTTATGTAAAGTTTGCAGTCCTTCAATATATGAGGCCGATATGTAATAAAAGCCCACCCTTAAGGTCAAACCTGAGGTGTATTTTGTCTGGAAGAGGAAATCCCACGTTTAGCAAAAACAACCTTATGAGGCATTGCTTTTTGGCACTTCTCAGTCCAGTTGTTTAGACAAGTGAATGCTGAGCAGAGTAACCTGTAATGGGGATTGTTCTCCGTCAAATTCTACAACTGCTTCCTTCTTGCAACCATCCATGGATGTGTGTTACTATCCGATCTAATCTTACATAAATTGCAGTTATTTTGGAAAAATATAATTTTATAACGGCAGCACCGTGTGCTCCAGGGTACTCTTGGTGTTATTGCGATGACCCAGTTCTAGCACTTAACCTGACTACAAACCTAGAAATGATAGAAGCAATAATGTCTTATTTATTTAGTCTTCCATATAAATCACCTATGGACGTTGACAGACTTTGCGAGCATGAGAACCAGACACACTCAAACCAGGACCAAATCTAGCACGAACCCAACATTTCAACCTCTGCACCCACTGTCAAAAAAATTGATGGAAATCCCTTCTAAACCCTCGCATTCAATATCAGCTTGTAGGTAACCTGAGAAAATTGCACCGAAACCATATATGATATATGAATGACAATATAGGTTTTACTCAAGCAAAACCATTAAACTTTTATGCGTGTGTCACCAACTTGATGCCAAGGGCATATGCATGACAACGCACACTGTATACTCAAGCTGTGCAACAGCATTCACGGGGCTTATCATGACAAGCAATTTATGGGCCGCTGAAGACATGCTGTCTCTGTGGAACTCAATAAGACTTGTCAAATCTTACATAAGCTCAGTCATGCAGGAAAGTGGCTGACATATACCATACAAATGCTTGGCAAACTGGATCATTTGACAGAGTGCGGACTTCGATATGGTGAGAATTTGAGGTGAATTGGGGGTGCTAAACTAGGAGCTAAAATACCATGATGATCCAATCGATGGTCAGCCCTACGGGGAATTCTAAGGACTGATATTGTAGGATAACGTATTAAGTAATGGCTGAAGAGAAAAACTGTTTGGCTACTCTTTTGCTTGGTGAAAGACAGAAGCAGACGTGCTTGGTGACTGTAGCCTTTTATTTGGCATTAGCCCCAGAGAAGTTTTTTTTTTCTTTTTTCTGCAGTCTGAGCTCAAGAGGTGTTAGGGAACAACAGCACTGGAGGCAGAACCAGAGAGGAAACAATGTTAACAAAGCAAAGCCGGCAACAGGGCAAGACACTGCTTGTGAAGGTCGAAGCTTACGCAGACGATTACCATGCAAGCGCGTGGATTCACAAAGCCATCATGTGCTATGGAGGAAAGAAAGAGTTCAACTGATTACTTAATAAATGCATGTAATATTCTTATTTTAATAATAAGTAATATTCTAGATTAAATGGTGAGAGAACCTAAGAAAGAAGAACATCATTGGATATATCTGGCATATATTTAATTTTCTTTGATGTAGCTTTAGAAGTTCTAGGACTAAAGTGATATTATACATTTTATTCACAATTAGAATAAATATGTGACCTCACACATGAAAATTCAGATCCTGTGCATTTTTGTATGGAGCTCACCGGTTCTCCCTGGGTCTGTGAGGGTTTCCTCAGGGTACTGCAGTTTTCCTGCTGCATTTACGTGAACTGGAGACTCTATATTACCCATGGTACGTGAGCGTGTGCCTGTGATGGGCTGACAGCCCGCGCATTGTGGTCCCCCATCTTGCGCTCTGTGCTTCCCGAGTTCCACTCCCAGCTTAGTGTGACCCCCGTACACGGTAAGCGGTGGATGGATGATGCTTCATCAATCATTTTTATCAGCATAGTCATCTACGCATTTTTTTTTTTTGACCTGCGTTTGTACACTTATCAAAACATCAAAATCTGTTACATAATACCTATAATTGTCTTGCTCTACCTCTGCAGATTGGCACCATCGTAAGACCCTGTGGCCTTGAGCATGAACTGAAGGAAACTGCAGTAATTTCTAAAGTGTTTCAACATTTTTTATTTATACTGACTAATAAAACACTGCAAATTGGGTTATATTATCTATGTCACACATTTTTGGTGTGTGTGTGTGTGTTTGGGTTATGTATATATTGCATAGGGAGAACCAAAATGTCCCCACAATGTAAAAAAAAAAAATATATATATACTTTAATGTTGTGGAGACCATTTTTTCGGTCCCCCAAGGAGAAACTCAGATCTATAACATTTTTTGACTACTATCAAAAAACTAAAAATGTCAAAAGTTCTGTATTTTGTTTGGTTGCTTATGGTTAAGGTTAGGGTTGGGTAGGGGCTAAGGTCGTCATTGTTGGGATTAAGGTTTTTTCCCATAGAAATTAATGTGGTCCCACAAATGTGTGTGTGTTTGTGGGTGGGGGTGGGGGGGTGGTAATACAATGCATATATATTTGTTTTTTGCATAATTTTTTAAATAGGAAGATAGGGATAAGTGAAAAATGACATGAAAGAAAATTCCTCCAAATTCCGTAGCTGCCATTTTAACTTATGAAATAGATGGAATTAGATACATGTGTGTTATAGCTATTTTTAGTAATTATATGTTTTCAGTGTTACATTCCTGAAATTGTTGTCACTCTATTTTTCTTTAAATCTTTGGCTTGCTCGTTTGACAGATTGAAGAAGCCGTCCACTGTCATACAGTGCAGGTTTTAAATAAGAGGATTGGAAATGTCTGTTGGCTATTGGTCAAGACCCACATTCATCTAGGCTAAATTTCTTCATTTTAATGTAAAGGCTTTCTAGGTCACTTAATTTAGTACTGTGATCTTTTAATGCTGATAAAAACATTTTTTTAATTAATGTAAAAATGGCGATTCAGAAACATCATTCTCTTAAAGTCATTTCCATACATTTCACTGGACCCAAGTGTTCAACATTATTCTTCTTGGAAGGAATGAATGAATGGTATAGAGGAGGATAAGGAGGAAACAAATGTGATAAACCTCCATGATTACATTTTCAATGATCTGTTAAAGAAACACTTTGGTGCATGACAAAAAGAAATGTATTTCCTAGCCTCTGCTTAATCAGCAAAACAGTGCTATTGATTAGAAGCACTGTGTGCTGCTGATTATGGGGACAGGAAAGAGCTGTTAAAAGGGAGAGCTGCCTGCTTTTTCGGATAGATCAGGACACGTTCTGAGTGTAGTTGAAGAATATTTGACCCTGCAGTGAATGAATGTGAACAATATTACATGGTGGCATATTGATTAGTGGAGCAAGGCTATGACACCACTCTGTTGATCCAGCAACAGCAGAAGGAGAAGAAAAAGCTGCACAAATGCCTTTCCTTTATATGTGACATTTTTTGTTTTGCAAATAAGTACATTTATCTGTTAAATGTATTGTTATTGTAATGTTTCATATCTTCTTCATCTTAATCTCCAGGCCTAGAAGTGAGCTGAAATTGATAGGGATTTTTGTTTGGTTTTATTTAGAAATAGTATTCCAGAGCTGCATCCTTGTAACTTTGTCCCCTCAAACAAAAAAATACTGTCTCCTGTAATGAACATTACCTCAAACACCTCAGTGTGACTGCACGCCATACCTTTTGATTTTGAAAACCGAAACCTTAATCAAGCATAATCAGACTTTTCTTTTCTATAAAAGACATTGTTAAAACAGCCAGAATTAGTTTCAAACCGGCTGCCATAGTTTGATATCATTGCTCAGACTTATAATAAAATACTATCGATAAAATGTCACTCTATGCTTTTGATACCAGTAAAACAAGGGTTTGCTGTTGCAGTTAATTCTCACAAATCCATCATCCACTTTGAAGATGTTCAGATTAATATTGTTATCCTCCTATCAACATTATGGCTAATGGATTTTATGTTTACCGTTTTGTTGCTTTTTGTTTTCTGGTATCCCTACTATTAATGCTCTGTGCCACCTCACCTTGAATTTAGGAAGATGAATGAGGAACGAAGAAGCCCATAAATATTCCAAAGATTTGTTAACTCTTCAAATTAAAGAGTCAAGGGTGGATACCAGGGGCATCAGAAGCATTTTGAATGTGGGGGGGAGACACACTGGCATAAAACTTACATTTTATGTTAATTGTGGGATAATTATGGAGTATGTATGAATAATTATGGAATGTGAGGGGGACGCGTCCCCCTCAGATTTAATGGCGGCGATGCCCATGGTGGAGACTCAGCATTCTCTTATGCTTTTTTTCAGGTGTAACAATCGGACCCAGTGTGTTGTGATTACTGGGTCAGATGTCTTCCCCGACCCCTGTCCAGGGACCTACAAATACCTAGAGGTCCAGTATGAATGTGTACCCTATAGTAAGTACAGACCTTCATTCAATATTTGCTATTTATTTATTTGTGGATGATAAGACTAGTGATTCTCAATATCCTGTGGTAATTGTTTTACACGTAGACATGTTGATTGTGCTGTTGTATTTTCAAATAAAAATGACTTAATTTAATAATGTAATAAAAAGTAGTAGTAATCAAAATACAACTCAACTATAGTAAACTGGAACAGTGAAAGTCAAAATAATCTGCAGTGCATTTACCATTTCCTTAAACAAGCACAAAAAAAATCCCTAATCCTAAATGTTAATATTGGCAAAAACTAGCTAATCTCCTTACCACTTCAAAGAAAGTGATACCTGGAAAATGCAGAGAAAAGGGCTATTGTAAAAAATCTATGAAATTACTGAATCATGCATTACTCCATCATTACACAATAATCAGGTGACCCCACACCTTGAGGCAGGGGACTGAGACACAGATGATAGCACACTGGATCTTGCTAACGTGTGGATACTTTGTCTAGATGCTGTCGCAAGCCATTTGGCTGGGAGCAGTTGATTTGTTAGCTGAGGGCCAGCTGGCTTTAAGCAGGAGGCAGAAGGGAGAATCTATATAACGGAAGAACAAAAGATCAGGCTTCAAATTTTGTTCATAAATAGATGATATTGGAGAAGAGTTAACCAGGTGCAATGCAAGTTTGTCACAACGTCAGGCTTTCTGAGGTCATGAGAAAACCATAGGTGTTAGAAATTTGTTAATACCTTGCGAAAATAATGAATTACAGAACAAAATGAACTTTTTACTCCAAATTAGATATTAGATATCATTCTGATGTTAATTATATGCCCATTACTTAATGGAGAAGAAAGTTCTACTTAAGGCCAACCAAAATGTTAAAATACTTTAATATAGCGCTTGACATTTAGCTAACTTTTACATCAAAGTATTACAAATAATTGGTGCAGTATTATAAATATCAAAACAAATTTTCACATACTCATGGTGACATTCTAAATTATTTAAATATTAAATAACATAAAGTGTTCAATAAAGTAATTTTGGGATTAGATACACCTGTACCTATACTGTTTTTCTTTGTCACCTAAAAATGTCTAGGATGCTGATGCTTAAATACGAAATATATATAGGAGATATATAATAGCATATATATACTGTATATACACACAAATATTTTTTTCTATTACAGTATATATGGATAACAATGTAACTTCTTTTTAATCTGTAATGCATTTTATATGCCCATATGGAGGTTTACTGGTTCTAACATCAATCAATCATGTGTTAAAATGAAGTCTGTTAGGTTCGCGTTGCCAGGACAACAATATTTATTTGGTATAGGCTCATCTAAAACCTGGTTTGATATTACACAGACATAATGAGTTTCCTATTTACCATTATAAACATTTCTTCCGTCTGTCCATGACATTAATATTTGGCATCATCTTTCCTCCACTGTAAGATTCTGTCAGTGATTTAACAGAAATCAGCACTAAACTCAGCACTGAGAGAAATTTTGAGGCTGTGTCATGCATATGGAACACATGAGCGTCAGACAGAAATGGCAGGATGAGCTTATGAGAGTCAAATTAAGTGTAGAAGTACATTCCATCACCTATGAGAATTTCAGAGCCACTTATATATACTGCTTCTCTTGAAAAACGCCACCAAACTCCTAGAAGAGTATTAGAAACATACCACAGATACAACTGCATCTGTACTGGCAACATAGGTCTTTGGCAAGAGAGCCATGTACCAGGTGGCAAAAGACAAGTTTAGCAAACATAAAACTACATAAATCTTTGTTCAACAATGACCATCATTCTTTGAGTGAGATTAAGAAGCAGATTGCTTTATAGCTACATGATAAATGGCACTTGGCGTGTATTTTGAAGCTCGGCTTTTACAGTTTGACAGCTATTGCACTTCTTCAGCTCAACAGCCTACTATTATAAGAAAAATGGAAAAAGTTGCCATTACATTACTTGGATCACTTGGAGTGGAGGGTATCCATTTGCTTCCAAATGCCCTCCAGGTACTCAAAAAAATTCTTGATTGGAATCACAGACTAACGATGACTGAACTTATTGTTATTGAATGATGGTAGTAAATTATGTTTATATATGTTTAATTTGGGAGGGGCATGAACATGATGGTATGAAGGTCTCAGACGACTTAGAGGCAGGAGTTGAGGTGATGCAAAATTTAAAAAAAAAAAAAAAAAAAACTTTCAGCCGACAGATAACTTCTTCCAACAAGACTAATGCAAATATTATGCTGTCCCCAGATAAGGGTATAATGAGTAGTCTTTAAAGCACATTCTTGTTTAAATTTGATATTCACAAAGAGCGATGCATAAATTACTCATGTCAACTACATTGCCACTGTTATTTTAAGTGTCTTGCCCATATTGTATTTGTCCATATAATTGTTGTTTTTTCTGCCTCTTACTCTAATCTTACTGAAATTGTGAGGCATTCTCGTTATGCAGACTGATACATCAATGAGCCAATACCTGGGAATCAGGGGATTTTATCTTACCTGGATTCTAACAGGATTACCTTACATTGAATGTATTACTTTAATTGCTTTATAATATGTTTCATAAAAGTGTTTCTCTGGATAATTCTGTGCTTCTCCAGGTAATGGTAAGACACTATTTTACAGTTGTATCACTTTTTTACAATTGTAAAAAGGTTTGCAAATCAAGTGCCATCACTTTTCTTTGCTATTATACATCACAGTACCCAGTTTCTGTAAGGCATGCCACGGGGAAATTAGAAATGGCATTTGCCATTTTTTTTAGCACATTAAACAGGCATGGTTGACTGATTGGCATTAATCGACCAACTGAATTGCTGCCCAGCTGTCTATTACTGAGAAAACAACAGAGTACTTGTAAAGGGTGCCGCTGATGGAAAGCAGCCTGGTAGCACCTCAGTCTTGTCCAAGGAGCATGCTGCCTGCAAGGCCAGGGACCGCTGCCGTCGCCAAGCGAAATATTTGCATAATAAATGCTGAGCAAAACTAGAGCAGTACTGCACATTAACAAGCAGGTGTTTCCATAGATTACACTCAGCGTACATTTCAAATAATGACTAATAATGCCATATTTAATTGGCAACAGGATATATTGATTTTACTGTGTCCATACTTATTGCACGTTTAAATGTTGACGCAAAACATGTTTAGTTACAAGTGTCACGTATTGATAGAATAGTATACAATATATCTGAGCTAAATGACATGTAGCAGATTTATGGCTCGACACTGATTTGGGATTGAAAAAATCAAGGGTCTCATCTGTTCTGAATGCCTTTTTGACTCTTCTCTTTCCTTGTACAATCTACAGGAATTTCCATCTTGCCCTGATTTCTATGCTCTTTTCTTTCTGAAAACTTGAACTAACATCATCTCAGGTTAAATGTCTCACCTGCCCTCCTTTCCAGATTTCCATCATTCCTTTTTCTTGCCGTCTTTTTTTTTTTTTCTTGTAAAATCTGCTGTGTTTTAATGTATTTCCTTCTATGTTTGATTTCTTAGGCTTCGAGAATGCGGCTAACCCATAAATATGTCTCCCACTGGAGGTGATTATTGCCATTTAACATGGCACAGTTGCAAACATGGGCATTCTTTGGGTGTGAATAATAAAATAATAATAATAAAATCATAATAATAATAACCTAAGGAAAAGAAAATGAATTTACTTTGATTTACCAGGTTAAACATGGGAGCTAAACGGGCTGATCGCTAAAAATAGATAACATGACAAATTGTACTGTGTTATACGACCTTATTTGTTTTACTAAACAAATCATACTGTAGCAGCATATAAACTGTTACATGTCTTTGTTTGGGGTGGCACCGTGGTTCAGTGGCTGGCACTCTCGTCTCCCCCCTTCGAGGGTCAGGAGTTTGAATGCCAGCTCTGCGTCTGTTATCCCCAACTTATGTGGGTAGTATGACTCCCCCCCATAGTCCAAAGGCATGCACTTAGGCTAAGAAGCTCTCTGAATCAGCCACAGTGTGTTCGCCCTGCAATGGACAGACATCCTATGTAGGGTAGCCTTCTGTCCTGTGCAGTTGAAAGATGGATGATATTATTATTATTATTATTATTATTATTATTATTATTATTATTATTATTATTATCATTATTATTGCCAGAGGTGGAAAGTTCAGATCCAGAAAGTCCAAACCCAACCAAGATTTTGTTCCAACCACCCCGCTGAGTCACATGCACAGAGTACTTAACTGGTTGGTTGAAATCTTGGTCTGGATTTGTGTGTTCTGGACCTGAGCTTTCCACCTCTTTTATGATTACTTCACTAGGCAGGAATTTATGCACAAGTGATATGTAAGATCTTTGACAGTTTATGATTTTGTGAATCTTACATTATTTTCATTCAAGTCAACTACAACACTTTCATGGTGTTATTGTGCAACAACTGCTCCTGACTGATTCCCTGTGTTGAATGCAAGACCGATTCATCAAAAACATGAATGTTCTCTGTGGTTTGTTACTTGCTATAGCGTAACCTGGAATATTTGTAATGTCTAAGCATGAGACAAATACGTATCATAAAACTGCATACTGGAAAGTCTCTGCTTTTTAACTTTTTATATATGTAGTCGTTTACATTAAGATCAATCAACAAGACCAGAGGATTTTGAAACCGCTGTTAAACAGGAGATTTGGCTGGGCAATGCATTCGTTTTGCCAGAAGAATACTGTAAGATTAGTTAGTCAGAGAAGTCCTTATTGTTTTCTTTGATCAAAATATATTTCTTTCTTTATAATTAACCCACTGATAATCAAGCTGAATGTTGATGAACATTCTTTTGTGTGTATTAATAAGCATTTTAATTTTAAAGAATTTGTTTTTCTTATTTCTGGATACATTTACAAAATTTACAATCAATATTAAAGCTACTGACTGTCTAACATTTGCCGCAGCCTCACACATTTGTTAAACATACTGAACTGAATGATGCAGTGCATGTTAACAATCAAGAAATATAATATGTGTGAACTGCTCCACTTGTAGGTCAGAGCATTATTTTTCTGCTACTAATAACACCCCTCCTGTGACTTAGAAGTCACTTAGACTAATTACCTGCCCTCTCGAAAGGAGCAAAAGATAGATAATGTTCAGTGAAGGACGTAAGGAATTGCATTGCATTGCTACTTTTTTTTTTTCATTGCACATCATACTATACTGTTGGGCGTGCATGCTTAGAGCTAAATAATAAAGGCACAATGCAATGACTATAAGTCAGCAGCACTGACTCAGTGCATTGCTGTTTCGTAACGGGATTCGGTGCTTTATTACCAGAGCAGAGCTCACCATATTATGGCTAATTTTAGTCTTTGAGTTAGGTGACCTATGTGCATACAGTTACACTCAGTGACTAGTTTATTATGTACACCTGCTTGCTAACAGCCTGTTCCTTCTTTCAGCGAGTTGTGTGGCTGTCACTGAATGTATTCAGCAGGCAGGGTCAAGAAGTTCAGTTGCTGTGTAGCTAAGCATTAGAACGACCAGGCTCTGCCATTTTAAGCGTTATATGACTTTTGGTGCTATGCACCAAAAGAAACATCCGCCCGCCTGGGATTTTCACACTACAGAATGGTGTGATGAACAGAGAACGTCCAGCCGAGGTCAGTTCTATGGCCGAAAACACCTTGTTAATGAGTGAGGTCAGAGGAGAATGGGCAGACTTGTTAAAGCTAACAGGAAGGCCACCAGTGCAAAAATAACAGCTCAGTATAACAGGGATGTGCAGAATGGGCACACAACACTGAAGAACCACAAGATTGGGTCCTTCATGATACTAGCTAGGCGTACCTAATAAAGTGGCCACTGGGTGTATGTTTTGGTTTATGAAGAACATCACAAATTTGACAATTTCCTTTGTATGACATACAACAACAGTATTGAAACAAGCACATTTCCTGTCTGCTTTTCCAGCATGAATACCAGTAATGTGTTTTTATGCTTCATAATAATAATACTAAGGGTCATAAAGGGACAATGTGTTTTTCTTAGGGAAATAAACGCCTTTTCTTAGGCAAATAACACCCGTTAAATGACTGAATCCATCTTGAACCAGCATAAACCAATGATTGTCAAACTGAGATGGCCAAATAGATCGCCAGTAGTTTGACTGTTAGCTCTGCTAACAGTAAAATTTAGCCTTGTTAAAATGACACAGCATTGTCCATTTACACCCTTTTGTCGTTTTTTCTAACTTGCTCATTTCTTCAGGCTTTTCCTGGTATTTCTCATGTTTCTATCTTTCTTTCTTCCAGAGTAGGTGTTCTTTATGTCCTTGTCTCATAACCTGTGCTACTGCCTATGTAATCATAGAGTTAATTCATATTGATCTCTTTTTTCCTTGCACCCTTTTCATTCTCTCTTCCAACGCTTAAAATAGAAGTGGAGCAAAAAGGTAAATAACTGACACAACCCAAACCGTAAGCTCCGTGTTTTTTGTGGCATATGGTTGTAAACCTTCCTATCCCCACTCCAGTGTTCTGATCCCAGCAGGCAATAGAAAAATCTCCTCATTACCGTTAAGGTCAGTAAACTGTAAAGACGGAAGCCGTTTTTATTAAAAACTGATACTCGCAGCTTAAGGATGTTAGTGGGCCGTAGTGTCCAGGCCGCTTAGTTCTCTCCCTCCACGCCCCAGGTGCCTTTTCTGAGAGCCCAATCTCATTTGCTTGGCCTCCCAAACCCTCCCCATAGCATGTCGTGGTAACAGGGATTCGTAGCCTTTTAAATGTACGACTTCTACAGTATTCTCTCTCTCTCTCTCTCTGCCCCTTCCCTCCCGATTCCACCGCTCACCGTTCTTTCCACCCGTTTTTTGGTTTTCTTACTCCCCAAACCGAAATTAACTTAGAGCTCTTTATTCATTTCGATTTCAATAGATGTGACATTTGCACCACCAGTAACACGAAGGCTCTGAGATCCTAGATAAAAGTGGTGAAAACCAAGTGTCACAGGATACTTATTTGCTGATTCCTGCTTCCACGTTAGTTTATTGCTTTCATTTGCAGGATATATTTTCTTCCTGTCTTTCCCTTCCTGTCCCTCTGTTTGAATTTACACTGTTTGTCTATGAAGCAGTGTTTCTGTCTTTTAAACGATCAAAGAGTTTCTCGATATTGTAGTTTGTTCAAGCTTTACTTTTTAAATTTTTTTCTTATTCATTTACGTATTTTGAGTACACACAAAACCAATTTCCCTTTTTGCCTGAAAATGCCCTTTTTATGTTATTTTATTGTTATAATTTTTCTTTTAAGTCTTAACCACAAATGTGTGTCTGATCACCACGTTGCCTGGACAACCCATTTATCAAGACAATGTAAAAAGTAGTTTGTGCTCTGTAATCTGTCTGCTTTGTGAGAGGTGTCTTGTCACTTTACATTTGGTCTGTTTGTTTATTACCTGTTTTGTTTTGTTTTGTTACTCTTCCCCATTGCCAGTCTTTGTTTGCCCTGGGACCCTTAAAGCAGTCGGCGACGCTTCCTTTCTCTACGAAGCGGAACAGCAGGCGGGTGCATGGTGCAAAGACCCTCTCCAAGCAGGCGACAAAATCTATTTTATGCCCTGGACCCCTTACCGCACTGATACTCTGATTGAGTATTCCTCGCTGGAGGACTTCCAAAATACGCGTCAGACTATCACATACAAGCTCCCTCACCGCGTGGATGGCACTGGATTTGTAGTGTACGATGGCGCGGTGTTTTTTAACAAGGAACGGACCCGAAATATTGTCAAGTTTGATCTTAGGACTAGGATTAAAAGTGGAGAGGCCATCATCAATAATGCCAACTACCACGACACCTCACCGTACAAGTGGGGTGGAAAGACGGACATCGACCTGGCCGTGGATGAGAACGGCCTGTGGGTTATTTATGCCACTGAGCAAAACAATGGGATGATTGTGATCAGTCAGTTGAACCCTTATACCCTGCGATTCGAGGCAACCTGGGAGACAGTCTATGACAAGCGGTCCGCTTCCAACGCCTTCATGATTTGTGGAGTGCTGTACGTGGTAAGATCCACATATGAAGAAAACGAGAGTGAAATCAGCAGAAGTATGATAGATTACATCTACAACACCAAACAAAACCGTGGGGAATTTGTGGATATTCAATTTCCAAACCAGTACCAGTACATTGCAGCTGTGGAATACAATCCAAGAGACAACCAGCTTTATGTATGGAATAACTTTTACATATTAAGGTATAATCTAGAGTTTGGACCACCTGATCCTGCTCAAGGTAAGCAATATTTTCATTTGTTGTTGTTGTTTTTTACCTACATTATTACAGGGCAATGTGCAGTACAGTCTATTGTTCATATTCCATTGACGTTGTTCAGCATATAGCAGCTGTTACGGATGACTGATCTTTAATTTATAATCTTAATAGGCATTAGATATTGAACTAAAGCTTTTTTTCTTGAGTATGTGAAGTATCTCAGAGTAAAGCAGCACATATCCTGCCAGTAAACAAAATCATTATGTGAGTTAGCATATCATAAGGGATTTCAGTAGATTTACAGGGCTGCCAGCTCCCACGTTCCCTGACCTAATGCCTGTGAGCCCATCTTATGAACTCCACTCTGAATGAGAAAAGAGGTTCCACCATCAGCTGAATGCTACCTGTCTGAATACAGAGGCTACAAAAGATCACTCTCACTGGTCCAGTGTATGAACTCCCTGTAGGTGCTTAAACGAACCATTAATGCGAGATCGTTGGTATGAAGCATACCCTAGAGAAGAAGAGGCCATCGGCACCAAGAAATTAGATCAGTCAAGAAGGTTACGTAGAGAAGGGAGCTTTTAATTTGACTGTCAAGAACTGAAATAAAATGACCTTAACATGAAACTTAGTATCTTCATATTGGGGGTTTAATGTCCACAGTTACAGTAATCCCTACTTTAGGTTCTACATGATGCATCACATGATGCCGCTTCTGATGAGCCTGGTGGTCAAGGAGATTTGCACAAGTTATCACAGTTCAGAGCTGCTCATTTCCTACCTGCAGTGTTATCAGACCTGAAGCGTCTACTTGAGTTCAAGTAGTTTAGCCTCAGAGCAAGATAGAACCATAATTCCTTTGTAGTTGAACAAAATAGAGTTGTGCAATGATCTCTGGGGCAAATTAATATTAATATTAATAAAATTCATATGGTAAAAGTAGTTAGAATTGAGGTCAGTGGGAAGATGTGAAATCCAATTGCTTTTTCCTATTAAATGCCAGTTATTAAGACACATTTTTTGTAGCAAAACTAACCAGGATTCTCAACATTTCTTTTAGTTAATAACATTTTCTATTGTTCAGAGAATGGGAACAAGTAATTTTAATGTCTTAAAATGCCTTAAAATACAGGTTAAAGAAATTTTATCTATATTTGTTTTCCAATAACAGTCTTATCTGAAAACATTTCTGACTTTAAGATGCAATGTGTTGCACAGGATGCCCATTATCACCTATCAAGATAGCAATGTAGTTTCATTTTGACCTCTAAATCATTCCATTTTAGACTGAAAACTGGATCTATTCATTGCTTAAATTCTTCTAATATACATTCAATTGCAGTGGATATGTACCAAAAAGCACAGGTCACAGGGAAGGGCACGCACTCTCATACATTGTAGGCAATGTGGGTGAACAGTTTTGGAATGTGGAAAGAAACTCACTCAAACATGGGAAGGAATGCACAATCAATCCCACAACCTTAGATGTTTGAGGCTTAACATGGGGAAGGCATGCACAATCAATCCCACAACCTTAGATGTTTGAGGCTTAACATGGGGAAGGCATGCACAATCAATCCCACAACCCTAGATGTATGAGAGTTACCAAATGAGCTACTGTGCCACATTTGATTTTACATGCAATATAATTAATGTATCCAGCTGGGGTTCAGTGATTTTCAAAGGTACAACAAAGGCATTTTAGTGGAACTTGAACAGACAGCTTTCGTGAAACAAGCCTTTGTCATTAACTACCACACCACGTTTGCTGTTATTGATTACTTACACTGGGTTGTAGCTGTTGATTACTTTTTCAATGAGAGTTATTGTCTGCATGGCCTTAATTCCAAGCATAGATGAGGTTTATTTCATGATGAGTTTGTTGATATAGGCATAAACATTTGTGATTCCTGATACAAAATTAGTAAATGACTGATAGAATGTACAATTTGTCAAGCAAAAAAAACATTTGACAATAGCATCCATTTTAAACTAACCCTGGGCGGTACCTGTTTTACTGTGTATTGTTTTAGATGACTTAGCAAATTAACATCACTTTGTAAACATTTTGATTTTTGAAGTTTCTGAAAGAATAAAACGTGCAGTTGCACCTTAACTTTGCACCTTTTACTGTTTAACCAATCTACCTCTGAGAGTGGCAATTAGCAACCACCAATGCTAATAAACGTCTGTTTTTAAAATGTTTTAACAGGGCAGCAGCAGGGTAAGTGTTAACATGAAAGACAGGTGCTGAAACGAGTTTGTACGATAAAACTGTCGGTGGTCTAAATTGGAATTGTAAATGACTGTCGTACATGCCCCAAGTTATTTCAGATCAAAGATCAAGGTCTTGTGGAAAATGTTAAAGATAATGCTGTTTGTTTTATGTGAATGCGGGGAGCATCCAAGCATGCACAATGTAAAAAGAATGTACTGATGTGGAAAATCACCATTGTTTTTTTTTTTCCTACTATCCCTTTCTTTCTTCGCTCTCTGGTGTGTACATGTATCCGGGTTTGTGTCACAGCACATGTCGATAGGAGCCGTCATTGTTCTCAGCAGTCATCGCTGACTGTCCCCATGGATGAGTGCTGGCACACTGGCGGAGATCCCTTTCTGGCATCTTATCAAAACAGACTCCAGGATACAGGCAGCCTGCACAGGCTCCTGTTTGCTCCCCCGGTTACTGTTTCACACCAGATTCCACAAACTGACTTGTGCTTCCCCTCATCTGTGCGAGTAGTGAAGGAATTAATTACTTCCCCTGGTTTTCTGATTGGAGTAATCTCCCAGTGGTCACTCCTTGAAATTTCATAGACATTGTTCCAGTGCATGTGCATGCAGTTTTATCGAGCCTTATTTTTTATGATGCAGTGTTATAGTCTTTTGTTGGGATATTGATCCAACATTGCTGTCTTACAACACAAATACAATAACTGAAATAATGTGCTAATTTGCAATGAGTTAAGGTACAATATAGCTATCATAACCCTAAAATTCTGATAAAACTATTTAGCTTAATATAAAAAAAATCCTTAATACCAGTTGGTTGTTGGATCACGAATACTGAAAGGAACAACTTAAGCCCCTCTTTTTGGTACATTATGCCACAAATTAGCTTCCTGATGTAAGGCAGGGACCATGAGTTGTAGGTCTACATAATAACCTTTATATAAGTATTATTATCTTGTTTGTGTGTGTGTGTGTGTGTGTGTACTAGCATATGTGAACAAACATTGTGACTTATTGGCTTTTAAAACATATTGGTTACATTTCATGATGTTCTGAAGGGTTAACATTTTCATTTATTTATTTATTTGTTTATTTTTAACAATGAATTGGTTGTGAAGCAGATGGCAGATTAATTTGTTTCTCTGCTTGCTTTCTTTGGCTATCCCACAATGGCTCCGCTTGGCTCCATTCTGATCCACAGAACAGGGGTTTAATTGTTGACATTACTATCAGGTTATTTTGTTAGCTATTACTTTTCCATTAATAGGTAATTACCATCTGGAACTTGTATTTCACAACTGATAAAATCCTCATTTAAAGAATTTCTTCAGCTCAGCCAAGGAATGTTCTCTGTCATTGAATTGATTCTCAAGGTTTCTTAATTCTTGGTAACAGCAAACATAGGAATCCGCTGAAAAGTATTTAATACAGATTTCATCATACTTATTTTGTTTGTATAATATATGTATCATTTATTTAAAGTTAATTTCAATTTGTTCAGATATAGCTGAACCAACAGTTCAAGCAAATAAAATATTACTTCCCTAAACCCCAGTCTAAACCTGTTGTGTACAATGGGCACTCTGTGTTAGTTCTGAATGTGGTTATGAATATGTCTGTTGTAAATGGTGAATGATGATTTTTTTTTTTTCATTCTGTGGCAATTACTTGATGTCCCCTATTTAGACGGAATGTGAGAAGGACATTAATTGGGGCAACGTGTTTCTACAGGGTGCTGTGTTTCAATCAAAAAAGGAAAGTTCCTGATGGATATTAGCCAATGCATACTTGGTGGTGCTTAGGGTCAACTCATCACCTCACGTTCATATAGACGTTCTGTCATTTGTGAGGGTTGTTGTACATAAGAATGCATTTCACTGCCTTTAATTCCTCATGGTTTTCAATGTCAGAAAGTAATGAGATGAAATGCTTGTTTCAGACTAACAGTGGAGCAGACTAATAGCAGAGGAAAAAGTCCCTATCTGTTGTACTGGGCACATGTGCATAATGAAATACTTTTTACTCCTAAGATGCATACACGAAATTCACTCATGGTATGGGACGTGCGAAACCTTCTTAAGGAAAATAGGTGTCCAAAGCTAGATTATTTAAATTTAAACTTGGTGTATGACTCATCACTTCAACGGCCTCAATTAACCCACGTCAAAAATCATAAAAGCAGTTTTGTCGTTTGAGTTTGGTTTAAACTACTTCTGCTGCTAAACTGAACAGTAGCCTGCAGACACGGATGCCAAAAAGCAGAATTGTCCATTTCTCAACCAAGTAATTAAGAAGTCATTGTAGGGCTAGTGTAGGTTGTCTTGTATAACTGTTTTTGTGGATCTGGCAATGCATACTCATTCTAAGTAACGTTCACTGTAATTCCCATCACAAGTGTAAGAGCTAAGCAGTAATACATTGTCCAATTTCTTAATCACTCTTCTCTCAGCTGAATAATAATACCATATTAGCCTGTCAGCTTCAGTAATAAGAATGGTAAAGAATTGCTCTCATCTCAGTGGTCCATGCATACATGTAATATGACTTTTGTTCTCTTGATTACCTGTCACAGAAATTATGCAGAATATAGTTGGAAAAGACCCCACTACTTGATGCATTGTGAAAATGAATTTTGCCTTAAGTAGTCGGTTTAGCCACCTGCAGAGCACAGGGAGTATGAAGACTTGTATATATACACTACAGAATCCGGCAGACTGATAAGATGTATCCCTCTTCAGTTTGTATTCCATCAGTGTGGGGGTGTGTTATGAAAAGGTGTCAGAACTCACCGCATTTCTGTTACTATAGAACATTATTTAATGTTAGAAGTGGGAGATTTACAGAACCTCCCCTCCCCCTTGGTGTCCACAAACAATTTGTTTTCCAGTCAGAATACAGTCTGGGAACATTTTCTTACTACATAAGAAAAAAAAGTAATAATATTTCAAGGTCTTCACTGAAAACATCACGTTTTTCTTCTCAAATACCATAATATGTGTCCTTTTTTAATGTGTGCCATTTCTGAGCCAGAATTATGATTGACACATATATGCTTAGTATAAATAAGTTGTCAAAATAATGACTGCACACTCCAGAATTTGTAATGCATCATAATCTAGAATCAAATAAACACTCTTCAGCCCAAACAGTTTTATTTCTTGGCATTTCCATAGTTGTTTTATACTTGTAATTTATATGTAAACATCATCTGAAAGCAAGCAAGGAAAAGACTCAGATGATGAAACAACACATACAGGGCTTGTCTTTCTCTGTTGAGATTTAATCAGGGGTACTTCAACATTTCTGAAATACGGATGGCTGCCAGGCAGGAAGTAATTATTTCCTTATAGGCTACAGCCTTGTTGCCTAGAATAAGATATGGTTTGGGGAAAATGATAAATTTGCACATTGCCGCAGTTTTCCATAGCCTGTTGGTAATTTAGAAAGAAATAGCCAGTGTTATGTAGGATACTGCTGCCTCTCTCTGTCTCTCTCTCTCTCTCTGGGTCTCATTCATTGGAGATGAAGAATGACCTGTATGATCACATGAACAATAATAAACTGTTACTTTGTCATCATTTCCAGTGCAAAGTTTCTCAGAAACGGCCGCCACATTGGAGCCCCTGAAGACCACCACCACTACGACCACAACGGCGACGCCCCAGAAAGGCTTGGAGAACACCACGACAGCATCTGGCCCGAAAGAAGGAAGCAGGGGACCTAAATCACCACCCAGCGCTCCTGAAACTGTGGCACCAATTGATTCCTTCCCCTTGCCAGAAAGGTTCTGTGAAAGCACAAAGAAAAGGGAGATATTATGGCCTCAGACACAGAGAGGAATGCTGGTAGAGAGACCTTGTCCCAAGGGAACCAGAGGTACTTCACACATTACTTAGTTCATGGCTTCTACTTCTACTTTTGATTTGCTAAAGAACTTGATTCTGCTTTTTCTTTTTAAAGAAAATATTTTTATTACTCAGCGTTGACACATTAATCCAAGATGAGATTAATATATATATTAGCCTGCGGTATTTTTCAGCACTTTATTTGGACATGCCTTCTGCCTTGAATCAAAGTATATTACTGACAGAGTAGCAGCAAGCACTGTAAAAAAAGATTGTTATGATGATGCCAATTATAACCAGCATTCAAATGAATTAAATTTGTCTGAATGAATAAAAACACGCAAATCAACCTTATATTATCATGGTAATCCGTATGTGCTTATTTTTTTATTTGTTTGTTCTTTCGTTTATATAGGTACGGCTTCTTATTTGTGTGTTCTTGCCACGGGGGCTTGGCACCCAAAGGGACCTGATCTCAGTAACTGCACATCCCACTGGGTGAACCAAGTGGCACAAAAGGTTTGTGTAAACTACCCCTTTACTCCCATCCAAATTTCCAGTGTGTGCGTGCGCACATGCGGGCGGGTATACCTATCCTTATGGGGCCATCTGTTGGAATGAACATTCTTCAGTCTTAAACTAGTCCCATCCTGACCGAGCCGATTGTGCGGCCGTATACTTACGCTTGTTCAAATCCGTGTATCGCTCCAGATCAGAAGCGGGGAAAACGCAGCAAACCTCGCCAATGAGCTGGCCAAACACACCAAGGGGCCCATCTTCGCTGGCGACGTGAGCTCATCTGTGAGACTGATGGAGCAGCTGGTGGATATCTTGGATGCTCAGCTCCAGGAGCTGAGGCCCAGCGAGAAGGACTCCGCAGGCCGGAGTTTCAACAAGGTCTTTATCTTCTTCATTACCCCAAGCCACTCTATCCTTCACATTTTTTGTATAGCTAGGCGGCGTCTTGTCTTTTTATTGGTTTAGTAGAGCTTTTATGCTGCTCCAGAGAAAGTCTTTAAAGTGAAGAGCTAACTTTTACAGTTCATTTATAGCCAGAATAGTTTTTGCTTTTATGTACTATTTCTTTTTCCCAGGTTACATAAAGATTATATAGAGCACTTTTTTACCAGAAAAAAATACAATAAAAGGCCTTCTAATTAAATATATCTTTAGCTTTGAATTCATGGTGAAACTGTGGCTTTACACTAGCATAATCTGTATTGAGCATCAGGTCATTGTGTGTTCAATGAAATTTGGATCCAGCACACTGTCAATGTAAAGACTAGCCCAAAACCTAAAACAGCGATTGGAAATTAAACATCCATTTTTAAAATAGAGCCTTTAAAATAGATCAGTAAGTATATAATAATTTACTTTAATCTTTCAACCTGTAAATAAACATAGTCTACAGCAATAATGCATCTAAAGAAATATTCTAGAAATATATTTTTCTATGCCGTGTGGGAAAAACAAAACAATTGTCACATATTTTGAAAAATGGACAATATGTGGTACGTGTAACAATAATAATATCTTAATTATATCAAAATTAAATCTAGAGTAAAATTTTTCGCATAACTTTCTGTAAATGGAAGCATGCGTAATTCACAGGAAGCAACAGACCTGGAGATGAGGCAGGTTTCAGTATCAGGATAAGCGTGCTGTTAATCATATGCTTCTGTGTTTGATGTCTTATTTTTTTTAATGAAAAAGCTTCAAAAACGAGAAAGGACTTGCAGGGCATACATGAAGGTATGGTATAGTTCTGTCGCTGTATCAACCCGCTTTTCCGACCCCCCGCCCCGCCTGACCCAGCACAGCAGCATGTTCTTTTTGTGTTGCCCCCACCCTCACTTTGTGCTTCATGCTTTTTTATGAATAATTCCTCTCCGACGGTAGTAATTGTGCCCATCCTGGCAGTCAGAGTGGTTTGGCAATCACTTCCAGCTGCAAACATTTTTATAACAAAATCTTCGCAAAAAATTGCAACACTTGTATGATTTTTTTTTTATCCCCCGTCATTAAAGGACATTTGTATTTAATTAGTTTTTTTTTTTGTCCTCTTGTGTACCCTATTATCCTTTTAAAAATCTATTAGTTCATACAACATAACATGTATTTCTGAGTGTCTTCTAAACCCTGTATTGTTTAACATTGTGCTTTGCAAGCCTTTGCATCAGATACAGAAGGAATTTCTAATGGGATGATTATAGGGAAAGGGAGCATCACGTTGATGATGCTCAGAAATTATTTAAGGGACCTACAGCTCAAAGGGTTGAAGCAGTTTCTGGCTGATATCCTATGATTTTTTGCAACCTTAATCACTATTATCCATCCTTCCATTCATCCATCTTCCTGCCACTTATGCCAGCAAGGCTTATGAAAAAGTAACTTTTTATAGATTGGTATATATAGGGACGGTGACATTTTTTTCTGCATCAGTTTTATATTTTATTAATTGGCACGTTTGTATTGCATTTTCATATATGATGGCTATGTTAAGTTCATATGTTTCGTATGTTTTTTTTTCTTTTTTTTTTGCTCCATGCCCTGTTAAAACATGCATGTTCCATTCCACATCCAGAACCCCTTACAATCTAAGAACAGTCATTTAACGGAATGCAGATTTTCATTTGTTTCATAAATTAGAAACAAAGTTGTGCATTTCTCGGTGACTAATAGGGCTGACTGGACCTAAGCTATTTGTTTTCCTGATATCTCTGACTCTTTTTTTCTAAGCATTTGGCTATTTTTAACTGGATGAAGACACTGAAACGTTTTCGACTGCAAGGTCAAGAAAGGTTTAATTCAAATAGTGAGCAGGTGTGAAAACAGATTAAGTGAATTAATCCCTGGTTTATTTTTTGCTTTTATTTTTTTGTTTTTGACCGGGAATGTATTTTTGGTCTATTTGTACTTTAAATTCAGATGTTTTCCATGCTATGTAGGCTTTTCACAGTTGATAGATAAGGTAATATTTGTCTGCCTAATGACACATTATGACCAGAGTGATGGAACTTGTGCCAAAATGCAGAATCAGCAGTAGCTGACATATTTGATGCGAGACTACATTATCTCTGCATTAGCGGAAGAGCCATACATCCATTGATTGCCTGATTAGCTTCATTGATTTATTTTTTAAAGTGATTTCGACATTGTATCATCAAATTGCTATATTTACTAGTGCTAAGATAAGAATCCAAACAAGTCTAATGACAAATATATGCAGGTTCTCTCTTCCACCTAATATTTATTTTAACTGTACAGCAAACATTAGACAGTGATATACATGCAGATATAATTTTGTAATAATGATATGTAAAAACTCTAGGTGTCAGCACATTAAATATGATTTAGCTTTCAACTTAAACGGTATTAGTTTAATCTGAAAAGTAATAAATTAAGGGAAAAGTATGAAATGCCCATGTCTGTACATAATCGACCGCCCCCCCCCCCGATTTACAAAGCTAGGCATCAGTATGTGTCTGTCCTTTTATTTTGATTTGTCTCGAGTTTCCTTTCATGCCACTGGTTCGGATTCTGCTGGTCTTCCATTGCAGATATTCTGTCACTGGTCATGTTGACTAAAGTGCTGACCAGACTTCTACTTTGGTGGCCACAGGCAATTGTGGATACAGTTGACAACCTGCTGAGACCCGAAGCACTGAAATCCTGGCAGGATATGAACTCTACGGAGCAGACGCATGCAGCCACCATGTTACTCGATACTCTAGAGGAGGGAGCCTTTGTCCTGGCTGACAATCTCATGGAACCGGCCATAGTGAAAGTACCTGCAGAAAACATAAGTAAGTGACTCGCTCCCAGTAAAATGACTGCAAGCGTGTCTGGGAATTATTGTCTGTCATTTTACTGTAGCTACTTTTTTGAACATTCATTTTATTGTTTATCAACTGTTACAGTACAGCGAGACTGAAAAATTAATTACATTATAATTAATAGTAAAAATTACTTTTTAAAACCTTCCGTTGTTCAGCTACTGATTGCTTGGAGGGGATGCGGGGGATGGACGGCGGGGTGATTTCACTTAGGCCGTTATGTTTGGGAAGCAGCAGTATCCGTGATAGATATCATCGGAAGTGAAGGATGCCAGTTTTGAGTTAGACGGCGGTGAATTTGCTGATAAACGGTTACCTTTTGACCCAGGTAATTTCACGCATCAGAAAAGAGTTGAGTTTAGCCATGAAAAGGGCATTCAGAGGAGTCATTTCTTGAAAGAGCTGTTACATATTGGGCTATCAACCATCAGTCCTGTGGGGGCAAGAATGATTATATATTTTATACGATTTATTTATGATATATTATACAGTAAATATACACTAAATGTTATATATGCACTGTATGTGTGAATATATATTATTTGAATGTGTGTTGTCTGCGTGCCTGTGTGTGTGAGCATGTGTGTG
>JABFEA020000036.1:9168497-9180080 GCA_019775915.2 Cyphomyrus plagiostoma | reverse complement strand
TATATATATAAACTGGCTTTTCTTTGGATGATAGATAGATCTATCTGCCTACCGAATCAGTCGGTATCCTGCCTTAAAATAAGATGCAATAAATAAGCCTCTTGTGAAATTTGTATTTTTTTTTTATGTATTTTAAAAGGTGTTGGCTCTCATTTTTATTTATTTGTTTATTAACAATTGTATTTGTTTGTCTGTCTATTTGAGGGGCGGGGCCCCACAGGAGGAGGAAGGAGAGTTAAGAGCCTAATGGTTTTGCTTTGTTTCTATTTCAGGTCCTGGGTGATTGGTGCTTTCGCTTTACTCTGCCTGCTGGGTTTGACCTGGTCATTTGGCTTGTTTTTTCTCAACGAATCCTCCGTGGTCATGGCTTATCTCTTTACAATATTCAACACCTTTCAGGGGATGTTCATCTTCATATTCCACTGCCTACTGCAGAAAAAAGTAAGCACATATCATTTAATTAATTAAATATGTAGCATATGTCAAGCTGTGACATGACAGTATCCATCTGTTACTAGGTAGTCTGATCAAACTGGAAATTATCTGCATCTGGCTCTTTATGCACATTCCACCAGCTGTAGGTCATCATTTTCATTTATTTCTATTAATTTAATTAGTTTTGTCCTTTTTTCCTTTAACAGAAAGCTAAGCACTGATCAATAACAAAAAAACTTGGCACATAAAGTATGATGGTCTGAGTCTAAGGAAAGCACTGTAAATCACCCTATTATATTATTTGTGGAAACATTTTCTTTTTTATTCCTTCATTTATAATAACCTGTACAGGTCCACCATCAAATAAAATCCGCGGGATAGGTCTTGACATGTGTATGTATGTATGAATGTATCTGTGTATGTATGCATGTTTATAAGTATACACAGCTATACTATGCACCCTAGTAGATGATGTTTTTAGTGTCATTTTTAAAGCAGCTCCCAATTTTATTAGTGGGAATTTCGCTGTGTACTTTTCTAGAAAACTAAGTTGTGTGATATTATATAAAGGCCCTCGATGATTCAGAAATTGAAACCAGTCAGAATTAATGTAATGTCATGACTCAATTAAGAGACTGGAATAGTCCTGTACATCAGCCACATCAGTCAGACCACAATGCCCTTATTATCAAAAGTGAATAGGATTTGCTTAATATTGTGCAAAAGCTTTGAAAAGGCATTACGTTTGGTTGGTGGCTCCCTTCAGTTTTACGTACAACTATGCATTTTTTATTATTTTAAACACAGTTATGATATTATTTTTTCAACGAAGCAATATGATATTAAAAAGGGAAATTCTGAATGGACTTTTACTTTTATAAAAGAAATCAACATGATGGCTATGTTTAATGGCTTGCTTTTGTGTATTTCGAGTTTGCTGAAATATTCAGCTAAATATCCGGCTCCCAGATGCTATTTCCTAGAGATTCAGTGTCACGGGATTAGCATTCCTGACTGTAAAGTCATTAATCGCAAGCTCATGTTTGATAACTCAATAGATGACTGTTGTTAAATGGAAATACTTAAATTCCTCTTAGTTGTGATAAGCGTTCTGAAATATATTAACAACAAATTATTTAACAAATTACTGTTGAACTCAATACGATGCACTTGCAAGGACTTGCGAAATATCAGTGTTTAACCAACATACATTTACAACATGGCACTGCTTGCAAAATAGCTGTGTTGGTGGTACTTTCACATATCGTCGCGGTCCAGTGAACAGCACATTGCCAAACCCATTATTTTGGGACCATGAAAAAATGCATTTTCTCAGAAACTACATTATAAAACAAACCTAAAACACTATAATGGGACACCCTTAGCACCACAAATTGCTACTTTTTTTACACAGCTCTCAGGTGAGAGTTTAATATTTTAAATAGACTTAGTGGTTATTGTCGGTACACGTGGACGTACGTGGTTTTCATATACGTTCCAATGGCGTACGGTTAGTTTGAGCCGCTTCATCCTGTTCACTACATTCCAAGAATTCAGAACATTATAGAAAGCTAGTTTTAATGTTTGTACATTTGTACAATGTTTGGGCAATCAGAACTTTATCTAACTATCCTATCTGGCTGTTAATGTTAAGTTGATATAAGTGATACAGTAATAAGAATGAATCCATATGAATAACCATCATGAATACAAACGTTAACTAGTACAAACATATAAATGAGACAAGAAGCCTAGGGTGCCACTTACCATGACAGCAGTATCTGGCTCAAACAAACTTCAGCACAAGATTTATTGTGGTGTGGAAGAAAAATTTGTAGTAGGCCTGGGGAGAGGTGCTTAGTGGCATTACCGTCACTAGAACTTTTTGTCTCAGAACTTTTTCTTCCACACGGGTAAATTAGTTGGCACTCTTCCAAAAACATGGTGGGAGATATGTAGTTTCCATGGACACTACAGGCAGACAATAGAGATGCTAGTTAAGAATGTTAGTTCTTTGGTAAATTAGGTGTCAAATGCTATCAGTAGACAGAGGAAACAGCCGTATTCCAACAAGTCATAATCGTCAGTGGACATATATGGTTTTCATTGGACACTGACAATAGAGAAGTAACATATTTCCTAGTGAAGTGCACTTAATAATCGCATTTTAATTTCATACTCACTTCTGACTTCAAATTTAATGCCAATGGAAATGAAAAAAAAAGAAAATTATATCTTAATTGGAAAATACTAACAGTACTGTCCAAGAAGCTATACAGGATGCTGCTGTGTAGCAACCTGCTGTGCATTATGAAAATAGTTACATTGTAGCGATTATTGGTATTCGTTGGACCTGCTACATGGCAAAGCTAAATTTGGAGCAAAGGATCCTTTGGTAGAATTGATCTTAGGTACACATGGAAATCAGTTACGAGTTCCACTTCAGACTGTAACATAAAAGACATTTCTTAGTAGAAATTAATTTGTCTTTTGCAGTAATTTTCAGTGTATTGTTGGTTATGCTCAGTGTCTCCCACAATCTCTGACCCAATACTGGGTCTTGGGAAGCCTGGAGTCAATCCCTGGAAGCACAGGGCACAAGCCAGGAGGCACCCTGGATATAGGGTTACCAAGAACCAAGCTTGGCTGAATGTCTTCCTGTCTGGAGTACTTATGGGTTTATAGCTGCTGCAGTGACTGAACTTCAACTCTAAAAATAGCAAGTTACCTCGCAGAACTTCCTGTATGCTTGCTAGCTCAAGATTTTTGTGAAACAACCAGTCATACTGAATCTGCATAGTAAATCCAGATGTATGAAAGCCATTTTCACAAACTTAGCCCCAGGGAAAATTAGAATTCGTTCATAAGCCATCTTTAGAGCTGATGTGGATGGCTGATTTCTTCATTTAATATTAGACACAGATGTACAAGGAGGTCCACATTGTGCACGAGGCCCAAGATGACACTCTAGCAATGAATATGAATACTACCCTCTCTCAGAATTATTAATGTTTTAATCATGAAAGTCCCTCTTACCAAATGATTTCTTTACCCAGGTTCGTAAAGAATACAGCAAATGCTTCCGTCACAACTACTGCTGTGGTAGATTGCCCACAGAGAGCTCCCACAGTTCAACAAAGACATCGACTGCCAGGGCTAGTGCCCGCTACTCCTCTGGCACACAGGTAAACACAACTAAAGAAAACCGCATTTATCCCCTGTAACGTAAGGTCATGCTGAGTATATTTTAAGTTAGTAGCACAGTGAAGGAATATTCTGTGTATTAATGGATCTATGCGTATAAAATATATCTTTTTTTTTATTATTAAATATCCACATAGTCAACATGGCAGATTGGAGTTTAATGCGTGTACATAGAAGGATGCTGATGCAGTTCCCAGAACTGAAATTTTATATAGAAAATGACAAAATGAAGAAAACCCCCCAAAGAAAGGGAAACCGAGTACTATAAAGCCATAGCTGTCTCTTAATAGTCCCTTAATGTCTGTTGTACAGAGCCGTATCAGACGGATGTGGAATGACACCGTAAGGAAGCAATCTGAGTCTTCTTTTATCTCAGGTGACATCAACAGCACCTCTACCCTTAACCAAGGTCAGTCCTCTGCTTTTTTCTTCAGTTTGTTAAAAAGAAATCTCTCTTTATGTAGAAGTTAGACAATTTTCAGAAATGTTGATAGAGAGCGTTACTATAAAACCTAGCTACTCAAAGTTTGCGGATTCCTCCATTATAAATCAAAAAGTTGCAGTAAATACTGGCTGTTGCTATTCATCAAATTATTGATTTCATAGTATTGAGTACAGTTTCACTGAACTGGCAATCTGAAAATGATTTTTTTTTTTTTTAAATTTGAAAGGAGGCAGGTAAGACGTGGTTAATGGACTTTTCTTTCATTGCTGTTAGCCTTCTAGCAATATAAATGAATATTGCAATGTATTTCTTAAAAGAAAATCCTATTTCTCTGGGGAAATAGCAGGAATTTTTTTCTGATTTATTTGGTATATAGTACAACAACCGTCACAGAAAAATGTAAAACCTTTGACCCTTGAAATCACTAAAGATGAAAATCTCTGCTAGTTTATCATGCATTGTCACCTAAAATAACTGAGAAGTGGAAAAATAAGTAAACTCCCTAAATAACTGCACCTTTTGAATACCGAGTCAATTTCTCATTATGAAACAATTGCTCACCTTTATGCACTTATTCTTTGAAATGGCATTAAGAAGACGAAGGTCTTGAGTTTTCAACATGAAACTTAAATAATACACTTTGTGTGGCTTGTTTAGTATGTTTAAATAGCTTTGGCAAAAACAGAAAGCAGCCCTTAGGGCTAACTAACTGTTATTGAAGATACATTCAGGTTGTGTTTCAGGTATTTTCCACCCAGATAGGTATTATTTCCTTTCCCGCATGTTTTTAATTCTGTATTTGCAGTAAGAAAACAATTTAAAAAACAATTATAAAAAATAGAAATACGTTTACCTTGGTTGTTTTTCTTTTATATTTCACAAATTTCCGTTCCTTGCTATTTGATCTGCCATCACTAATACATTTAAAATAATTTTGTTTTTACTACTGCACACTAATTTGCTTTCAAAATTAAAATCTATTTATTAACCAAAATAAAAACCCTGACAGTTCTTCCTAAAACAACTTATCGCATATTATCATGATAGCAGAAAGAGAGAAAATGTTCTCTTTCAATGTGAAATAGTGTTAAGAAGCCTCTTTTAGAATTAAAATGGATATTGTGTATTTGTTCAATGTCATTTGACATTGTGGTCATGGGACACTTACTTCAAGAAGCAGTGCACTAATAGGACTTACCTGTCTTCTTCTGTCTCACTGCTCCAGGGATGACGGGCAATTATCTACTAACAAATCCTCTCCTTCGACCACAAGGCACTAACAACCCCTATAACACCCTACTCGCTGAAACTGTTGTATGTAACAGTCCCACGGCTCCAGTGTTTAACTCTCCAGGTGTGCTTACTTACCACTTCAGAAAAGCATGTGTTTGTTATGTTTTGTTTTTTTGTTTGTTTTTTTGGTAAAACTCTTGGCATTATTTCTCTGTTAAGGTGTATACGATGTAGCATCACTTTTCATAACAATGATTTTATATATAAAGTCATACACTTTTTGATTTGGCCTTTGTTATGAGACACCTGCATAACATAAAAAAACCGGTGTAAAGCACCACCACCCGTCTAGAGATGATCTCTGCCATGGTAATTATTAGAAAGGTGATACTGTATTGTATACATTTTAAAATGTGTACTTTATTTAAGTCTCTGAACACAGTGATAAGTACATGAATTCACTGTTACCATCAAGAACAGTATTCTTAAAACTTGGACAAAATACGTATAAAAAAAGTTTGTTTTTTTTAATTAAAGGTGTGTGTTTACGGTTTTTTTATGCTATATAACACAGAGAAGTGGAAGGTAAAATTTACCCCGTCACCCTTTATTTATTCACTGTTAAAAGAAAATCTTTGACATGGAAATGGAGTATCTGATATTTGGCAATACTGAAATGCATGGCAATAGAGAAAAATGATAATGGCATTCAGTGTATCTAACTGCCGTTTTCATGTATCATTTCTCTTTTGACAGTGTTCTGAAATTTGCAAATAAATAAATCATATTATATTTATTTATATACATTAAAATACAAATCTGAGGACTTGTAATATATCTTTAGTATGCCAATTTGGAAAATGACATGTTTATATATATATATTTGTTTGTTTGTTTGTTTATTTATTTGCTCTTTTCCTTATGCTTCCCTCTAGTGAACTACAGAGAGACAAGTATGGGAGTAAAACTTAACTTTGCCTATCAAATGTAAATTTTTTTCAGCATGGTTATTAAAAAACAACTTCCGGCATAATCAGTGGTTTACTTCAAATCATCAGCATACACTCAGTGGGCAAGTGGTTCACAAAATGTCAGCTAAAGTACACCAAATGAATACAGCTATATGAATAAAATTTCACTATATTAATCTGTGCATGATTTAGAGGAAGTTTCTGGGAATTACCTCTGGAGGAAAGTACATATATGCATATATATTTATGTTTACTAAATTCATTACATCTTCGGATTTAAGCTTTTTTTGTATGTAGATTTAGTATATATAACATCGAATAGAATTTTAATAAGAGCAAATCTCCATCCTAAACTGGTGATATAAAATATCTATATTTAGGAAAATAAATACTGCAGAACCATTTCTGAAACCTGTTGATTAACAGCAGAGTCTGCCTATTTTTTGTTCATTTTTTGACAGCGGGTTTTAGTGTTAGTTGGGGGAAACCGTAAACGTGTTAAATTTGATAGATGGCCGATGTAGTGCAGCAGTCTCGCAGTGTGCAGATTCATTTCATTCGCATCACTTTCTCCTCTTCAGACATCACATTTTCTGAGTGACTGTTGTTTTTAATAGAAATTAGTAAATATGCTAAGATTGTCACTATGATGGTTGTTCATTTTTTTTTAACTACATTTTGTCGTCTTTGCCGTTTTCATGATAAACCTTTATATGTTTTGTTTGTTTGTCTACAAAGGGATTCCCATATGAGAACAACATGCATGTGACCATAAAAGATCCATCCATTCCATTTACTCCTCCCCTCCCTAATCCTCTTTATCATATGCCCGACAGGAACTTAACTTCTCTTGTCTTGCTGTGATTGACCTGCCATGATCAATACTGTATTCCTCTTTGTTCTTCTGCTCCTCTTATTCTTCTTTCACCCATTTCACCCTCTGCTGATATTTTATTTTAATCTTCTGCTCCTGAACAACGTCCCATAATTGTAGAAATTCCTTCCATTGCTGCATTTGACCTCTCCGACAGATTTTTTTCTTCCTGGTCCGCACCTGTAATAACTGCAGCTACATGTGGACCTGTTACTATGACTGATGCAGGTGTGGGGGGGTGGGTTGTAGGCTACCTCACCTTTTTAGGCCTTGGGCAGTAGTTGCCACATAGACACTGTAAAAGCATACATTCGCTCAGTTAATGATGGGGTGGGGGGGGGGGGGATGACTTTTAATCTGAATCAGCTGATTGCTTTTGCTAATTTAATTTGCTGAACCCTTGCTCTTACTGTGCTTTTTTATTTTGGTTTTTGTTCCTTCAGTGATTATTCATCATGTTACAATAAATCATTTTACTTTCTTTTGTACATCAGCTACTCTTAGACCAGATAGCCTGAGCAGACAGACATGATGTGAGTTGTCTAAAGTGAGTCATTCCACCTGCTGTCTGTCGTGATGTTGGGTGATGCTTGTGAGGCGCTGTATTGAGAGAGATGGCTGTCTGTGTTGAACATAATTCTCTTTATAGGTCCATGAATGATCACGTCTTTTTTTTTTTTTTTACTTCACCTTCTCCAAAAAAAAAAAGAGTCCTTCAAACTTCTGTTATTGGTAGTAGCTTGCCCGTTTGTGGCTACACATTTGTACATGTATTTCTGCTTTGTGTATGTGATGTTTACATATACATTTAATGTTGTTCAGGACAAAGTTTTCAAGTTATAAATTGCAAGCTGGCTTGATTATTTATATTACGTGGCAGTAATACAGGTAACTTTAAGAACAGTTCTATTGTTTTATATAAATGTAATTATTTTGTGAAGAACCATCCAGTTTTTATTGTTGTTTATAAGCATTATCTAAATTGTGCAATGCATGTAATTACACAAGTGTCCTAAACAGCATTAAACCAATATTTATTATTATTATTATTATTATTATTATTAGTCCTTTAGTCACATAAGGTAACTAATGTAAACCCTGTCTAATGTTCTCTCATTTCAGGAAATTCCCTGAACAGTGCCAGGGATACAAATGCAATGGATACCCTACCGCTAAATGGTAATTTCAACAATAGTTACTCTCTTCGCAATGGCGACTACAGCGACAGTGTGCGAGTGGTGGACTGTGGCCTCAGCCTGGACGATGTGGCCTTCGAGAAAATGATCATCTCCGAGCTCGTGCACAATAACCTCAGGGCTTGCAACAAGAGCCAGAACATGGACAGAAGTTCCGCCAGAGTGGCGGCGGGCGGCAGCAGCAGCGAAGACGACGCCATCGTGGCTGACGCTTCGTCTTTGGCGCGCGGTGAGACCCCCAGCCTGGAGCCACACCGCAGGGAGCTGGAGGCTCCCCTCATCCCCCAACGGACTCACTCGCTTCTGTACCCCCCACAGAAGAAAGCGAAGACGGAGGGTATAGACAGCTACATGTCCCAGCTCACGGCTGAGGTGGAGGACAACCTTCAGTCCCCAAACAGAGACTCCCTGTACACTAGTATGCCTAATTTAAGAGACTCTCCCTACCCCGAGAGTAGCCCGGATGTAGAGGAGGACCTCTCACCTTCTAAAAAGAGCGAAATTGATGACGTTTATTACAAAAGCATGCCTAATCTCGGAGCCGGACATCAGCTTCAGGCATACTACCAGATTAGCAAAGGTAGTAGTGATGGGTATATTATTCCTATTAACAAAGAAGACTGCATCCCAGAAGGAGAGGAAGTGAGAGAAGGACAGATGCAGCTAGTGACAAGTCTCTAAATGTATTTAAGTCAAGTTACTTCCCAATTGAAACCCCCTGAATGACATGAAATGTGTACCGGTGGGAAGTATTACCACAGAACCTGGCGTTTTGCTCTCTATCCCCCCCCACCCTTATTTTTTTCCACAGACAGTCCGCAGTGCACGGAGGTTGCGCTGCGTCGGTTTTGAAAATCGCTGTAAAGCTGTGAACAGACTCTGTACATGTACATACCGAGCAGAATTAAAGATAAATAAAGACAAGCCAACTATGTATTTAAATATGCTGCTGCTGTTGAACAACTGAAAAAAAAATAACAGAAGAACGGGTCATTCCGATTCAGCAGTTTCTGAACAATGATTGTACATACACTTCCATTACCCTTATCAAACCTGTTTTGTATTATATACAAAATCAAGCTCCAGGATCTGAACTGGAAAGACCTATGTGATGTTTTTTGATGTGTTCCCGGTAAGACTATTATTATGAATAGAAAAGTCCTGGATCCTAGAACAGTCACCCCTATCGTGGTGAAGATTGGACCTTGAAACCACTAGCAATCAAGCCCCAGGCCTTATGTTTTCTGAATTGTACATTAAAGTGTTGTTAAGGATAATGGCAAAAAACAATATATAATATATATTTTGTTGTATTGCTAGTGTAAAATAAAATTCAAGGCAACCATAAATATAAAGACATTTTAATTAAAATTTTAGTTTGAAAAGGCTATTGTGTAAAAGTTGCACATATGTTACTCAAAGTGTTACACCTCATTCATTGGAGTATGTCTGAACAAGATAATGAAAGAAATTGTAAAGAAAAAGACCATGTCATGCTCACACTTTTCACTTGTGAACCGTGTTTTTTCTTGTATAACCCATATATCTTGACAACAATTCCGAATTTCATATTGCCAAAATATATTATTTTAGTATAGTGTGAATCGAACTCCTGAATACAACAAATAATGCCTTGCACAAATTTGGTATTAATCATATCAGAGTAAATTACTTTAAATATGTTTTACGATTAGGCATGAGATATTCTTCATCGACTTTGTTTATGTTTTAACGCCAGCGAGATTTTCATTTATCCCCAGTTCAGCCATCTTGATTTGGCCTTTTATTTATATTAAGATTTTAAACCCTTATGAGAATTTTAAAAACGGTGTAGGAGTTTTTCTGCCAGCACCTGTACGCTATTCTTTGTTGTTTAAAGCCATCATTTAAAAAAAAAAAAAAGCTGTAAAGTTCAACACTTGTTAAACAATAAATAAATGTCAAGATTTTTTGTCAAATGTTTCCAAGCTGTTTTATTAATGACTTCTAATGGTATGATTTAAGCGGCATAAAAATGAGGAAATCTGCACCTGTCCAATCAGGCTATGCGTATTCGCCATAAACACACTGGTCCTCACCCGCTCCCCAGAATTGGTTAGCTAAGTGCAGTACTCTATCACTTTCCCTCCATGAGATAACAGAGCTAAGCCTTTTCATGCAATAAAACATAATAATGAGAGTCTGAGGTGAGGGGAAATTATTTTGTATATCATGTTCAGTATAGGGCCTCATTCCAATTTGAAAAACAAACACTTACTCAAGTTCACTCTCCCTCGCGTCGAGGGAGGAATTCCCATTAAGAAACAGATATAAAATGGTTGTCATTGGCAAGATTGTTCATGACTCACTTACATGAGGGTTCAGCCACATCCCATTAATTTGTCACTTTTCAACACAGAAAATAATATAACCTGGAATATCCCACATCAGCCAATCATCTGTGGCATTTAAAAAAGAAAAGATATTATTTCACACAAAACTTACACCTCTATTTTTTTTCTTTGCATTTTATTATTTACATATGGCAGTTATTAGTGCAATTTAGGCACAAACAAATGTTTCCGTCATTTCAGGTTATGCACTTTAAAAATTAAATAAATGCAATACTGCAAGGTCACTGGCTTAATAGGATTTGAACAGTGATTGCACCTATATTGACTGTCCTGTTTCCCCATCCTCTAAATATTAATATTTTATATTAGTCAGCTAGTATATTAGTCAATATTATCAATGTTGTTTTGCAAATGTCCATTGTTAATGCACTGAATGTACTGCATTTCTGCCACCTCGGCCATGTACATCGTTCTGGATAAGAGAATAAAATGTAATGTAAAATGTCGTGATTAAAAAGGCTTAATGTGTTGAAAAGATGTAAAACCTTTATAGTTTTTAATGTACAGAATTAAAGAAGTACAAGCCATGAACAACTGACTTGCTTCATTATTAGCAAACTAATAGTGCTACTCATAGGAGTTTAAAAACTGATTGCCTATCAATGGTTGGTACGTATGGCAAATATACACATTTAAATATATAAATCATAGGTAATTGAACAATTGTGTATTGTTGTCTAATAATGCTTTTTGGGTATTTATACATAAATAGTAACATGCATATCAAGTTCAACAAAGATAAAGCTTTCAGGTGTGTTAATTTTGGGGGGGGGGGGGGGGGGGGGGGGGGGGGGGGGGGGGGGGGGGGGGGGGGGGGGGGGGGGGGGGGGGG
>JABFEA020000036.1:9094853-9126282 GCA_019775915.2 Cyphomyrus plagiostoma | reverse complement strand
ATTTGTTATTGGTTTTCCCCTTTTGTGTCTTGTGGTTTGGCCAACCAGTGTATATATAGCCCTCATGGTGTCTTGTCAAGGTCAGTTTTGTTTGTTTAAGTTACATGGCTAGCTGTGGGTTTTGATTAATTGGTTTTTTTGGGGGCCCAAGTTTATTCCTTTGTTAAATTGTTTTTTGTGAATTAAAATGAGGATTTTTTTCTAATTTACCTGTGTTCCTCGTGCCTTCCATCTCGGTCCCTGACAGGTGGATAAACCGAATTTAAAAACTTATTTTTAAAAAATATATTTTACATTTTTAGCCCCTCTTATCAGGGAGGGCGGTGCCCCAGCACCCCCTATGGGCCGGCCACCACTGGTCTGCCTCCTGTTTGCTTTCCGGTCACTACAGTGGTGCTCGAGTGGAAAAGAGATTGTGAGGCGGAATGCAAAGTTCAGTTAGTAGCAGACTCTTCTATTGCGTGACTGAGCAGTAAAGCAGTGAGCGAGACACAAATAGATGGAACCTTTATGCAGACAAAAGTGGATACAGGCAGTAGACATAGTGCAGCGAGTCATATTTTGAAAACATTTTTGGTTTGAGAGATTATAAAAACTTAAAATCTGAAAAAGGTAAAAATAAATCAAACAAAACAGAATAAATATGAACATTTTCTTTACTCTCACTTCTGCCTACATTCATTTTTGAAATAGGTGGAACCACGAGTAGGTTTGCAAAAGGCATCAAGAAAGACCCCGGACAGCACCATGTTGGTGGAATTGAGGCAATTATGGGATGAGCCTGCTGCTTTAAAAGAAAATGGCATTCTGGGTGTGCCTATGTGATGATGATAGTACTGATAGAGGGAAAGAATTCCCACCTGATGACCAGGACTAATGATGGGACTGGGTCATGGAGAGATTTCCTCCACCAGTTCAAGAACTGTGCTGAAGCTAACCATTGGACAGAGAAAACAAAGGTTGTGCTGCTGAGACATAGCCTCGTAGGGCAGCAGGCACAACCATTTGCAAAAATCTTAGGTCGGGCCGCTGGGGTTATTCTGGCCTCATGAAGGAAATTGATCAAGCATATGGGCCCATCTCTGCACATGCAGCCTCCACTAGGACCGAGTCAGAGACTGGTCCAAGTTGAAAGAACCACAGTAGTGGAACCAGATTGTGAGTATGTTCTGCAAGGAACCACCTCACAGGTTGTCAAAAGAAAAACAGTTGGCTGCGGATCAGTAGGTGCAGCAGAGTTTGAGGCCGGTGTAGCCTGCCCCAGCAACAGCAGTTAGGCAGCCACTGTCATAATGGTGAGGACGAAGGACCAGAGTGTACAGCTATGTGTGGATTACAGGGATTTAAATGAGTGCACTTTAAAAAACACTTTTCCCCTGCCACACATTCAGGACATACTAGACAACATTTCCAGTAACATAAGGATACTGGCTAGTGGAAATGACCCCTACGGCTCACAAAGCAGCAGCATTCTTCACCCAAAAGGGTCTTTATGAGTGGAACGTGATGCCCTTTGGTCTCTGAAATGCACCAGGCACATTCCAGAAGCTGATGGACCGTGTGCTCGAGGAGTTGCAGTGGGAGATATGCCTAACATAGCTTGATGGGACGGGAACTGCATCAAATGTTGGAGAGCTTGGGGCAGGTGTTTGTTAGACTGCGCAAGGCTAACCTTAAACTGAAGGCATCTAAATGTTGCCTGTTTATGGAGCATATTTGGGGAACATTGTTTCAGCTCAGGGTGTGGCCACTGACCCCCAGAAGGTCCAGGAGATAAGGGAGTGGCCCACACCATGGAACATTAGTGGGGTTCACCAGTTTGTCAGCCTGGCATCCTATTAGAGGTGGTTAAAAAAAGATTTTGCCACTATAGCACTGACTGGACAGTGGAATGCCAGGAGGCCTCTGAGGATCTGAAAGGGAGGTTGACCTCACCAGCAATCTTGGGTTACCCACTGGAAGATGGCGAGATGCTCTTGGACACTAACACCAGTGACTTTTGGATCAGGGCGGTGCTCTCTTAACAACAAGGGGGTGAGGAGAGGGTGTTAGCTTATGTGAGTTGGAGATTAACAACCACCAAACAAAATTACAACTTCTGGGTAATCTACCGCTCAGATCGCCAGCACCAGAATGCAGATGGCTTGTCCAGAAGGCCCTGCCAGCCATCGTGCCCTTGTGCCATATTAAAACCTAGTCCTAGTGAACATCAGTCACAGTCACTGCACAAGGCTATATAGTGTGAGCTACATACGGATGATATACCCCTGAGCGAGCACAAGTAGTGGTAGTAGGGGCTGAGTGTAACAAGCTATTGACTTTCCCAGGGAAATTCTAATGGAGGGCAACCAGCAGCCTCACACTAGCATAAGCAGTCTGGCTGAAGCAGGTCGCATTCCACTTTTCCAGGGCTGCACCCAGGAGCAATTAAGGAGTGCCCAAAGACCCGCCCTAGGAAGATCACACAGGCCGCCATGGGCAGCATTCAGGTCGGGGCACCGATGGAAAGAAATGCTGCCGACCTAATGGGGTCTTTGAATGAGACAGTGAGACATAACTGATACATATTAGTAGTTCAGGACTAATTCAGTAAGTGGGTAGAAGCATACAAAAATAGCAATGAATGAGCAACCACAGTTGCGGAGAAGATAACAGCCGAGTGGGTGTACACAAGTATGGGGCTCCTCATACCATCCACAATAACCATGGCACTAATTTTGAGTCTGGAGTATTCAAAGGAATGTGTAAACTGCTTGGTCAATGGCTAAGTGGAATCGTTTGATGCTACCCTGCAGAAAATTCTGGTCAGCAGAAGTGTCCCTGGGATTGGGATGTAATGATAACCGTAATGTGATACTGGGCAACCAGACACAGTTCTACTGGCCTCTCACCAAACTTGATGCTCTTTGGCCACAAGTAGACAAAGCCTATAGATCTGGTTATTCGACTGCCCCCAGAGGATGAAACTACCAAAGCTCTCCCCAGTACGTCATGGAGCTGCAAAAGAGGTGGGAGCTCTTACATCAGCTGGCCAGGGATGCCCTGGGGAATCTCTGTGGAGTGTGCAAAGAAACAAGGTGACAAAAAGATCTGTCAGGTCGAATATAAGGTTGGTGACGCAGTGTGGGATCTTGTGAAGGGTACCAAAATGGTGAAAAATTAGGTCCACAAGTTTCTGTCTGCCTATGCAGGGTCATATTTTGTATTAGGGCTGTTAGATGATTTAGTCTACTGTATCCAGAGTAGCGTCAGGGCTGATGCCAAAGTGGTCCACCACGACATGCTGAAACCCTACCACTCCAGGCTGTGGCTGGACTGCAGCTGGGCTCTACAGAGTGCCAATGCCTGGGCCCCAGTGGAAGTACCACCATCCGCACCCAATGAAGATCCATCTGACAGCCACCTTACGCCGCTGAACTTGTGGGACGAGGTATCAGAACAAGGGGACCTAGAGTCCCTGCTTATTGATCACCATCTCTGCATGGGGACTGCGCAGTCGCCTCAAGCCATGGCTGACAAACAGTTCTCCAGTCCTGCTTGTTTGGTGCCCTCAAAGTCAGTGGACCCAAAGGGTTCCTGCCAAGCTTGGTGATTGGATATAGTTCTGGAACCTTCAGGAGTGCATGACGGTGCAGACAAGATGCTGTTTTTCCTGAAAAAAAAGAAAAAGTGCATTGTACTGCTATTGCTTAGGTCTGTTTGATTTTTAAAAGACATTTAATGTGCAGTGTTTAACCTTACGTTTACCTACCGGGTTGAATTTATGCTACTGTTTTACTATGTTAACTCCCCTGGTGTACCCTATGGCTCTCGTTTGAGTTTATTTACAAAGATCTCTGTTTTCTAGAGTGACTCTCTGAATGATGCGCAAACTACATTTTACTACCTTCTGTGGAATTAATGTGACTCGATGGGGCTTTGGCTAACCTGGGATTTATACTATAATTCCTTTTAATACTGTTCCATTATTCTCAATGTTAACTATGCTGGGATGACGTTAAGGTGCTAATCATCATCCAGAGTGGGGGTAGTGTTATGGGATGAGCCTATTGCTTTAAAATAACATGGCATTCTGGGGCTGGGGTTGTGCAGGTGCGGACACACGAAAAGCAAAACAAAAGGAGAGCTGTGCTGTTCAAGTGTGGTGTTGTTTTTCCAGTTTTTGGTTTCGTCGACTGTTGGACTAAGAGTAAGCAGAATAACAACCCTTGTTCCAGTACCAGTACCAAATTGTTTTTCTGGACCTGCTTGTTGCTGAGTGGAATGAGACACAGGCAGACCCGCATCTCCTGAACCACAGTACGGAGGTGAAACAGGATCGAGAAGGCAACACATATGTAATGTTCTTTAGATGCACCTGCAATGCGGAGTGATACAGCTGATCAACTGAATGTCTGATTCTGATAACTGCACTCATGGAATGCCTCTTGTAATTTTTACTCCGTTTTCAATTATACCTCAACAAGGATTTGATCAGAATTCAGAAATGTTGCTATCTGTCTGGAAGTCAGATAGCAACGTCTTAGCCATTGAGAATCAAATCTATATATAGCCCCGTACCAACAATGCCACCTCTTACTGTAACATGGACAGCAGACAACTGGGAAAAAGAAAACAAACAAAAAAAACTCAGGCAACTCAGTCATTCATGGTCAATCCAACACTTTTTATTCAATTTATCTTGAGGCTTCACATAAAACTCAATTATCCCCTAAATGGCACATTTTGCTAAATATCACAATAACATGATACATTTATTTTTAAAAATGGCTTACTTCTCTATATCTTGTGCTATTAGGGCACAGCCAGTCATGATGGTGAGCCTGGTTCCAATTCAGGAAATTGTACTTTTGCAACCGAAGACTTTCTATTCGGAGCATATCTAAATGATCAACTAGGGAGATGCATGCATATCATCTACATCTGGCTCAAAGTTACTGTTTAATAAATTGCGAGGAAAGGAATCTGCCTATTGTTATACTAAGGTGCCAATGAATCAATGTGTAATAGTCTGGAAATTAAATATCTTATAAGCAGCTTCGCAAGAACCTCCTGGGACATCCACAAATAGCCAAATAGTGTAGAATTCTGTACGGTTATCCTACCTAAGAGCATTTCTATCACACATGTCTTTTTGCTTTCAATTTAATACAAATTATTACAGTAAATGTAATATCATTCAGAATTCATCATTCAACCTTTGAATGATCATGTCATCTCATATAAGCAGCTGTACAAAACACCATCTTCACCTATACTGATCAGTCAAAACATTAAGACCACTGACGGCGGAAGTGAATAACACAATCATCTCTTTGCAAATGGCACCTGTCCAGGGTGTTTTTGTATATAAGGAATGTGAACAGTCAGTTCCTGAAGCTGATGTGTTGGAAGCAGGACAAATGAGCAAGTATATGGATCTAAACAACATTCACAGGGGCCAAATTATTATGGCTAGATGACTACCTCGAAGCAACCGCAAAACAACTTGTCTTGGGTCTTGGGAGTGTTCCTGCTATGCAGTGGTCAGTCCCTGCCAAAAGTGGCCCCGGAAGGCAAACCCAGTGTAACAGCAAACAGGGTCATAGGTGCCCAAGGCTTATTGATGCACATGGGGAGTACATGCTAGCTCGTCTGGTTCAATACCACAGAAGAGCTACTGTGGTACAAACTGCTGAAAAAGTGAAAACCGCCTATGATAGAAAGGTGTCAGAACACACAATGCATGACAGCTTGCTGTGTATGAGGCTGCATAGCTCTAGACTGGTCAGAGTGCCTGTGCTGACCCTTGTCCACCACTGAAAGGACCTACAATGGACACATAAGCTTCAGAACTGGAACATGGAGCCAGGGAAGAAGGTGGCACGGTCTGATGAGTCACACTTTGTATTACATCATGTGGATGGTCGGGTTTGTGTGTGTTACTTACTTGGAGAAGAGATGCACAATAGGAAGAAAGCAAACCAGTGGAAGAGGTGGGCAGTGTTCTGCTGAGAAGACCTGGGTTCTTGCATTTATGCGGATGTTACTTTGACCTGTACCAACTATCTAAACATTGTTGCAGACCAAGTACACCCATTCGGCAAAAGTACCGGTAGCAATGGCGTCTTTCAGCAGGATACTATGCCCAGCCATGCTGCAAAAATTGTTCAAGAATGGTTTGAGGAATATGAAAAGGAGTTCAAGGTGTTGGCTTGGCCTCCAAATAACCCAGAATTCAATCCTATTGAGCATCTGTGGGATGTTCTGGGCAAACGTGTCCCATCCATGGAGGACCCACCTCACACCATGACTTAAAAGATCTGCTGCTAACATCTGGGTGCCAGATACTATAGGATCCTTCAGAGATCTTGTGGAAGCCAAGCCCTCGACGAATCACAGCTGTTTTGGAGGCACAAAAGGGACCTACACAATATTAGGCAGGTGATTTTAATGTCATGGCTGATTGTTGTATATCACTACTTTTTAGGGAAAAAAACAGGAGACATTAAAATTAAAATTGCTAAGAAAATGAAAGAATTGAAAAGCTTGAAATTAGGTAGAATGTTTTGTCGGAAATCTTGCTTTTATTTGGTTTAATGTCCTTTGTTCAATATCAATCCAACAATCTTGACAACATCTATGCCCAAGTTAGTGAGAAATGAATAAGGATCAAGGAATAAGGTTGGGTTTTTGCTTCACTTCATTAAATATATTGCCAGCATCTAAAGCTTAATGCCATACCTCTCACCTTTACATGTCAGTAGATTCTTGCTGAACATCTGGTCTGCACTTCTGTCTGGGATCTTGTTCCCATTTTCCCCACTCGCTGTCAACTGATTGTAATGGCTTAATTTGCACGAGACTTTACTATGACAAATTGCATCTGGACATTCAAATCTGCTCTCGTTTTTAAATTAGCTATTGGACCAATGGGGATGGACGGAATAAGGTTGCCCAATAAGGTTTATTTCTGCACACTTGATCTGCCTTCAGGGAGTTCTTTTTTCAGGTGCTTTGCCCCTGGCTTGCCACAGGGGACTTTCAGCTACTGTACTTCCTTGACCGTATTGTAATATCTACATCATACTTAAGGAGTTTAACCACAAATCGTACAGATACAGGTTTTATGTCAAAATAATACACGTCATTGAATAATTTAATCTCTATACCTGTAACTGTGGTGAACTGTCTCCCAACACTGTAAGCCATGGATTTCTGCATGTTTATCTGCATAAGCTGGATGAAATGTAGAGAAGTGATTTTGAGTTTCCAAGATTGCAAGTAATACTTCTTTCAGTTGAACACCCAGAAGAAGATAATTAAAAAAATGAAAATGACCAGTATACCTATTTCAAACATTTCATTGTATATTATCATTTTTAACCAAGTATGTGTAATAGATTTACCATCGAGAGTGAAGTTTAAATCAATTTTGTTTAAACCACTGCCAGAGCTGAAGTAGAATTCTCCAGGCTGTGTCCCGTTCATGCTTTGCAGAGTATACGTCTACAGTCCAACAGGACAATATGGCGCATGAAGGGTCACATGATTCAAAGAGATTGTATGTGTGGTTCTTGTTGACTTTGCTTGCTGATGAAAATTAGAGTTACAGTTCTATGTTTGCATTTTAACTAAAATTCTATCTCCTAATATTCTCTCATCTCCAGTCCCTCTACTGTCATCCTGTCTTCCACCCTCCAAATTTATGGACAAGATCACAAGTTTAATCACCATTGAATTAAGTTAATTTAACTGTTGATTAGCTGACTAAATACTGTGTCATGACAGCAATGGTAAAATGAACTATAACAAAGCTCTAATGAAATTTAGTATGTCACACATTGTGAAGCCCATTTAATCAATACTGTCAAATTTAAATTTTGAAAAAAATGTTATACCATAGTATTATGGAAAATGTTTATGGTCTGATTGTTATGAATCATATTATCAGAAGTATCTTATATACATTTTAACTAGTGAATTCATTGGTTAAAAATTGGTAATGTAAGCAAAAAGTCCACTGTTTTTATAATTACATTTCCAATTTCCATAACACTGCAGTTGCCTGAAAAGACATAAACTTGGCATGTGTAGATGTCTCACTTTATGCTAACTTTTGCATTAATAATATTCATATAATCATCATTGTTTTTATGAACTGCTCTAATTTGCAATCACATCTGCTGCTTAGTGTAGCAAAAAACTGAAGCATAGGGATAGCAGGAATTCTCATCTTACTACTTTCAGCTCCAAACAAGTGGAAAAACAATGAAATATTAGCCACATGGTGCCATTACATTGGAAAATCCAATATCCTCTTGGTTATTTGCTAAATAACTCATAAAATATCCAAAACCACCATAACAAGGAATAATTTGCAGTTTTCAAATGGAATTAACTGGTTTATTTTCAGTAATTCAGATGAAATATTTGCTTTTTAAAGGTCTGCTTCAAAAATCAACTACAACATGACAATTCTGGTTTATTCTGGGGCCTGAATCCTAATAGCTATTCAGAAATTCAGACTGTGTATTTTGGCACTAAGCTTTTTTTCCTCCATTCAAAAAGTAAATGTCACAGAATACACCCCCAAAAGGCAATCTACTAATGCTTTGCATGAAAGTTCTAATGATACACTGCCAGATAAAAAGGCCGGATTGAATGGAGACGGTCATAGCAACCTACAGCATATTTTGTGATACCACAGATAACAATTCCCAAAGCATTTAGAATAATCACTTTATAACATTAACAATGGATATATTGTAGCTATCCAATGAAAATGGCCTATGTCCATTTTCTGGTGATTGTGATTTTTTACTGTAGATAGAATATGTGCATTCTCCCCTGTCTACTGATAGCGTTTGACATCTAAATGACCAAAGAAAATGTATTTTTTGGAGTCCTATCCCTTCATCTAATATTTGTTTGTGCTAGTTATTTGTGTCAGTCAGTATGCATTGCTTTATATTGCTAATTTTAATAACAGCATTGGTAGATAGCCAGCTAACTAGCATCATCGTTAATTGTTAATGTCAAGCAAGATTAGTTTGTGTCCTATTGAAAGTGACATATTTGCCTCACTGACAACAGTCCGCATAAGTCCATTCGATAAATTAAACCAGTCACTGATGACTGTGTAAAGATAAGTTTTGATTTGTGGTGCTAAGGGTCATTACATTGTTTTAGGTTTACGTTGTAGTTTTTAAGAAAAATGTTTTTTTTATGCTTATAAAATAATGGATTTTTGGAGATGCAAGTTTTTCATTGGACAGCAATGATATTCAAAAACAAAGCATATGGTGCTGCTAATATACCTGACATTATGAAGAAGGCTATATAACACAAAACATGCAATGATTCAAGCAAATCACTTTTCTGTTAAATGACTCCTTTTCTCATACTTTGAAGGATACAGTTCCCAAGTCAGCTTTGGCTGCACACAATGTTGGTGTGTATATTGACAGTCTTGTGCAGGCTGAATATTTTGGCTTGATCTCACCAAACACCAAGGCCTACAAAATGTGTTGGTAGTCTATTGCAGTACTGTAGTTGCCTATAGATATTTCTGTGTTGTTCATACATATGATTCACTGTGTTAAATACATAGCTGTTGATCTACTTAACAAAAGTTGACCTACTTAACAAAATAAGTATGCATCTGGGTTTATCCATTCGGTCTACCCTGAATATGAAGACTTTCCAACCAACCACCTTGAAATACGGGGATTACCGACCCACCTTTTTGATGGAACTCTTGGCCACCCAATAACTGCAGTTCCCTGAAACAGGAAAAAACTAATAGTCTGGAATAAGACGATTTTAATGGCAAATATTCCCATTTTGTTTTAATGATATGCTGCACAACAGCTTTATAGTGGCCACTCAGCAGGGGGGGTGACTTTTTATATCTAGGATACACAACCAGGAATGGAATTAAGCAAAAAGCACTTTTAATTTAAGAAGATATGACATTTTTTTATACTTTTATTTGCTTTTTTTTATTTATTTATTTGCCGTTTCCAAGAGAAACTCGTGACATGTGACCGTCGCTAAACCAATCAAGACAAGGTTTCTATAAATTCTTCTTAAGCATCTGAGCTTTCATCAGGGAGAGAACTCAAAAATGCTTACAAAATGTGAATTTGTTTACAGTTCAAGTTAATCCGTGTGAGTATAAATTGGTTTGTTTTTGGTTAGCATCTCGTGACTGTCAGAATTTAAGATGAAACATGTTTGGCATTTTTGTGAGTGGTTTGGGTGTTTTGAACTTCTCCTTTAGTGCTCTTTTCAAATAGGGGGAATGGGCTAAAACTTTTCTTGAAGACAAAAGACCCCCATTCCCATATATCTCAGCATCTAGTACAGGCATTGAGAGAACACCTAGCAGATGCCCTGTGTAAGGAAGAGTCTTATTTGCTACCCCCTTCCTTGGTGACAGCACAAGTAATAAAAATTATATTTTAATTCTACTATACTTGCCCTGAGTATTATGGTAAACTCCATCCAGCACTGGAAGCGTTCCTCCAACTTGGGGGGGAAAAATTTGGGGGTTGGTGGCAGGAATAAAAACTTCACACCACTGGTCAGACTCCAAAATCAGGCTGTTTCTAATGAGTTTACACACAGTTTTGGTGAGTAACTTGCAGTCTTGGGTGCGAGTACTGATTCTAATGTGACATGGGAGACCTGAAGGATGCTGGTATTGCCAGTGTTTCCAAAGGAGATGTTTCATCTTACAGAGCACCCTGGATATTCTCAAGAGAAGTCACAGTGCATCGCTTGATAGCAACTCCAGTCTGTATCAGAAACTGAAAAGGATGATTGTGAGGGCTCTGGGGGCAGAAATGGAGACGTTTGTTCGAGGAATCTGTGGGCAAGTGACACACCATCTATGGTTTAGTGACCCATGCCCTGAGGAATCAAAGCATTATGCACATCCAAAACTGTTCCTTGGAGAGTCGCAGTCAGGGCAGGTGATGGAACTGTCCTTATAGATTACACTCCTACTTTGAGGAGTTGCTTAAAGCTGATCCTACGGCGAAGACATTGAACTTCTATGGGTCCATACTTCTTAAGGGTGATCTTCTGATTAATTGTACGCCACCCAATCTCACAGGCACACAGGTGGTGAACCAGCGGGAGGTAGGGAAGTGTGCAGGCATCTGTAGTATCTAGGGTTAACTTCTCCAGGCACACAGGTGGTAAGGTTGTCCTTCTGGCATTGCAAGCAGTTTTTGCTTCCATTTGGGAGACAGGCTTCATCTCAGCTGACTGAAAAACAGGACTTGTTGTCCCTATCTGGAAAGGGATGGGTGATCACCTATATTGTGGCAAGTATATTGGAATAACAACGATCTCAGTGCCAAGTAAGGTCCTTGCAAGGGTCATCTTGAACAGGATCGGTGGTCACTTGCTTGCCTACCAGCAACTGAAAGGCAATCTATCTAAGAAGTATACCATTGACCACATCTTGGTACTGAGAGTTTGCCTCGAGCGCAAATGTATATGTCGGCAGAGTTTCTTTGTAGCCTTTGTCGATTTTCATAAAGCCTTCGACTCATTTGATCAAGTTGCCCTGTCAAACATTCTGAGACTTTGGGGGATCCCTCTGAAGTTGCTATATGTCAAGGTGAGCCTGTACAGTAGAACTGTGAGTGCTATGCAGAGTGTATTCTTCCTGGTTAACTCTTGCTCCTATTCTCTTCAGTACTTGCAATGACTGGGTGTTGGGCAGGGCAATGGGGTCCAGAAGCTGAGCGGAATCTGTTGGTGAAGAACGATCCACTGATCTTCACTTTGCCAATGATGCTGTGAATATGAAATTTTCACATTAGTGGGAATGTTTCGCCTCAAACCCTCACGAATGTGAAGGGGTTCCCCAATTTAACTAACCACATAGAGAAGAGGAATGCCAGTTAAATGGATTTTAAATCTGACTATTTTCTTCCTTATTTTGTTGTTATCTTGTTCAATTGACCACATTAGCAGTGCTAGTCACATGCTGCCATTTGGCTTTTTTCACACCAGCAGGTGTACTACCAAATAAAATGGCTTGGAATTCCAGTACATCGAACAAAAAAAATATCTACACTTCACTTTCAGAAAAAAAATCCTCTGGTCGCTTCCATCATTGTTGCAGACATGGCATTGCAAATATAGGATATGCGCGCTTATATATGTGGCTAATTTGCATTGCAAATGTTGGCATTAGATTTGTAACCTGTAAATTTCACCGTTTATGTAGTATTTTATATATCAGACTTTAACTTGGTGAATTTAATTTAACTACTGGCAGGAAAGTCTGTCAGATTGTAGATCTTTTTGAGTAACCTGAGCTGTTGGGTTCATCAGTACAAAGATGAATAGAGAGAGATAGCATAGCCCTGGTGACTCCCATATATAAACAATGAGGTTAGACTGGTCATGATGAGTGACTGTCTTCCCACACAGAGGCTGCTGATGTGACGGCTTGTTTGTTGAGTGAACTAGTCCTCACCAATTAATCTACTGGCAGCCCCTCTCAACAGGCTGGTTGGTCAGAAATTGCAATTATGCAGGACAAGCTGAACTACTTCCTTCTAACTGAGATCCTCTCCGCCTAAGTACATGCAAGTTATAGGCAATATTCTGGTTCAATTCCTTTATCCTCAACCTAGGTCTTTGACCAATAGTTCCATCTCCTCCTCATTCCCTCAGTGACACAGTAGCATAGTAGCATCAACTTTAACTAGGTGTGACATTTTTATTCCAGAGTAAATCATTCCACTTTGACTGCTTTTAGTAGAAACGTACCAATGATTTTTATCAGACATTGTTCTCAAATCAGTCATCCATAGCGCAACTGATGCCTACATTCTTGGCTGACTTAAAGGAAACATTCTTGTGCACAATACCAGTGACTCCAACTCATGCTAAAAAAGAAGCCTTATGGAGAATGAATATGGAGCAGTGGGCTAACCTCATATTTATTCTGCAGGTAGAAGAGGTCCCTATTGTTAGACAAATCTGATCTCTGGGTCTGATTTACTTCTATTTCATTCAAATGTTCTAAGATAAACCTGTCTAATAGAAACTATTCTTTGGGAAAACTAAAATAGTAAGTCTTGCGTTATAGCCTAAAACTGTAATGTTCTAGAGGTGGATTTTTATTAATTTTATTTTAAGAACTTTAGTAGATGACCGGACATTTCAAAGCTGGTTCATCAAAATATATATGGCAATATTGTATGTATGAAGACAGAATATTGGCATGGTCTTTCTTGGAACTTTCTGGGTGTGTAAGCACTTGAATTTACACAGTTTTCACTTTTTTGTGGATTCTTGTGTTTTGTATCAGTCATCTCAAGACAAATCAGTCGGTACATTTACATGTAGACTAAGAAACTCGAATTATTGTGTTAGTCTAAATAAACCAGACTTTTAAAGTGCATGTAAACCTGTCGGTCTGACTGAAATTGCACAAAATCGAATTTCTTTGAAACGGAAGTAAGACAAGAAGCCGGTACACAGAACGGAAGAAGCTTGGAGTACAGCAGAGGTCGCCTTGTTGGTGCACTCCAGCACCACACAGGGTGTCTTCTGCCTTCGGATAACACCATAGCTAGAAGGAATAGCATGCATATCATTTGTAAATAAATAAATACAACATACAGCACCTTCAAAGAAGTACCAAAAGTACGGTATGATTCTCCTCCTGTACAGTAGTCTGATGAAATGGCGTAGTCGATCTATAACCGTAGCTTGATTTAGCTGTGCATGTAAATCATGCATGTGAGTCATGATTTGGGATTTTTTATGATCAGACTTTATAGAATATGGAGTGCTTCTGGGACCAGATTACGGATATGTGGGTCAAGGGTCATTTCAGCCCCTTTCTGTAAGATTCTCTGTTTCTCTATTGTTCTGCATATCGTGGTTATGCTTCTATAACCTTGATTTGGCCATGATTTTGATTAAGGAGCATATTGTGGTCTGAGAAACATGCCTGAGGATGCTTTTCAGTCTGTAAGGTCACTCATCCCTATGAACACATACATGTAGACTCGGTTTAGATGGACATTAGGTGATAAAGCAGGCTTTCTCTTTTACGGAGGAGCTAAAATTTTATAGACGTTAATGTAGTTGGTTAAGAATTTTATATGTTATATCATGCATTTGACATGAAATATCAGTAATGTATAAGTGCAGAGAGTTTTCCTGGTGTTGCTGTTTTTCCACACACTTATTGCTTTCTCTTGTGACTAACACGATAACAAACATCTTAAAATTTTGTGAAAAATATATCATTTTGAGCCCTGAAAAAATTACTGGGTAGAACTTTTTAAAATCTTTTTTGTGGGTAAGAAGTGATCTTTTCATATAACATAGTGTTATACAAATGTCACTTGCTTATTTTATTCTAATAAAGGCTAAATATTATGATCGTTATCACTTCTCACAAATATTCATGTAATAGTGTAGTGAAATTAATTTGAAGCATTGTGTAGATTTGTATGGACAGTAAAGTTACTGTTTTGGCAAAAAAAAAATCACATTATGCTTTTTGTTATTAAAAGCTACTGTCCATCATATGGCATATATCCACTACAGGGAATTTAGAGACGCCAATTAGCTTAACTATATTTCTTTGGGCTGCAGCAGGAAGCCAGAGCACCTGGGGAGAACTTATGCAATTCAGGAGGGATACATGCAAACTACACACACATAAGGTGGAGGCTGGACTGAAATCCCCAACGCTGGAGGTGTGAGGCAACAGTGCTACCTACTGAGCCACCATGCTGCCCACTAGAGCAACACATGTTATGCAAAATGTATGAACAACTTCCAGATGAAAGTATTTTTCCACATACCTAACATATCTTTCAGTCTACCTTTAAGTGTACCTAAATAAAGCAGCTGTTGGCCTTTTAATGTAGCAATGTGAATGGGAGGGTTTTTGATGTATTACTTGAATGTTATCTACAGATGGATGGTCGCTAGGTTGCAGCATGAATGTTTAATGGCGTGAAAGCTATGGAGCCATTTTGGAATACGCTCAAGTAGGGAAGATAGACAGCATTAGCAATAAATTCAAGTCTTGATCATGTCATACGGTATTGTCAATGTATTGGAGCCTGAACAAAAAGGTACAGGGCACAAATAAAACGCAAAACCTTATCGGATATTTTTAAATGAATCTTTTTTGAGTGTTTAATATCTATTGGCGTAGCTTGTGTCCAATACAACAGGAACAGTAACCCAGTTTTTTGTTAAAAATGACACGTTTTCCTGATGTTCCCAGAATGTTATCCAACTGCTGCTACAATTATGAATAACAATGCAAAACCAGAGGAAGGGTATGGTAAAGTAGCAGGTATCAATGTTGCTTTGCAACTCTAAGGTCACGTGGGCAATGTTAGAGGGTGTATTCACAGTATACACATACATAAAATATAAATTGTGGAAATAACTTTCTATAAATGTTACTGTAAGAACATTCTTTGCCAACTTTAAGAAGACCTTTAAATAACACTAGTTCTGGGAACGTTCCGTGTTGGCTGGGAAGGTGCCAGAGGTTGGCATACTGATTATTTTCCCCTGTTGAGTTCTGTTTCTTTCACCACTACAACTGAAACCTTAGCCGCAGTTTGGTGGATTTACCCACCTGAGTGTGTTTTTCTTTCTTATCTCTGCTGCTTTATTTTTCATGTTCTTGTAGGCGAATTCCCTGCTCAGACTCTATTACTGAATGAAACCTCTGTGAAACACCCTGGTTTTGTATGCTGTATGCATGGTATAATAGATGTTACCACGCATTTGTGTGTCCATACTCTTGAATAGTATAGTGTGATATGTGTTCTGGAGCCTTACCGAGGAAACACAGGCCACAACCCAGGAAAACACCAGTCCTGTGCTGGACATACAATCGTACAATATAAGAAATTTAGAGATGCAATTTAGGCTAACTGTATATTTTTGGTGGAATTTGCCTAGAATCCTGGTGCACAGATACAGTTCTGTATAATAGTCTTAAAAACTCAAAGTGACTGATGTTTAAATAATCTTCCTTTAAAGGTGTGGTTTTATATCTGTCAAAGTGTGCCAGTTTAGCCATTTCAAAACCTCTCCTAAAGTCACCCCAGTATTTACAGTAAATATCTAATACACTCACGTATTTCTTGGCTCAACCACTAGCACACCATTTGTGGGTAATCAATACCTTATATAGTCATTTAGCCAAATAAAATAATTAGCTGGTGGTCAAGTTGAACAAATACATGGAATGGCTTTGTTCTTCTAGCCATCCAACAAGATACCAGTAACCTTTAGAACAGAATATAACCTTGATAATTTTTATTATGTTATAGTTGATTTGGTATACGTTTTTTTTTTTCTAAGCAAAAATATTATTGATACCTAGATAAATGGCTTTAGTTCATTATTTTTGACTGCATAAGGCTTGAGCTGTATTTATATGCTGACTAAGTATAAAAATGAGAGCATAATGGACATGTGTCTGTATACTGGTATTCATAATCTCAAATTGCATAACTCTTGAAAAATAAGTCAAAAATAAGTAAATACCACTGGATTTATAATTCCCTGACTCTATCCTTGACTACTTATTAACTTACAGTCATGAGTTTAAGCCACATGAATATCTGTGTCTTTAACTGTATGCAGTTTCCTGGAGAACAACTAAGGTGTTGTAGGTGAATGGGTTCAGGGAATTTCAAAATAATTGTTGCGCGTTGGAACAAATGCAGTAAATGATTGCACAGAGATGACAATTCATCATTAGTAATTGACCTACAAACCTCTGAGTATTAGAATAGATGTTGGCTGAAATAAAAGGAAAAACAAATTGGTCATTTGTAAATGTTATATATTACATGTAGGAGAGAATATTCATCCATGAAATATTTGGAGCTGTTTCCACCATGTCTTTACTTAGTATGGGAACTATAGAAGTTGAAAATTTTCAAATGAAACCTATTAAAATATATAATTAATTAATTAAATAAATAAACATATGCTACAAAACGTAAATGTGTATGCTACAAAAATGAATTTTATATCTCTTGGGTATTTGCTTAACATTTAAAGGTAAAAAAGTTATTCCTTAATAAAGTTATGCATTCATTTCATTATGTGGGATCCCATTAATCTACTCAAAATGAGCTAAAATTTTAAGATGAAAAATATACCTTTAATATTGCTATAGATAAGTGGTAGGCATTTTGTAACAGCAGCAAGGCACCTAAGGTATGTACCGTGTTGTGTTCTGTGCTTCTTCCTTAACAACTGACCTTTAACTGTAACTATATTCACAATATTCCACAAGATTCTTTGTATTTATTACTTTAATTCATCAAAGCAAAAAATAAAACAACTGTTTCACTTTCAGTTCTCATTCCTTTGTCCTATTTAACAGCTGCTTTACATCTTTTTTCAACTTAAATTACCATATAAGAAACAGAAACACAATACCTCATGAACCTATTAAAAATATGGGTGTTAAAATAAGGAGAATGTGTATTATAAATATATATTCAATGATATATAATTAATATATTGATAATTGAATCTAATATATTTTTAAGTCAATATATATGAAAACATGAAGTTAGTGTGCTATGAATATACACACGCACGTACACACACATACACACACACAAACGCACAGTTTGTGTGTTACTATGTATTGATTGACTTGCTTTTGATAATGCTTAGCATTTTCTGACTGAGCTGATTTAAAGTAAAGATGCTGAACTCTTTTTATCTCCATATCCGCTGTTCTGATCTACAGTAGTCCTTTCGGTCAAAACAGATTTTCCTTTTTTTTTTTGATGGGATATTTTTCTGCTATATGGGAATTTCTCTACTAATGTAACAGAGGATAATGGTCACTATACTTTCTTATGTCATCCTACAATCTCAGCATCCTGTCCCTTCTCTTAATATCCAAGCATCCAAACTATACCACAAAGATAAGCTGTTGCTCTTCTGAAGTATCTTCTTATGGATTACAAGTTTTTAATTTCACCAAGTCAAAGAAGTGGTTTTTGCTTCGGATCATTTAAGTGACATTTGGTGACTTCCCAACTAATCTATATATGAGTGGAAATAAAAATATATACCTAGTGAATTTGTGACAGCAAAATATGAAACAAATCAAGGGAACTATATCTTACATCACCTTCTGCATCTTTCATTTTGGGATCTGATAAAAATAATTATAAATATTTCTGCAAAGCGGATTCAAATACTAGTCGTAACCCCCCCCCCCCAAACTTTCCCTGTCTTAATCAGTCACAGCCCCGTCATTGACGGCTAACAGTCCTGCTAAGAAGTTTGTCATCAAAGTGAGAGGGCCATCTGGATGGTGGATCTCTTCTCTGCCTTCTCTCAGCACGGGTGATCTCACCGCAAGGCCTGGGTGTCTGCCAGCTCTTCTCTGGGGAGACAGGAATGAGCAGCGGAGTGTACTCAGTCAAAATTTATGTGCTAGAATTGAAGGGGCCTGTTCAACTGTAAAAGAAAAAAGGTGATAACATGAATTTATAAATATCTTGGGAGATGGAGTGTCACCACAGATGGTCACCAGCTTCTTCTAGTGTTCAAGACTGTACTTCATAATTTAGGAACATTACACTAAACACAGTCCCTTGGGGGTGTCTTCTTCCAATAATTACTTGGATTGTCATTTAATATTACCTGACTGTACAGATTTGGCATATGGAAGATCACTCTTGTGAACTTGAAAAGACTGTCGTACCAGCAAGTTGCCGAAGTTACCTGGTAAAACTAAATTATGAGATAGACGGTAAAGTGGACAGTCTAATGCCAGGTTCTCATGTGGCTGACTGGTCAGCAGACACAGCCATCTGATGTATCTAAATTGAAATTCAAAGCTATTAGAGGCTTCCTTAAATTGTGGCATCCGGCAATGTTCTGGGAGGGAGCTTGATGTTTTTTGGCTTGCTCATCACAAATGACTTAGCCAGTCAGCATATGAATGTCTTGCATGTATTATGAAGAGAGGTCATGGGGAAAAAAACCTCATAAAACATAAAATGAACCAATGAAAGTGGTGCAGACATGCAGAGACTGAGCAATGCAGTTCGTTCAATAAAGCCTTTTTGCTATATATATATATATATATATATATATATATATTCGACTAGTAGAATGGGCAGATTTATTCAATAACGGTATCCTAAGCTCCAAGTGCTGGCTCGAAAAAGAATTAAATGGGTTTCACAACTAGTGTGTCTACATAGCAAAGTCATATTTGCCAACCATCTGGTTGTCTACAACGATTTGCACAAGACAGAATTACATGTTTTGAGAATTTTTAACATTTTCCTTCTTGAAAATACACATTTTGGCAGAACAACATCCCAAATTGGGATTTTTTTTTCTTCTATATACTTTATAAGTTAGCATTGGTTAGCCTATAAAAATATTGTGTAAAAATGACAAAGCATATGGCTTGAATGACATAGATGAGTTCAGTTTGATATATTAAAATGCTTTCTGCTTTTTATCTTTGCAGAATAATCAGTTGTGTCAGCAATTTCAGACTAGGATATAGACTCATTGAATATGCTATATGTAAGGTCATATGTATCAAAAGCTGCTCAAAAAGTAACATGTGTATGCTAATACAGAAAATTGCACATATGTTTCAGTCAATTTCAAACAGGTTATGATGGACTGAAATCCATCCATCCATTTTCCAGAACTGAACTTCAATGCAGGGTCACATTGAGCCTGGAACCTATCCCAGGAAGCACCGTGTATGAGGCAGAGGACACCCTGGATCAGATGCCATTGCATGACAGGGTATACGCTCACATACACAAGTACAAAAAATGGGCAATTTACAGAAACCATTGGCCTGAAATCAAAAGGCAAAAGTGTATTTTTGAGGCACCATGTGTTTCATTAATTCATTAATGCAAATCATTAGTTAGTCATTTTAAAGATCATGCAATAATACCACATAAAAACTAAAAAGGTAATTTTATATCTGACCACAGAATCTGCGATGCCTTACTAGTTTTAAGCAATAGATTTATACCTTTGCCAAAATTACCTCCTAGAAAGTTTTGGCTCTTGACCAAAATTCCCTGCCTCTTAATTTCATATTCTAGTTAGAGGCAAATATATGCATCAAGTGTACATCCTTAAGGATTATATATCTGAAAATGTTTGCAGTTGGGAGGCAGGTGCTTTTATTCATTCAAAGAAAGTTGCCAAGTGAGTGACCGTGAAAATACTTCTTCAGTGTGTATTTTACATCGTTCTTTTTATTATATTTTTTCCCCTCAGGATTGTAGTTCCTTGACTTTATTATTGTCTGTTTCACGTGGTCAGTATTCATTGATCATTTTTGTAAGAAGAATGAAAAATATTACTCTCAAAATAAATTAAAACACACAAAATAATAATAAATTTGCCATGCATATAATGCACATTCAAATGTTATTAAATATTTAAAGCAATACTTGCTTTAAATCTCAAAGTATTTTTTTTTAATTATGCATTACGTATTACATATGTTACAATATGCATGCCATATAAGAGGCAGGAATAATAAATATATGGAATTGACACTTTTTAAAAACAGTTTATTTTTAATACAGTTTTACAAATATGTACAAACAGCACTTTTTCAGCTGTTGCTACCGCTAAATTAAAAAGAAAAAACTGATTCACTTTATTAGAAAAGGCAGAAAAGATGTTGCCCAAATTCATATTTGACTTCAGTACAATATAAATAATGTTGCTTACATAAGAACAGAAATGAAACATAAAGGAATAAAAGAATTTCTTTTTTAAAAAAAAATAAGCCACACGTGGGAAATTTTTGATCTTGCTACCAATAAAAAAAAAATCATAAAATGTTTTCAGATGATTCACATAGAAAATGTGGCTGAAACTTACAGGTAGTGAAAGGTTTTACTTGCAGTATGTAAGTGTTATCATCTGACATAATGTGGCTTGGATTACAAGTTAATAATATGGATTAATCCCTGTATGAGATAAGCAGGTTTGGAAAATGGATGGAGGGAAATTTAAATCGACTAATAGAAAATTTTCATCAAAATAACCTGGGATTCCACTTGCTTTCGTAAATTCTACGTAAATTTCGTAAATTTAACTCTGTTTCAAATGATTATTTCAGTAATTGAATTTTAGGTTTTATTTTGTGCTACTTAAAAATAGACATGCTGTATTTCTTGTATTTTTGTTTTAAATTCATATTTCTTACAATATATATGCATCATTACTAATTCTCCTATACCAACATACTTTTATTTTGTGTCAATTGTCCAGGTTTACCTGCTCAAAATCTATCTGGAAACTGTCTGTCAGCTACGATTTAAAAATCTTGGTTACATTTTTCACCATACATACATACACACACACACACACGCGCGCAAACAGTATATAGCGGTAGTGTATTATTTAAAAAAAAAAAAAACTTTGTTTAACTGCCTCCTACATTTAAAATAGCTGGAAGTTGAGTATGTTTTGTTTGACACCATATCTAATAGTTCAGAATCAGTTTACACTGGAGCAACAGCGCAGTTAGATGAGAACATTGAACATTGTTTCTTTATCGCCCACATCTGTATAATTTTAAATAAAGCACTTTGTTAATGAAAATAGATGTGTAGTGCCATTAAGACAAAAATTAAACTGAAAGAACACAGTGAAATGATGCCAATTTGCATACGAGTATTACATTACTGTTCATGTCTTCATAGTCAAAAATGTGTGAAACCAGTTTTTTCTCCATTGTAAAAGTATATTAAAGAGATGTGACATTTCCTTCCTTTTCATAGATTCATATTTAGACAAATGCATTTTTGGCAGGTGGCCAGTGTACATAAATGATTTATTTTTGCTATTTATGCTGGCATTGCTGTGTAGCCAATATTTAAAGAATTCAAAGAAGACACAATAAAGAATTAGATCTTTAAAACTCAGTAGAACAAATTTTATATGAATTATAAATTTGTCAAGGAATACACACCTGCACTAATCAAAACTGGTGATGAAAGACTCTCATCTAGATATATGTTCTGTAAGAGAGAGGATTTTTCATAAAGTGATTAGTACTGGGTGTTGTGATAAACAGACAGAAAAGTATGTAAAGTATTTTGTTCATTGCTCATTTCTATAATCATATTCTTCAAATGGTTTGTGGAGTTTTATGAGTAATGATTTAGGTAGGTAGTCCTATATAGTTTCCAAGAACATTTAAAGCTATATTGATTTATAAATTAGGATTGGCCAGACAGAGATTAACATACCAGAAAAAAAGGCATCCGGTGTAGTACATGAATATGAACTTGATAAATTCTTATTCCCTTTGAATTTTAGATAACAATTACATTAGCAAAGCAAAAGTATTAGCATTACTGGAATTTGTACATAACTTCTGAATATTAAGATTAACATTCATTGTGTCCTGTACATTTAGGTTCTAATAACTTTGCAGCTATCTTTATTTACATCATTTAGTTTTGCCTGTAAACCAGCTGTTTTTTCCATTGTATAAATAATAATTTAGGTGGGAGTTTCTGCTAAATTGAACAATCAGAAAACAATTTATAATAGTTATTACACATGAAAACGAGGAATCTGCCCAAAGCAAACTCAACTTGTATCAAAATAATAGTCAGAAAATATTGCTTGTTTAAAACTACAGGGCCTTGAAGTGCAAATATGCAAAAAAAATGAATGTAGGTGCAATAAAATGACAGGCCTTTACACAGCAAGCAGATGAACCAAAACTAATTAATCGTCATTAACCAATAGATGGAATAGGGCCTGATTTCAAGTCAAATAAGACAATATTTTAATATTATAGAATTTGATGGCTGTAATGTGAATTACTGCACTGCTATTTTATATTGATTATACTGGCATTTACAGAAGGTTAAGAATGTTCTTCTGTCCAAGAAAACAAAATATTTAAATTGTTTCATCGGTCAGATTGCAAAATGTTAATTTTGTTTTGGGAACATATTGAAGGGTCAATTCAAATTACTCATAATTGAATAAGTATGAACCAAAGAAATGTGCATGTGCAAAACATGACTTGTAATGTTTTTTCTTTTACATTTATCACTGGTAAATTCTGGTGTTTGGAGCAAGTATGGCAGTGTCTGTGTGGTCGACTTTATTCTAATTCAAATGTAATTTTAATCTCTGATAAGCCATGAAAATTAATTCTATACAGGTTTCTTTGTTTATTAAGTAACTGTGCATCCCTATTGCCAATACTAAATCTGCTTCCCCAGCATCTCAGCATGTACCTGTATTTAGTAGAATTATTACTTTGTTTTATGGTCGCTAATTTCCCATGCCAAGGTCAAGGGAAATAAAGAGTGAATTAAAACCTAATTATTGGAGTTTTAGAAACAGCATGAACCCACATAAAAATAAACAAATCCCAGAATGGTGTTCTGTTTCATGAAGTTTCATATGAAGATGCTGGGCAATTTAGTAAGAGTTTCGATCCCCTGACTGGTGTAACTTTTACTCTAAAATGACTAAATGGCTGAGAACCACTAAAGTATTATGTCAACATGGTGTTTTAAATTTAAAAATGAGAAAGGTAGTATATCCTCTTACACAACTCATCATATTTGCAGGGAATAATGTCAATATCTACATGGGTATAGCACATATGACTAAGAAATATATGATGATGGTGATGATTTTATTTAACTCCACTTTTACTTTAGATTTAATTCATAGTTAATCGAGCAACATAATGCTTACACATTGCCTGGCTACAAATATTCATTAAAAAAATCATATGATAATTAACCACATTTTACCTTGTGAAAAATCTTGTAAAATGGGGATCTATAAACACACACACGTACACAAACATCCATGCTTGTATTCATGTTTTGGTGGGGAACATACATTCATTTATATAGGAAAAAACCCTAATCTCAACTATGACAACCCTAACCCCTACCCAGCCACAATCTTAATCAAAAGTTAAAAAACAAAGTACAAAAAGACTTATATTTTCGTTTTTTTAATTTTTTTTTATTGTAGTCACAGACTTTTATAAAAAATGAATTTCCCCTTGTGTGGACTAAAAAATGTTCCCAATAACATCAAAATAACACGTTTTTATGACAATGTGGGGACATTTGGTTCCCACATTGTAGTATATACATAATCCAGATGCACACACACACATTGATTTCCCTGAAAAAGAAGCAATTAAAAAAATTGACCCTTAGAAGAAACATTGAATATGGGTTAGCATATTAGCATGAAATCAAACAGTTTGTAAAATTCACACATTGAAGGCTGTTTTTGTTCACTTTTTAATATAAACATAATATAACATTATACAACATAATTCAAAACAACACTGTATTTCAGACGATGTTTTATTTACAATGTTTTACCAGCTACCTGGTATATGGATGTGGTTATTCTACTAGCACCTCATTTCCTTACCATTAGCTGAAAGGTCTACATGATTTTTTTTTTACTTTAACTTTCAGTGAGGATTACATTTATATTGTAATAAATAAATATTTTATTACGTCACTACTTAAATTTTTGGCCAAACTCATTAACAAATCATTAATATTTTTCTTTGTTGACAAAGAAGATAAATATGTCTTGGTCTACTTTCTCACTATAGAGTACCAGGAAACTAAGCAAATCAATTTCAAGACATAATGACTATCCAATGAGTTTATATTTACCTTTTCCATTGGTTTTCCCTTCTCCTCATTTCTTTCTTGCATGATATGTGTGTTCCCTACTCTTCCCATTTGTATCCTATGAGGAGATTGGGTATAAAATTCACATCATGGCTCTGTTTGCATTTTTAGAAGAGTATTGTAATACCAGGTTATAGAAACCCGATTGAAGACTCACAAGTGCAGACACTATGGGGTTTTTCTGTGTTGGTCGGTGTTCTAGAGCATCTCGCCAACATACAGGAGGGATGACAGCAGGCAGTGCTTAACCTTGAAAAGCAACAGCCAGAAACCTTCCAGGTCCCGGCTGTAACCCAGGCTAAGGATCATAGTGCCCTACAGGAGTTGCTCACCATTCACAACAGTCTCTTCCCCACATTTTTGCATACAACCAGTTCCAAAAGATGAGAGGCATTTCTGGACATGATTCAGCAGACAACTGCTGCCTGCCATTGGCCGTGTACCAAACTGGTTTTCCAGCTGTGTCCACTTCTATCCGGGGAAGGCCAGGTAGCCGCCCTCAAGCTGTGTTCCCATGCATAGGTGTAGTTTGTTGTTTTGAAGGGTGTGGTTCTAAATAGGGTGGGCCAGCTGGTGCAAAGGCCATGGAGGATGCTTCAAAACCTTTCTTACACTGATATCCCGTGGTCACTTGCAAGGCAGCTCTAGATTCCAGTGGGCAGTCAATGCAACTCTACTCTAAAAGGACGTTTTAGATCAGGTGGCACGGGAGCAGTTCATGCTAAGTGTTTTGAATGCCACCTCGGACTGGCTCCAGAGTTGCCATCCATGCCCCCTCACTGTGATGTTAGTTTCTAACTGGTTGGAAACAGCTTTACCATCTGTCCTAGAACAGAAAGAAGTCTCAAGCCTAAACCTTCTCCATCATCCTGCACTGTCCCCCAAATCACTGCTCTATGTAATTCTATTTCTCTTCTCTTCAGCATCAGTTTCTCTATGTCATGGCTTGAAAAACATCTTTCCCATTATACCTTCCTTGACCCCAACTTCTACAGCTCAAATTAAGGGTCCCCAAGATACATCAGGCTCAACAAGTCAAATCTGCAAGCAGTATAGTGGCCTGAGCGGCTTCTGTAAAGTAGTGGATGCCTCTTCTATTTCTGAGTCCAAATCGTTTCACATTGGGTAAACAGTGATAAAAGTTTTGCCAGATATTGTAATCATAGACTGATTGAACAAATCATGGAAAAATTATCAAATTTTACCAAGTTAACCCCCTAAAATTGTGGAATCGGTGCTTTTGACCTCTTCGGATACCTCAAGTAAGGAGCTGAGGTCAGAAAATCCAAAAATATGCAATCTTGTTCAGGTTCTTTTTGGAGTCCAGCCTACCCCGAATGTTTTTTAGCCCCCTTTTCTGCTGTACAGACCTCGTACAACACATACACATCCTACCCAAAGTCATGATTGCACTCCGGCCATACCGTCTGGTTGGGCACAAAAAAATAGCTGTTCGGCAGGAATTAAATAAAACGCTCGAAACGGGGGGTAATATATGAGTCTTCCATTGACTAGAGAAGTCCCATCACATGCTGTTCATTTCTGTGTCAACAACAGAAAAATAAACGAGGTGTCTAAATTCAATTCATACCGGATGCCTCATATTGATGAGCTGCTGGATAGATTAGGCACGGCTTGCTTTTATTCGACACTGGATTTAACCAAGGGCTATTGGCGGATTCCCTTATCGCCTAAGTCCAGGGAAAAGTTGGCATCCTTCGCTCTGTTCAAATTGCACAAATTTAATGGGGTCCCAGCCACATTCCAGCAGTCGATGGACAGAATTCTGTGACCTTACTTTGCTTACGCTATAGCCCATCTTGATGATAGTATTCAGTAATGATTAGCCACAGTATCTGCAACATTTGAGGGCTGTCTTGCAATCATTGAGATGTGATGGCCTCACTGCAGACCCAGCAAAGCGTGCAATTAGGCAGATGGAGGTTTGCTATCTGGAGTTTCTCTTGAGTGCGTCCTCGAATAGACAACTGCTGTCTGCCCTCAGCCTAAGTCTAGAAAACAGGTGAGATCATTTTTGGCACTGGCTAAGACTACTTGAAATTTAGTAATTTGTTTGTCCTTATCCTGCAATTTTGTTGACCTAAAATGATCCCCCAGATCTGTAGCAGTGGATGAAGTTCCTGAAGGAATTATTTTACAAAGGGCTTATACTGATTTTATACTTGATTTTTGCCTTTTATCTTTCAGATACCTCAAACAAGCGGTTGGGTGCTGGCTTGTCCCAGTTGGCCAGAGGGGAAGTACAACCTACACTGTACATTAGCTGGAAATGCTCACTGTGGGAGTACATACCACTGGGAAAAAGCAGCTTAGCTGTCAATTTGGCCTCTAACCCTCCATTATTATATCCTGGGATGTTAGTTCACCCTCTTTCTGGACTACAATCCTCACCGAAGTTCCACAGTGTAATGGATGTCAATGTGGTGATCACCAGATGGTGTCTAGTTTTACACTAGATTGGTCCTCGGGCTGAGAGCGGATATGGTCTTGATGGCTTCCTTTCCAGGAAGGGGGGAGCTGGTTCTGGGCCGGCCTGTCTCCTGGTCTGTGTCTGGCACTAGAGAGCAAAGAGGAGAGAACGGCTGTGCTCCATCAAGGGCCAAAGAGACAACAGTAACCATCCTGATTTATTTTTCTCAATAAAAGCAGAACAGTCACTTTTCATTGGTATATTTTATTTAAATACATGTACTTATGTTTGACTCTTCATGTCACATATGTTTTATTTAAAAAAAAATTACATATTACATTTAATTACATTAATAATGCTTTTTATAGGGGGTATCCATATAAGAAATTCTGTTGGTTTTATATGCATACGTATATATTTTATATGTCAGCATATAACTCAGAATATAAATGTGCTAAAGCAAACAAAATGTATGACTTATTATTGTTTGCTGTGTGTTTTGATGTTCTTGTGCTCATATACTATATGTATTGGTATGCACTCTATGCAGAAATTGGACAATTTCAACAAATTTTATATTCTACCAGAATCAGAGAGTTGTGTGTTTTCATGCTGTAGAACAAAATGTAGATGTTAGAGAAAGTTTCTTCCTCTCTCACTCTTTGTCAGGGCATATTATTTAACCGGAGGGTCTAAACATTTTCCCACTATGTTTTCTTCTGCAGTGGAAAGATAAAACAAATAGACAGATCCATACGGCTTTATCTATATCCTACTCTAATGACATGCTGAGTATTTAGCCTGGATCTAATGCTTGAATATGGATACTGTTTAGAGTAGAGTAACATTTCTTCAAGGTAATAGGTCTTAGGCTAGGGACAATATTATGCCAAGACCACCACTCCCCCCCCCCCCCAAACTCTTAGGGAAACTTAATGAATGAAGAGTATTAGCAGCCTACTTTTCCTCATTAGTTGGAATGCTAGTGAGTAATATATTTCAGCCATTTCTACCTGAAAAAGTAATGGTAAGTATGTCTGATTTATGACTAAAATAATATTAGCTAATATTATATTATTATAATATTATTAGGCCTATATTAGGTAACATTATGTTTAAAGTATTTCAACCCATGTAATACACTGTTAAATTTGTACAGAAGCTTCTCTGAATAATGCAATAAAAAAGCATTTTATTTTTCATGAGAAAACAACAGTGAGATAAATACTTTGTAATTTATATTCCAATGGCAAATTGAAATACTATGAAAATGAGCAAAACTTCATTTTCATGTTTAATGCAGAGATGGCAAATACAATGACCTGACTTGATGAAAATGGCTCGTACGGCGAGGAAACCTGTTCTGCCGGCTCGCATTCCCCCTCAGGCCACCTGCCGAGCCGGAGCGTATTCTGCTAGAGCGCGACGCATTTGCGCGAGCGCCGATGTGCAGGTGTTGTTTTTTGGGCCTAATGAGGTAATCATCAGCGGTCGTCAGAGTTATTCTGCTCGATCGGAGAGGAGTCGGCGGCTCCCGGCGCTCCGGGGCTCGCGCCCAGCCAGAGCGGCGCGCCGCTGTACACCTGCTGAAACGGGCACCGTGCGGCACCTGCAGCTCGCTGGGTCTCTGGCAGCCCGCAACCCCGCGGATGCAGCTTCTGTGTGCACCATCTCGTTCTATGGCGCCGTACCACCACTGCGCCACAGATTATTATTATCATTATATAAATTTCCCCTCCTCCTTCTGCTGATATTAAAAATGAAAATGCAGCTGGGTCCAAGCTGAATAATGAGGTCAGTCTCATTTTAATAAGTCGTGGGATAAGGAGGAGCGCCATTACCAGGTAGTGATCAGGAGCAAAGCAGTGGGTTTTGGCCTGCAATACAAACTGTAATTAAACTTAATGCAGACCAAAGCGAGGGGGGGGGGGCAGGACTCCGAGTCATCTGGTGTTTCCTAGATTTAGATTCAGACTTTGTGAGGACGCCCTGCATCTTGTCTATTGATTGCGCCAATGGATTAGCTGCAGAGAAAATGGGCATTTAAAAATAGCTTATGTAAATGTAAACATTAGCCGCAGTTGTAATGGACTTTGTAGATGGACCTCGTGTGATTGCTCATGTAACTCAAATTTCAGACCTCAACTGCAGGCAAATACATACTCTAAAATAATAATAATAATAATAATAATTATTATTATTATAATAATCACAGATTTATTGTTGAGGTTTCCAAATAATTGCAATTAATCATATTCCTGATTTACTATTAAGATAAAACTTTCACATCAATATATTTCATCAAGAGATTTTTGGAAGCTTTTCATTCAATTTGTTTCAATGGTTGCTGTCAGAGCTGGCTCATAAGGATAATTGTTTGATTAACAGGCTAATTACATGGGCATTTCCATCAGCCAGTTTTCTCTACCTGCCCTGGTGATTGTTTGTAGGGGATTGGGCAAGAAAGCACACCTGTGTTTGTAATAAACTTTTTTTGGAATGCATGTCAGGCAGCATGGAGATCCACCATTCCCTTGGTAAATTAGGGTCATTTTGCCTCTTTTAATTTATGTTTCATGTCATCTGCCATCATTCTTAGTTTTATTTTCCTACTGGAGTCCAATTTTCAGACACCGTAATATTGAATTATATAATGGAGTATGATGGTATATGTAACAAGTATAAGCTATACAGTTCTTTTGAGAATAGATGGTTGTTTTGTTTGTGTATATAGGACTGTGTATTTCATAAAGACAGAATTCCAAATTAATACTTTTATATACACTACATAAATATATAAATATGGCATGCATTTTTTACTAGATTTAATAGTGGCTGTGGGGTGGTGCAGTGGTTAGCATTGTTACCTCATGCTTGTGGGACCTGGGCTGTGTGTGTGGAGTTTGCATGTTCTCCCCGTGTCGTCGTGGGCTTTCCTCCGGGTACTCTGTTTTCCCCCCACAGTCCAAAAACATGCTGAGGCTGATCGGAGTTGCCAAATTGCCCATAGGTGCGCATGTGTGAGTGAATGGTGTATGAGTGTGCCCTGCGATGGGTTGGCGCCCCATCCTGGGTTGTTTCCTGCCTTGTGCCCATAGCCTCTGGGATAGAGTCTGGACCTCCCATGACCCTGAATAGGATAAGTGGTTTCAGAAAATGGATGGAATCATTGGCTGTCTTGTATTTCACTTTAGGTGGACCAAAGATGTCGGCGTGCCCCAGCACTTTAATCGCTGTTGAAATTTGGACACAATAATTCCAACGTTTCTGGTGTAATTTAATACATGTATATATTTATTTTCAAAATGTTTTATTTTTTTCCATTATAGCAGTTTATAGCAAAAGGATAACAAAGAAACGCAATGCCTCTAAACTGAACATACTTATGAGAGTCCAGACCCTGAAATGTATTCAGTTGTAATCAACTGGAATAAACAGAAAACGTGAAAAATATGCACTAAAGTACAAACAGCATTTGTTTTGCCTGAGAAATTGCCCTGTAAAAATAGAAATTCATGCCTTCCTTCATCTATAATCCTGTGCCAAATGTTGCCTGTTCAGCCCAAATCTATGAATTCAAGAATTCATTTGGAAATGGGAAAACAACTCAATGAAGTGTGTTTTTGGGTGCTTAAATTTGAATATTATAACATTATTCATTGGTTCTCTAACTAACAAGGCTGTTTGAAGTGAAACAGAGACATGAAGAAAGTGAAAATGATCATTTTGCAGATTCAGAATTTTCATGGAAGGCTCCATCACAGACTTTTCAAGAAGGGTATTGATGGATTATATTTTTAAATACAATTATATTCTATGAACTTTTCAGTGGTTTAGTGGACAGATCTGAATATTATTCTTATTCATCCCCATTAACTTTATCTAACACATATAAAAAATATGATGCTTTTGGAATTTTAAATTTACATTTTTTTATCGTGTTCTCAGATCTTTGTGGGGACCTGAAAAATGGTCCAGAGACCATTTTTGGTCTCCACAATGTAATATAAGGATAATACACAGACACACACACACACACATACCACGCAACTGAATGGGTCCAGTTAAGTATGCCGTTAATGGGAGCCTTTGCGAAACGCACCACCAGTTGGCTCTGTAAAGTGGCTCTTAATTATTGTGTCCAAACAGGACATTGCGGCCTTAGAAAAGGTGCAGCATAGGGCCACAAAAATGATTCCAGGTCTTAGAGGAATGTCACATGAGGAAAGGTTAGTTGAGTTAAATCTGTTCAGCC
>JABFEA020000036.1:9058752-9071100 GCA_019775915.2 Cyphomyrus plagiostoma | reverse complement strand
TAAAGCAGTTCTGAAGGCGAAAGGGGGTCAAACACCGTATTAGTATGGTGTTCCTAATAATCCTTTAGGTGAGTGTACCAAATGACCTGCGGACCGCCCGGTGGTTGGGAACCTCTGCTGTAAAGCAAACACGGGCAAAATTTTCACCTATATTCATCTACAGGGCTTCAAACATAGAGATCGCGAAACCTACATACAGGCAATAACTCCAACCTAGTGACTGCAATTTAAGAACTTTTTTGTAGAAATCAATTGAATTATGGTAAAATGCAATTATAATTTTATTTGTTAGGTTTTAATTTTGATGAGAACATTTCTACAGAATGAGGAAGGCTATTCACATGTTTGTAAACGAGGTTACACAAATAAAGCTGATTATTACATAATATTTGTACATTTTGGTCCTGTTTAAAAAAGTCTCTATATGAATGTTCTGGAGAATTCAAAGATTATCAATCCATGTACCCACAACCAAATTTGTTCTAGGTCATGACTTACAGTGATGGATTATAGTGCTTATTAAATTATCATACATAAAACTCATTTCAATTTGTTTTAAAATTGCAGATAAACTGAATTAGCACTATTATATTTTCTGTGGAACACAGACCAGTTAGTGCCTTAATTCACCATTAGTCAATCTAAACTGCATATATTGACTTCTAACTATAAAAACTTCTCTAACTACAGGACGAAAATGACTGGCTTGGCATCCAAGGTGGTCCCAGTCTTTGTCTTTTGATGCCCGAGGTAGACTCTGGGTTCCCCTCATGACCCTGACCAAGAGGAACAGTTGGAAGATGGATGGTTGGATGAATCGATGGATGAATGAAAGAAAATGTTTCAGTCAAATATGCTTAGATAGGGAGCGATGTAAAATGTATTGGGAGAAGTCCAGTTATGTTCAGTTACATCTGAATAACCAAAACCCAAAAGGGACCCGTCAACCAGAGAATCCTGAGCAAAGACATATATATGTTTACTTGAAGGGCTTTGGAGTTTCATATGACTAGATCCTGGTATAAAATTAAGGGGGGTGTCTTTTTTCAGCATTTCATTCTTGCATTGCAGGAGCAAGTTATACATCTGTCAGCTGCATGGGTTAATATTTCATTTTCAGCTTCTTATGGGTAATTAGATACAAAAATGAAATCAATGTGTAATGATCAGGGTGACAGTGATTACTGGATATGACTCTCATTTCTGCCTGTAATTTATATAAATAAGAGTACCTCAAAAAAAAGTTATAGATGCTGCAAATTAACAAAGTTTATAACTGGAAAATCTCCCAGTGTATGCTTTGTCATAGGTCGACTAACATTTTGTAGCATACATGATACATATACAGATTGTTTTTTTTTTTTTTTTAGTTATCATAGATTAATTGCAAACAAAAAGTTGTTAATCTATGATATATTTTAGCTGAAATGTGCAAGTCTCTGAGAACCTGGTAAAACATATGCCTGTTATGTGACATATTGTGAGTATATTGGCATCATATTTCATATTCGTGAAGACTGCGACGTTGGTGGTACGTAATGGGGATACTTTGCTAGTTTTCAAAGTTTTGTAAAGCATAGGCTTTAAATGTAGATGTAGAACATACACGGTTCAGATCACTTGTCCCTCCACCAGCATCAAGCCCCCTGCCAACATTTTGGGATCGTACAAATGCTAACAAGGCCTTCATGATTCAAAAGGGCAGTGGACCATTTTCCGTGTCTCTTCCATGTGCACATTTCCAAAACACACTGCCAACGCTTAAGTTATTCACATCTTCAGTATGATTAAGTTTTCAGAGCATAATTCAGTCTATTCACTTTCAAGATGAAAGAGGTATCAAAAGACGAGGTCATGACATGCTGATGAGTGATGCTGAAGATGGAGAACTACGGCTTGTGAAGCCAAATGGGAGCCGGCAGAATTATCTCGACGTCCTTCTGAATTCTATGAAAATATTTCAGCAGATGTTTGAACAGGAAAAAGGCATAGAGCACTGCTAATTGTACACTGCCAAGTGGATTACGTCCTCTGTCTTTTTAAGTATTGCTGACTCTTCGCTCCCCGGAGCCTGTCATTTATCCAGTTGGCATCTTTTCTCTCAGCTGCAGTATTTAGTACATTTTCAGTACTGCTAAAATTTTATGGTTTCATATTTGCAACTTCGATTTTTACTCCAATAATAATTAGTTATTTATGACTTTATATAGGGAGCTGATGCTGTCAGAGGGATTTTTTTTTTTATTATTAAGACTATTAGTGTAATTATGTGTTCAATGCAGGGCAGCATCAATAATTGCTTTATAATTGTTAATTGTTTGCAGTGTCAGCTGATTAAGCACCTAGAACTTAAGGTCCATGACCTGGGGCAACAGCTGGCTTCTGTTTCCCAAACATTCACCTTGAAGGGCTGAAGACGCCTCACACGTACAACACACAGGTAAGAGGAACGGTTACCATCAGCAGCTCCTCAAGAACTTACCTTGTCCAACCCCTATGAGACCTAACGCGAGACGGAGCAGGGCGCTGGCAAGGAACTACAAGTACAGATGGCATAGGACACCCAGGAGCCTGGTCTATTTAGTGGCAGACGTAGTTATTAAGGGCTTAGACAGTTTTGTATATACAAGCCAAAGGGAGGCTCGTGTGGTGTGCTGTCAGCCTCCTGCCCAGGTTGGAAAGAAATTCGTGGAAGGTCCAGGAAAGAATCCTCATGCCCAAATTGCTATGTGCTGGATAGATAAATGTTGATTGACTGTTTCGCAGGACAGATTCAAACAGCTACAGTACATTGTAAGTATATGAAGTAAAAATTGAAAGTCACCCTTTTTCTTTTCCAGTGCTCCATACAATCCCATGGAGGTAGAAGGTAGCTAGGTCGTCGATATTGCTTTCATTTATCTTGGCTAACTCCGTCATGTGCAACTAGATACAGGAATAGTAAACACTGACTTGATAATATAAGAATGATACAGACAGGGGAAATCCTTCACTGGAAAAATCTGAATGTTGTCAAGGAAGCCTGCAGATAGGATGGAAAAATAGCAGTTTACCACAGGCCAGTGCAGAAAAAAAGAGATGAAAAGGGTATTTAAAAAAAAAATCATATTAAAAGATGTGAGATGCTTACAATTTTGAGGTCTAGTACAAACAATTTGTAATTATTCATAGAGACAGGCCAATACACTTAAATGCAACCCTCCAAAATAAAATTACTGAGCAAATTTGGCTGAAGAAATATGCTAGTGAGGGGAGTGTTGAGCTATGAGATTAAAAGCCGTCAATAATATCAAATTTAAGCCGCCAGATGAACATAACCTCACAGTTCCATACTCACGCTGGAATCATTTTAGATGGTAGAGCTAAAAAAAAGACTGGTTGCTACTTTGGAATTTACAAATTATGAAAATCCTTCATAAATTTGCACATGGTAAAACTTCAATGTTATAAATCAAAAATTGATAAGAGCTTAAGGGACTAATTCACATTCAATTTTCAGCATGCAAGTCTACAACTTCACAGCCTCCAGGATAAAAAATGGTAAAGTTATTTATTATTAGTGCAGGCATAGTCTGTTATCAGAAATTCTAAAGACCCCTGAAAGCCAACATTCACTGGTAACAACCAAGGAGGAGAAGAGCAAGTTTTGAAAATATCCAACCATTTTTACAGGGCTGCCTATACTAGTTTTATCTGACAAACTTTAGAAATACATTAACAACTTAAATGATACACAGAAAAAAAATTCTATAGGCAACACAGGCAGTTTTCATTAGAGGGAGCAAAAGAGCAAGTATAAAAAAAATCTGAATAATTCTGATTGCATTCCATGACAATATAGTTATTTGCACTATTTTTTATATTTCACTACTTGTGAAACAGAGGCAAGCTAGCTAGCTAGCAGCCAGATACCCCATGGTTGTGAAGTGTTTCTTTTTATACACCTCTAGGGGCACTCAGCTGAATGTAGCCTAGGGCACCAGGACACCCGGGGACGGCACTGGTTGGAAAATCCAATGCCGATATAAATCCTGTGAAACCAAATTGATTGTGGAATAATGGTGCTGTTAATATGCTGGGACATTCGAATTAGTGAGGACAGCTATAATTCAATCGGACAATTATAACTGATGCTTGTTTAGAGGTGTAATTAACAATTGGTTACAGTTATAAATAATAGAATTGTTTGCTGAAAAATGGATATATAATGTGTGACCTGCTATAATGTAAAATTAGAAAAATTAAAGTAATATAGAGCATGTAGAGGATTCATTACGACTGCAGCTAAGTTGACAGTATTCATTAGTTTATGCTTTGTCATTTTTTAAAATAAAGTGTAGCAGTTAATATGTTCCAAAAATTAATCTTTTAAATTCATGTATTAAGTGTTATAACTTTAGTTAATAGTAGGTACTATTAACATTTTTAGCTTCTGTTATACCACAACTGCACAGAAGTACTACACTGAATGCCATTTTATGGACCATTGCAATATATTTGTCTTATTTTGTAAACATTGCTTACTTGGCAAGCTGATGGCTTTTTTTCTTCTTTCGGATGTCTTTTTTTTCTGTTTTAAATATTGATTTACGTTCCGTAATCAATGGCACAATGGCGATGAATCAATTATGTTCTGTCCTGACAACCAGCTGATCTGTCACAATAATTTATATGAATTGATTCTGAAGAAGATGAACGTTGGAATGCTGGTGTACATTACTTATTTTTCACATGCAAAATTCAATACTAATTTAGCATATTTAGATCATTCAGTTGAAAGTGAATATGTATTTATATATAGCTTGGAATTTGCAGATACAGTGGATTTTTGTAAAAAAAAAAAATGCCTTGGTAAAAAGAACAAAGAAAATTCTTGATGAAATATATGAGGCTTAGAAGTAAATAAATATGTTTTCTGTATTTCTATTTCTCACATGCACACAAGAGGATTCATATCCCCAATGTAGAACGAAACATGTTTCACAGACGTGAAGTTCTGTTCAACGTGCTTGTTGCTTATTAAAGAAAAAGCAGACTCTGCTTGTACCTTTATATCATGACAGATAATCCCCATATGTTTTTGCTTTCAATTTTGCAGAGGAAAATGCCAGGGATCTCCAGAAATGTAAAGTTATTCAGCCGGAAAAGGAAAACAGAGGTTAACTCAAGAGCTGATTGCTTTTCGATGGCCAGGCTAGAGTTAGTCTTTGTTTGAGGGTTCTACACTATACCACAGAAACCAATAGATATGGTCATCCATCCATCCATTTTCCATAATTGCTTATCCAATACGGAGTCACTGAGGAAATGGTCATAAATTGGCATATGTTTTTAAAGAAGTTTACTTCCATCCACAGTACAGAGTAAATCTAAACATTTTATTTGATATTAACTTTCATTTGCCACTGTTTTGCATAATCTACATCATGTATTCATTCACAGATTGTGAAAAAGGTAGTGTTCATTACATGGCAAAATATTGTGATAAATACTTTGAAAGTGGTTCAATCCTTAAATAGGTAACATTTCTACCTCTAAGGATATAATTTTAGATTTTTACAGAAAGATTTACATCTATCTATTCATTCATCCATCTTCCAATTGTTCAGCCCTGGGAGTTGTGGGATAGTAAAAGATTCATAAAAATTAAATTGCAGGAAGATGAGGATGATTAATCCCCACGTGCTTGTAGAGAAGGGCCAGACTCAGCCTGCTGCTCCGGCACATGTTATACCAAAAGAGCCTTGGTCTTAATGCCAACCACTGCTTGTTTGGGCCTGTAAGCACAGGATCTTCAGTGTCTGTTTAAAATTAACGATTAATAATATACCATTAAATGCTGAACATGCGTGCTTAAAACATAAAAAAACATATAGCAGAAAAGGAATAGTGATATCTGTAGTTGAATTTCTACATTTAGAAATTAAAAGTAATTAAAATGCTTTGAGATTTGGCTGTTACCCGATGCTTTAGTGTTTTTTGCTCATTGTCCTTAAATGACCTCCACACTCATTTCACCCACCAGTGTAGCAGGATGCTATCAATCAGTTGGTTTTACTACTAATCAAAGGGAAGGTGTTTTATATTAAACGTTTAAGACCAGAGAGAAAATGTGGCTGTCGCCTCACACCTCTGGGACCTGGGTTTGTATCTCTGCACCTGGCTCCATGCGTGTGGAGTTTGCATGTTCTCCCTGTGTTGTTGTGGGGTTTCCTCCAGGTACTCCGGCTTCCCTCCACAGTCCAAAAACATGCCGAGGCTGATTGGAGTTACTAAATTTCCCCTAGGTGTGCGTGTGTGACTGTTCCCTATGACCGGTTGGAGCCTCATCCTAGGTTATTCCCTGCTTTCCGCCCGTAGCCTCCGCGATAGATCTTGGACCCTCCACAGCAGCCCTGAACAGAACAAGCAGGTATAGAAAATGGATGGATAGATACACATGAGAGAGATGTTGTTAGCACTCTAGGCTCAACATATCCAGGGTTGGGGGTCCGATTCCATCTGCAGGTTCTGTGTTAGGAGTTTTTATGTTATGTTTGTGTTTGCATGGGTGTTTACTCAGTAATCACAGAGCGTCTGAAAAGCAAGAATTTTATGTACTTCTAAATCGTTCCTAAAGTGTGTGAGTGTGTGCATGTGTGTACCCTGAGGTGGACTGCCATCCCATCCAGGATGCGTCACCCCACCACATCCTTGTGCCCTGTCCTGCCTGGTTTTGGCTTCAGGCCCACTATGACCCTGTACTACATAAGTGGTTAGAGAAAATGGATTGATATAAAACAAACACTAGCTGGACTCAAAACCACTGCATAATGTGCACAACATGTGTCACATTGATGCATATAGCAATGGTCTCTCTCAATGATTTTCTTTCTTACTGATTGATAATTTGATATGAAAGTAAAGGGATTATTAATAAGGCCCATGAAAAATTAAAACTTTGTAGATGTATTGCTGTAGAGTAATAATAAACAGTATATGTCGATCTGTGTCCCTCGATTAATTATCAGATTAAAAAAGAAACCCATTACAGATATTTTTTCTTTAAAAAATTATTAATATTGAGAGTGATGGAATTTGAAATAATTGTTGCAGCATTCACCGGAATGAAATATGAAAAAAATACCAATTTTATGTTAATACCATATAAAGATATTGCTTAAACAGATGGTTTGCATCTTGAGTGATCATCTTTAATTAAGAAAAATTGCTGGATTTATACAGATATACAGGGATCAAAGAGGGAATAGTCTGTAATGAGCATATTTAATCAGAATTACTTTTTTTTACTGTTCATATGTACCAGTGGTCTACGGAAAAATGTAACTTTTAAAATATATATGTAAGTCTTATTTGTAAAAATGTTTGTTTCATTATAACATTTCACTCTAATGAAAGGGTAGCATTCTGAATTACTGATTGTTCTATTAGTAGTTAACTGAAAATGGCAGTGGTTGTATATGTATGGATTACATGTTGTCCTTCAGCATAGAAATTTTGATATTATAGATATAAAACTTTGAGAGATTCCATGTGTTTTTTATACCACTACGTGCAATAGGTATACATAATAAAAGAACAATAACAGAATAAATAATAATAACACAAAACCAAATGTATAAGATGTATTATTAAGTGTTTTAAAATTTCATAATGTGATGCCTTTTTTTTTTTTACCTGTTTTGGAAGATAGCATACTATATAGGTGTGTAAACTTTCTGTAAGCTAATCTAAAAGGCTGACCTATTTACAGTAGACGTGTATGCACTAAACACTACAGTGACAATGAAGAGAAACATTGGCATGGCTATGAAATGCAATAGAAGTGTTTTTGTTATTTTAGCTTGTATACTTTTTAATAAGGCCTCTGTGATCCAAAGAACACCTCCTTGTACTTGTACAGTGACAATAATGATATTTCGTATGTTGTATCTTGAACTAGAAGTGGCGATTCCATTGCAAAAACGTGGCGATGCTTGTGTAATATAGGCATGACAAAAGCAAATATTACTATACTTTCTGCAACAAAAACGACTTGCTTTTCGAAATTTTGGAAGACTACTAATTGATTGTCTTCTTTTACTTTATATTTTATATGGAAAACTCAAATTGCCATCTAGAATTACATGCTGGAAAAAAAAGGTTGTATCTGGAAGGGTAAATTATATGGTAATTAATTTTTTTGTTGATTTTGAGGAAGCGTACAGTAGTTAGTACTTGGATTATCCACATTCACACACACGCACACATGTATGGGAAAAACCCTAATCCCTATCACGATACCCTTAACCTCCACCCATCCCTAACCTTAACTATAAGTAAACAACTCAAATATAAGACTTTTGGCATTTTTACTTTTTTTTTTATTGCATTCACAGATTTTTTATAAAACTGGAAATATCCAAATGGGGAACTCAAAAGATATCCCCAAAGGTAGGGAAATTTCAGGTTTTGTTCCTCAAATTTGATCTATACAAATTCACACACACACACACACAAAATTAAAAAACTTAAAACACTATGTACCTCTTAAATACAATCCTAACCTACGATAACCGTACCAAATAGACCTACACAATTTTATTAAAAAAATATCATTTAGATTTTTTTTTATTATATTTTGAGTATTGTTTTCAACAGTACCAAATCTTTTATATAATAATAATAATAATAATAATAATCCTCTTTGCCTTTTAATTATGTTGTTAATTTTATGCAAAAGCTCTTTTAGGTATTTTTAATTTTCAGCTGATTTTTTTAAATTGAACATTATATATTGATAAAATAATGTGTACTAAATTATCACAAAAGGTTATAATTTATCTGTGCAGAATTTATCCATTCAGCCTTGTATTTTTCATTAGCAGTTCAGGGACGTGGCCATCTTAAAGCCCATTCCTGAAAACATATAATTATAGGAGCGCTGTCTTTAAAACTGAATAAATGTGGCATGATGATAAAAAGTACCGAAAATCTTAACTTTTTTAGTTGTTATATTTGCTAGGTCATGTTTTCTAGCTGTGTTTGTATGAGCGCATCCATACAAAAATAGAGGAAAGAAATACAAAAGAAAATAGAAATGTAAGGTTAAAAAAAAATTAACACATCAAATTTTTCAATCAGCTACGGAAAAAGAAATTAAATGCAATCTCTTACTTTGTAATTGTTTTTCTTGAAATGTGCTATCCACTTCTCTTCCATAACAACTTTAACATTATATAGTTCAGGGTTGACATGAACCTGGAACTTGCCCTAGGAAGCACAATAAATGATGCATGGAATGCTGTACTGCAGGTCATTGAGATGCAAGGTCGTTGCAGGCATGTACTGACACACGCAATCACATCTGGGTAATCTGCTATCTGAGCGATTTGTGGTATTTTTTTTGAAAAACAAATCTACTGAAAAGCTTTGAAAACAATCAGCATTGATATTGAGTGATACCGCACTGGTGCACCATTACTAACAAACATTTTTTACAATTACTTTTAAGGTGAGGGATAGTGCTAATCCTGCTTCCTGAATTGAGATTTTATCGGGATAAATATTTGAACACGTTCTCATCGTTTATTGATTAAGACAATAATTTCCTGAGATCCCACCCTGGAGACCAGGTGCTAATGAAGACGGTTCCACCATGTCCAGCCAGGATATCCCGCAAAGCCATTCTCTTATGCCGTTGTTTCAGAATTGTTGAATAAAACATTAACATTTTTTTTCCTCACCAGCAACATGGCCTAATGTATATTGACAGGACAACACCACGATTGGGATAAGTCTTATTTAGGTCGGAATAAATGACTCCTGGATCGTTACAGAAAATATCTTAAAGCAAAAGATGCCATAGATCTAATGTGTTTCTGCACACTTTAAAAGGGAAGAGAGCTTCTACATGCAAGATAAAGCTGATCAGCAATGCACATCAGGAATGCACATCATTTTCTTGCACTGCTTTGCTTTACTAAATCTGCTGTATTCACTCGTTGCTAGAACCTCCATGCATGCGAAACACTTTTTTTCCCTTCTAGTTAACCAAGAACTCTATATCTCTAGTTTTGTGGTTGCGTCTTGCAACTGGGATACCAGAAGAGTATTCTGGTGTTTTGATCCCATGGGCTAAATGATTAATGACACGGAAAAGCAAATTCCCCCAAGGTGAGTCAGAGACCAGCCTGAAACAAGTAGTTAAGGGGAGCATCGCCAGGCTTCTTTCAGATGATGGGGCACTGAGATCACCACATTCATTTGAGGACTGCGGTGTCTGTTTGCATTTAGGCAGGAACTGCAAACGCAGAGCAAAAAACAACGGCAGAGGATTCTTGGAAAAAAAGAACCCCAGAGTTGCTAATTAAAGTCCTGTAAAGTGCACTGTGACGCCCCCCTGGCCTAGTACTCTACACCATCAAGATAATGAGAACATTACTTTTATACTGAATACCTAAATAACTCCTTAAGTGATCAATAACATACATCATAATAAATCATTGTGGGGGATGCTTGATATTATATAAAGAAAAGAAAAGGGCTCCCGAAAGATTGAAGACAACTAATGGTAAGTTATGTTTGCCTTTGGGAAAAATACAAAAACATTCATGCATATGAATTGCATAACTTTTTTTCCTGTTGAAATAGCGCTGAGCAAAACTATGGAGCGATTCATGTGCTTAAGAGCCCATTGTACAGCTCTTAGCCCAGCAGGAAGAGGGACGTTACCCACGTCTCATTGTGAAGTTGGCTGAGAAAGCAGACCATTAATTTTAAATGCAATTAAGACGGCATCTAGGAGGGAAATTAGCAGAGTTTCTTGTTTAGCAGACAGAGGAGCCTTTTTATACGGCCTTTAATACTGTGATTAGTCAGATTGGGGATTGAATGAAACAGAGGTGCAGCGGTATGCTGGAATTGCTTTGCTAACATTTCGAAAAAGTTCTGTGATTGAATTTGCTTACAGCCTGAATCCTTTGAAGGTTCTTAGAAGGTTCGGCTTGATTGTGCCAGGGAAAAGGACAGTAGCAAAAAATAATGGATACACATAATTATAGTATAAACAGTATAAAAATTTGATTTCGTTCTCTATATTATTATTCCTCTATATATATATGTATAATCCTACAACAGTTAATAAAAGAATATATATGAAAACGTATAAAGCAATACTGTACAACCAGCAAACTATTCCTCCCAAGTAAGCAAAACATAGTCTGGAAAATGCTTCTTTTTCCAAATCATATTGTAGTGAGTTTTATTTTATAAAATTTTCTAACGGTTAGTCATTTTTTTCAGAACTTAAAAAAGGACCTGGTAGTATGCTATTTGTTTTTATACAGTACAGTACATCTTTTTTGTTCTCTTTTCCTATATTTTGGGTTATATAGGAAAGCTGATACGCACAATGTTTTTCTGCAGTAGCAGTAAGTAGATTTCTCTGTCTTGATAGCTGACATGAAGGCCTCAGGTGCTATAAGGTGGTGATGGTGTGACCAGAGTAACGTCATTTCCCTGCTGGATACTGGACACTGCTCCTTTTCCACCAGGGGCAGAAATGCAATTATGTCCTCCACTCTAAAGCAGTCAACAAGTGAAGACACATACAAATCTTCTTCTTCTTCTTCTTCACAAAAGAAAACTCTATAAGGAAATCCTGGCAGGGGGTAATTCAGTTGGGGAATGTGGATTAGGAATGTTATGTAACACCAATCTTTTGTCCCACTCCCACACGCATCTTTGAAGTGTCATCAGGTTCCCAATCGCAAAGGAAAAATGTTTTGTTTGACTATGCTTATTTCCAGGTAAAGAATAGAGAAATGTATAACCTTAACAAATGGGCCACAATCACTATTTAACAGTTAAATCAAGCGACGATTTTCAAATAGGAGTAGGCTAGTCGTACATATATGCATCTCTCTCCTGCAATAACAGGCCACAAATCTGCGCAAACAAAATCCACACGTTTTTGTGTTGTTTCAGTTTTTAATACAGTTGTCACTTTTGATTTGCTTGCACTAGCAGTGAATGTCAGTGTAGCCTGGCCCTACGAAACTGAAAGCACGGGGCCCTGAAGTGTCTTACTTGTGCCCAGTGCATAATAGCACTTTCTTGGATGTGTCATCATGGGCAAAAGGCAAGTGGTTCCCATTGTGGTCACTTACAATGACAAGGACTGCCCAATATCCGATTTCACCTTACTTAGTTTGACATGAACCAGTTATATGATTTTATATTCACCTTTCCTTAAGCAGGCACTTACAGTGGGTACGGAAAGTATTCAGATCCCCTTCAATTTTTCACTCTGTTATATTGCAGCCATTTGCTAAAATCATTTAAAATGATTTTTTTTCCTCATTAATG
>JABFEA020000036.1:9027530-9058652 GCA_019775915.2 Cyphomyrus plagiostoma | reverse complement strand
CCAGTTCTGTCAGGTTGGATGGTAAACGTTGGTGGACAGCCATTTTTAGGTCCCTCCAGAGATGCTCAATTGGGTTTGATGCTCAATTGGGTACATCCTCAAGCATTAAAGATTTCCCTGCTGGTTCTGTCATCATTAGCTGGAAGTTTACGAGAGTGACAATGGACTTTCATAATGCTAACGTCCATCCGAAAGTTCCAGGACAGGCTGGTCCTGTAGAAAACCAAAGCATGGTAGCCTATTTTTCTATTTTCATAAAAATATTAACTAGTGTGACTTTCTATTCACTCATGAACATAAATAATAGTTTTATAAAAATAAGAAAACACACACTTGAGCAATATTTATTTTAGTTTTCCCCGCTCCCAAAAACGTATTAGTGACCACCTTTGTCCTGCATTCTAAAATGAGAATTTGCTTAGCGCCGCACCCTAATGCCACGGGTCTGTGCAAATATAGACCTCTGCTCTGAGGAGTCCTGCTGTTGCCGTAGCTCAGGGGTGGGGAACCTTATCCTTGGAGAGCCGGTGTTCCCACCAGGTTCTCCACCCTTGCTGTGGATGGTCTGCTCACATGGATTCACTTCATGCACGAACAGATCTGCTTCTTCTGCAGAGAAACATTCTTATCAAGTACCTCAATCTGCCAAGGTGAAACAGGCCTGGCTCTTAAAGGGAATGGGATATGCAGCATGTTACACCCCAAACACATTCAAGACTAATTACAAGATTTAGTACAACCCTTTTGGACCATGCACCTGGTCCAGTGACTATTTTTCTGCTCTTAAACTAGTAAAACGGGGTTGGCCATGCCCTAAAAGACCTTTTTTATTTTTGTATTTTGTTTGTTTCTCTATATTCGTGATCTATGTATTTGTGTTATGGTTCATTGTTGTTCCCTGTTTTTAGTAATGTTTATTTATTTACACTTGTTTTCTAATCTCACTTGGTGTCGATCCTCTATCTGTAATGGACCTCACCTGCTCTCCATAGCCTGTGGTTTGTAAGAGTCCACACCTGCCCCTTGTTAGCCCTTGTTATGTGTGTATTTATGTGCCTACCCTCCTTCCATTCCTTAGTCAGTCATTGTGACTGTTTGCCCTCTGTTGTGGTGTTCAGTTGTTACCTTGTAGTTGTTACTGCGTGTTCATTCCTGCATTATTAGTGTTTTATTCCTCATTCAATTCCCACATGTCTTCCTAGATTTAGTGTTAGTTTCTCGTTTGATTAGTTTTAGTTATTTTGTGTTTTACCTGTCTTATTCATCCCCTCGTGGTTCTTCTACTTTCTGGTTCTCCTTTTGTGTTTTGTTTGTTAATAAACCCCTTTTGTTGAGGGTCGAGTCATGGCTTGTCCTTTCTTCGTGATGCCCTGCCAAAACAATAACTTTAATATTCCTAATAAGTTAAGGTAATGTCAATAGCTCTACGAAAAGTTCAAACACTACGACATTTAATTTCTGTCGAAGGATTCCTTAGTGTCGGAGAATCGAATATAGACCAAAATTTAGTAAACTTCCGCCATGCTTTCATTTTCAATGAATTTTTCAGATTCCAGTTAAGCTCATAATGTAAATGAAACAGTCCATGTTCCATGTTTTGCTTGTTGTGAAAATCATTGAGGGCATAACCCACTTTTGTTGCTTGATGAATTAATCAGAGTTGGGGCCATTCTGGAATGCGTTCATCAGTTCCAATCAAAATCAGGAAATGGAACTGCAGTTGGGATTTAAATCTCCCTGAAATTCAAATTCAGTTCCAATTCTTCTCCCCATAGTTTTTTTCTCCAGTCCCAACTCTTCCATTTCCTGATTTGGATTTGAATTCATGAATGCATTCCAGAATGGCCCTAGTCCTGGAATTAATTGTACTCCTTGCACAGCCGTGCCTTCTTTTTTGGGTTGCAAGCGGTGGGTGTGATCATGTAGGTGAGGGCAGAATACACATAACTCAAAAGTGCGTAACCTTTGAAGCACTTTTTTAACATAAGTAGCTAATAGGAGAATAGTGTAGAGATTCAAACCTCTAATCCAGAGGTACATAGCCACCACATTGCCCACAATTTTAGTCTAAAAAACTGACTATCCATGGATAGCAAAATTTTTTAACTGTTAGAAAGAATTAATTTAAAAGTAGCAACACTACAAATATGAACTTTGTTTACTACTTTAATGTGTATAGTGAATTTTTAAGGGTGGCTGTTAGGATAACTGCAGAATAATTTGCAAGCTAGAATTTTAGTTCTCAAGAGAGCCATTTCAAACCATGATTAGACGCCTGTCAGCGATATGAGCTTACCAAATGCTATTATACTTTAGCTAATGATTGTTACATTTCACCCACAGATTGACATAAGGAATTCATAAAGATAAGTTTGTGTCAGCATTGGCTGATAAGACAAAATCTCTAAATTAGTGTCTGTTTGGATAATACATTTGATCCTGATTAGCTCATACAAAATGCAGTGTCAGTTAGCTCAAGAATGCTGACAATAGATGGAATATTCTTAAAGTACTGTCAAAAGTTTATATATATATTTTTTTTCTTCATGTCCCAGAAGGAAGGTACTGAATAACAGGCCCTGTTTGACAGGCTGGGACGCTGAAAGCTGACAGCCCCACACCAGGCCTGGAAGGAGCACGAAGGGGATTCAGAGCTGTGTGTGTTTTGCCTAATAGGAAGTCAGTGCTCAGCATTTCCTCAAGCAAGAAGAGACAGTTGAAATCTCTGGGCAGTTAGTGCCGTGCTGCCTTTCAAATATTCCTTGTCAGATCGTATCTATAAAGGGGGAAAGGTTTTCAATAATAAAAAATTACCTGCAGAGCTCACAATATTTTACAGCAAGTAAACAGTGTAAAAGTTTTGTTTTTAAATTTGAATTTCAATGGTTTTCCCCTCAGTCGACTCGAGTGCAGTTTACATCAAAATTTTCTGTCTGCCAATGCCAACTGTACTGAGATAAATAAGTAATAGCAACCTGTAAATGGTTAAAAAAAAAAAATGCAAAGTAATAATAATAAGAAGATTCAGCAAGAGGTCACTAATAGATACATGTTTTAGCATTTAAATTGAAGTATCAAGTATTGAGTACCTTAAGCATTTTTGCCAGATTTTTCTATTTTTTTTTTTTTTGAAAAGTTATTTTTGGAGACAGCTTCAGTTGGAGCTAAACATTTTTTTGTTTGTTTGAAACTATTTGCAATTGTTTCTCCTGTCGATAATTATCCTTTTTGTAATTTTTGTTTGTGGCTTTTCCCAATTTTTAGCTCACTTCAATTATTTTGTAACACAACAAATACTGTAAATTATTAACTCTGTGCTTCTGCTGAAAAAAATGCCAGTGGCCGCATGGGTATCCAAGGCGGACATAATCGTAACAAGCAGAAGCATCAACGATGATCAAAATGCAATACTGAAGTACTGAAGAGACCTTTAAGTATCCAAGAGGAATAGTTTGTTTATTATTATTATTATTATTATTATTATTATTATTATTCATTTGTTTATTTCTCTCCTTCTTTTTCCATCATTCTCTTTCCCCTGAAATGATTCTTAGCTGCTTTTACTTTCAAATTCATAGACATGGTTCAGGAACTATTTCTGTTAGATTATGATTATGTTAGAGTTTAGGTTTTAACCGATTTTAGTTTCAAATTTTTTATTAAATTTTGTTTTCATTATTGTAAAATTATGTGACCAGTCAGCCACTATATATATTTTTTAAACAATTGGCATTGGCATATATATTTATATATCTGTTTGTGTTTGGCTAATTTGATTTTGTATTTTTTTTAGTTGTGCATTGTTCTGTATAACTGTACATATTACAAATAATTACTCCGGATCGTAATTTATTAAGTTTAATTTTTCATTTATTTTGACTCATTTACCTGTATTGCTGCTGTTAATTTAAATTTGATGCATTCCTCCTCTTTTATAATGTTAAAGGGGGAGATGTTAGGTTCTTTACTTCTTTACTTCTATTTACTAATATAGTCATGTAAAATTAAGCTGCAAGTACTGGGAAGTATTACTACTGCAACAACAACAACTGCTACTATTACTACTACTACTACTACTACTACTAGTACTAATAATAATAATAATAATAATACAATTCCATACTCTATATAAAATGTTGACATATGCTCAAGCTTTGCCCATTTAGCATGAACATTAAGTGGGTGATGGTTTTATTAAACATAATATTGCACAAACATTATTTTTATTTTCTCTTTTTTCCAAATGCATTTAGAATTCAGTCTGATGCTCCACTTAACACACAACATTTGGTCATACAATATAAAGCCTGACACATTCCTTCATTAAAGATTAAATCCATGTAGTCTGAAAGATTCAGGATTTTTGTGGAAAAAATGTGATAGATACCATTTCATCACATATAATCCGTGCGCAGCCTATTGTTCAGTGTGCCCCTGTGTTTATGCATTGTTCATCACAGCAACTTTGTCACCTCATTAAGCTGAAAACGTCAAAGAGCATACAGTAAGTTTTAGCAGCTTTTATACTGTGGCATACAGAGTGTTCTCTTCTGTTTTTGTATATGTTTTTATCGGGTCATTGTGATTCGTATTTTTCTAGGAAGATAATTATTAATGTTATGTGTTTCCGATTTTGTTTTATCCCCACAGAACTCCATTTTGTAGGGATGACACCTTCTGTCAGAGAAAATAGGATCTGTCTGTCTGCTGTATTTTTTAGAGGCTAATTTACACCTTGAGTTCCCCATAACTGTCACCGTGTCTTTCTTCTTTTGCTTTATTTACTGGAGAAAAAGTGAATTCTTGTAAGCATCCTTGCAATTTGTTTCAGAAAATGGTTCTATCACATTAGAAATAGCCAATGCATTGCATTTGTCTTGCTCTATCAAATGCAGTCACCTATATCCCCAAAACACATTCTGTACTTTACACAATATTGAAAGCAGAAGAATGCCGAGCTTTCTTATGATAGTAATTTGCTCAGCAAACTGCAAAATACTCACTGGATGACAGACTTACATCTATTCGGTCCTCGGTTATTTTCAGAAATTTCGATTTACGTTTTTATATTGTCCATTTTGAAGTTTATATAGATAATAGTCAGAAAGAATGTCTATTAAAAGTTTGTAACTCCCACACATGCCATCTTCTTCATCCATCTTCTAACTACTTATCCTGGTCAGGGTTTGGGGATTAAGCACACACACACTCAAACACACACACACGCAAAAACACACACACAGACACACGCAGACAGACATCCCCAGACAAATCCTAAGAATATACACCTGTAACATAAAGATTCCTACATGCATACTTAAGAAGCTACAATCATGTCATGTGACCAGCTTTCCCCCAAACACAAATTCTTCCTTTGGTTCTACCCATATAATTATATAGAAAGGAACACCCAAGGATATAGATACTGTATCTATGGTGGAAGCAGCTCTCCTTTTCTGTGCAAGTCTGTCTCATGTGCTAAACGTTTTGCTCACGGGATTTTTAGCACACACAGATCTACCGATAAACATTACATCACAATTACATCCATACAATGCACACAAGAAGTTGGGTCAGCATTGAAGTATAGCTGATAAGTTTTCTCCCACACTGTGTCAAAACAGTGCCTGTAGATCACAAAATAATCATGTAATGTTCACCCTGCAATACTGTTCATTACCAAACAATACCATACTACCATAAAATGGAAAATGGTTGCATCCGTATGTTAATTACAGCGATTGAGGCTCCTACCATCTGTATAATTGCTGTTACTAAGTTACTTGCCATCGTTGTGTTTATTGCACATCGTGAAATACCTTTTATTACACTTTAATAGCTGTAGGCTCTTTTACTGTGCACATACACCTTTAAGAAATGTATTGATAAATATTGTCAATCGGCACGTGTTTCCTTGTATCATTCAGTGTTTTGTGGTGGTGGCAGCTGCATGTTGGGTGTCAGTTTTAGTGTAGTTTGGATCAGTGTAGTACTGGCTTCTAGTGTTTTTGCATGATATGCTGCTATTACTACTCACACTCCTTCAGTAAGGTGTACATTGATGTGAGACTTACAAAGTGTGTCCTGCAAATGAATATCCTGTCGCTCTTGCACATCCATTATCACCACCCAAGATTGACTCCACACAGAATTGTATCAATTATAGGGCAATTTCTTATGCCAAGCCGCTTTATTTCTCCACTGACTGATGGATATTCACTTTTAACGCTGAGATGTCATCTCCTTCAGATCAGTCTATACCAAAACATTACATCAATACCAAAACATGTATTCGTCTTGGCCTTGTGTAATGCTTTTAATATATTTGTTTTACAATTGAAATAGGAAAACAAGTAAAAACGTTCTCATGAAAATTTTACTTGCAGTGGCTGAGTTTATTGTTAACATTATTGTTATGCCTGATCAATGCGTTTTTATATATATATATATATACACACACACATATATATATATATATACACACACAGTATATATATAGTGTGTAATAAAATTGTGTTATGCAATCTGTCTTTTGTAAACATGTGACTTTGACTGAAACGTATACTTTTTAGTTATTAGCTTCCATTCTAAACAGTTCTAAACTTGCTAGTTTATCAGCAAATTTTATTATAATACTTATCATTGTAACCCTGCCCACGTATGCCCATATACTGCCATGCTCTCTCCCCATTCTCCGCCTGACGTCTGCCCTGCTCCACCGCAGACCCGTGTGCATAATGTGGCAGAAGAGCCGTCCGTCAGTTATTCTTCCCCGTGTTGTTGTTATTGCCCCTGAACAATTCTGCTGTACATTTTTGCCAATGAAATAAATAAATAATACTAATAACATCTTAGATCTTTGACATTCAGTTGCCGGTAACAAAGACAAACCACCTGCTGGGCAGCCGTGATGCACACTTTAAGGATTAAATAATTCAGGGCTGGCGTGACATATTTCCAGCCAACGCCAAAGCCATGGAGGAAATTACACCTCCTGCAGTTCAGTGGCATTGGCATTCAATACCTTTTAGCCCAGCAACCTTATTTGATTTCATTCATATTTACTGGCTATGTTTTCATTTTTGCTGATAATTCCTGGAGATGAAATTACTAACAGAGTTTGAAACAACCTCATCAAATTAAAATGTAAATAGGCTGCATCTCATTTAGAACTAAAGCACCCATTGTGGACGCTAAGATATGAGAATGACGTTGTGATTTATCCATAAATACTTAAGTATTGCTGACACTGTTCGTGGCTAGACAACTGCATGTCGTAGATTTCAGATTTATTACATTCAAAGTAAGACCTTTCTGGATTTAAAGCAATTCTTGTGCACTGTTAATTAACTTATGATCTCTATCAGCTTGAGCAAACATTTGAAAATTTGAATTTAAATTCCGCAAAGTACTTTCATGGTTAGAAAATTACTGATGGTCAGAGAAATTGTGACTAAAGAAAAAAATATTATGTAATGAGTATATAAAGCAGGGGTAGTCAACTCCAGTCCTGGAGGGCCGGAGCCCTGCACATTTTTGTGTTTCCCCTCATTTAACACACCTGATTCAACTCCTTGTGCTAATTACCACACAGCTCTTTAGCTGGAACAGGGAGAGAACTAAGCTACACACGGCTCTGGCCCTGCAGGACCTGAGTTGACTACCCCTGATATAAAGCTTCTATAACCATGTGTAGCGTAATGGGAACATTTCTTACGAACAGAAGTTTTTGCCACATTGCGTGACCAGGTCTTGCGCCTTGGCATGGCTGAAACTCCGCATCAGTATATTTTTATTTATTTCATTGCTTGTTAGCTGTGGCATGACTGAAGTCATGAGTTAAAACGTGAAAACATTAACAACTTACGCCACATGGTCACTAATGCCAGATTACCGATAACCGTTATGAGTAACGATGATTCTGACAAGTGTTACCTCTCCGTTCCACCACATGATGAGCCACTGCTATTATGGATATGGCCCCTGTTCCAGTGACAGCTATGTAAAATAACGTGTCTCACAGATCCAAGATATATGTAATTTCCACAGCTACGTTAGAGGAGCCGAAATCACCAGCTGGGTATTACATGTCCATCTTGTGATGAACTCCTTAGCGTACATGAATCCTATTATTCTCTGTTATTCATCATATGAATCATTTCAGTCAAAACTCTCCAAAGATCCAGCTAATACCTTCCTCGCTACTGCTTAAAAATTTGCCATTGTAATTATAAGTTATATAATTCACTAGCTTCAACAACTTAGGTGGAAATGCTTGACTGACAGACCTATCAGTTGTATTTATTTATTTATAAATCTTGTGAATTCTGCCATGTAATTCTCACTTTGGTTGAGAGATAAAAGTTAAATGTGTCTGTGTATGCATAGTTCTATGCAATAATACAGAAATAATTGTAACATATGATATAGAAAACTCATTAGACATTCCTGCTATCCATGAGTAGTGGGATAGTCTGAATCTTACAGACGATATACAGTATAAGGGTGTGAAATGTATCTGTAGGCTGACACAAAGATGATCTGGAGGAGTAACCCAGTGCTGACTCTGTGCCTCTCAGAGGCTGTGGACAAATCTGTAGTATAATAATTAAATTAGACAGTAACACTGAGATCACATGCTCAGTTGCCAGGTTTTGGTAACTCTGGGAGTTTTGAACCACTGAAGGATCATTCTGGCTCCATTTGGCTCACTAGTCAGAATCATCCTACTCCTGGGAATGTCCTTCTCCCAATAACATTTATAGTCTAAGATAGAAGCAAAAAAGCACCATATGTTTAGAGCTTCTTGCAAAGCTTCCTGGTAAGAGGGGAAATAATTCAACTTGTCACATCTGCTCATGGGCCAGTCTAGTAGGATTTATCACTAATTCAAGTGGTTTCTAAACTGTTCTCGTATCAGCCAAAGGGGCTTTTTTCCTCAGTAATCTTCTTATATTTTATAACTGGTCTACACTGAGAGACAGCTGATGCCACGTATTGCAACAGGAAGTTGGTTAACATGGTCCTAATAATCATAATGGATAGATGGACATGAATTGTGTCAGATCAAATAAAGCCGATTGTCCATTCAGGAACTATTCCTATGAACCAGATTATATTTCATTCCAAAAACTTCTCCATGGAACATTTGGTAACAAAAGCATCTGTGGAAAGTGCACTTTAAATGCACTCTTACAACCTTTCATAGTCCTTTTTGCTTACTCCAGGGGAATAGGCATATCCAGGCCAAATAAAACACATTATTATCAATATTTTTTGGAATATGAGCAAGCCTAATGTATTTCTCAAAGCAGTCTAAGTATGGATTACATTTCTAATTTCAGTTTCTTATTCTAATTTAAGATATTAAGGAAGTTAATTATCCTGAAAATTTCAGTTAGCATAAAACCGTTGCCTTATTTTAGGATTGTAGACACAGACTCGTGCATTTTGTAAACAAAACACTTAAAATGAATTAATAATAATGAATTAACTAAAGAAGCTAAGAAAACGGAGGCAACAAATTTATGTGACTTTGTTGCTAATTGGTTCAGCTTTTGAAATATTAGAAAGAAGTTTGTAATAGTTCCGCCTGCTGCTCTGCTAGTTACTTTCCTATTACCTATCTAATTAGCAGTGTGACATGTACATTTGGCAACCTAACACATAGCATTTGCTTAAATTATGCTAAATGCTCCATAATAAAAGGTACATTTTTATTCACTGAGCATCTAGATTAGTTGCAATTAACCTTATTTGTAAAACTGGCAAACAATTGTAATCAATTCCAAGCTATTAATATTTTGCAAAAGTTTTAAACTTTACTCTAAACTTTCATTGTAGTGTTGGTGTTTAGAAGCATGATATAATGACATGTTATAATGTGTGACCTCAGAGGTAAAACTGATTAGTGAAGCTGTTAGGTAAATAGGAGGCTTGGAAAGGCAAAGAATCATGTAAATCACAGTAATCAAAGCAAATAACTTCTGCAAGACTCTAAGAAACAGTGATTGGTATGCCATGTCTCTAATGAGGAACAAAGGAATACTTAAATGTTATATTGCTTATATATGTAAATAAGGGTTGTAGGGTTTCAGAAGTGTTTGTCATATTAAAGCATTGATTAATAATATTATGAATCAGTAATAAATTCTGAATTCAAGGTTGTTTGTATTCGTTTATGCCAGTTGAGGAGAGTAGCAGAGTTTGATAGATTTCATTTTCTGTGCATTTCTGTACGGTTAAATCCTGTAATCCTTATAGAAAACCGAGAGAATGACAGTACAAGTTATCATCCAGTACAGGTCAGTCTGAGCCTGGTACTTACCCAGGAAAACACAGGGCACAAGGCAAGTGATACCCAGGAGAGGAAACCTTCTTCTTATAAGGAATGCTTTCCTAGCGCTTACAAAAACACTTGAACTGCCATTCCCTATATTTCAGGCATTTACAGTTTAGAAATACATCATTTTATAAAGTAAATGTAAGGTGTTTTTTTCTAAATAGATTTTAGCTAACATACCTTGAATTCATACATACACATATGTTTTATAACTTTTACTCGCTTGTTATGTTTTTTCTTTGCCTAGGGGCAAAAAAAAAAAGTAGTCCAGTGATGAACGGCAGCTCATGCTCTCTCGGAGAACTGAGAGGAGCAACCTTTTCAGGAGGTCAGCTCTAAGCTGTTGACATTGGTCCCCGGCTGCCTGAGCATTTGGGCGGTACCTCATTAGCACTAGGTCTGCCTGGGAAGGAGCAGAGCTCATTGTGAAGCAGCTGTCACCAAGGGCAACGGCAAGGGGCAGAATTTTGGCCTTTCAAAGAAAACAATAAATCGCTTGATTGTTACATGATTGACAACGACACGTATTCTGACATGCAAATAAGCCGCATCATGTCTTTAAACAGTGGGCGGTGCCGCGCTTGATTTGTGACTGCCAGATTTGTGATGGCCTGCCAATCACTAATCCAATTCAAATGCTAGAAGAGACACTACAGTTAACGCTTCTCACAATGGTATTAATACGCACCGTTTTTTTAAAGCCTGGCTGTATGAATAACTTTAGGTTAAAAACTCTGAGATGTTTCGTTTGTTGCTCGGTTGCTGGCACTGTGAATCCGTGGGTAGAGCTTTAGCCTCAGACCTCCAGGCTGTGTGGAGGGTGTACGTTCTCCCCCTGTTTTTGTCAGGATCTTCCCTCAGTCCAAAAACAAATGGCTTAGATGCGTCGGTGTTTCAAAATTTCCCAGAGAACAGTGTCCTCTCCCTTGTGCCTCGGGATAGGCTCAGGCAAGCCAGTCCTGCATGAGCAACAACTGAAAATGTATGGATGAATGGATGTATATTTTTTTACATTTTATTTTAGTTTATCGGGAGTATACAGTTCTGCCTGGCAAAAGAACTAAAGACACCAATGAGGATCTAAATCATCAATATTAATCATCACATTTTAAATGCATAAGGGGCAAATGGACACGAAATATTCATTATGGACAAAGCAACCTATCAAGTTGCTGAAGAAGATTCATGTAAATCAAATAGCAGTCATAGGTACCAGGATTGCTTTATTCTCTTGATGTCAACTGAAAGAGATCATGTTAATGTCTTAGATTAGAACAGTGTTTCTGGATGAAGTATAGGGTGCTCATTTTATTTGTACTTCATGTACCATACAACCACAATATCCAGTACCTTGCTGCATCACCCCCTTGCCTTTCTATGACAAAGGCCGATGTTTTATGCTGTATAAACTCTAAGCCTTAATGGACAAGATCTCGCATGTGCCGTCATATTTATGTGCAACAGCAGAAAAAATGTAATAGCATTGGAACGCAGCTCCTTAAATGTTTGTGTAGGAGCTGCACTACGTTGTTAACAAATCATCAACCTGTTTTATTCACTTCAATAGCTGCTTAAGTTGATAACATCCATCTGTACTCCTATACATAAATATACGTAGTTCAGAAAGTCTGAAAAATACTGAATGTGAAAGCTTTGTATCAAAGGTGTATTCAAGGCACAGAAAATAATCATTCATTCAGAGCATTTTTTTTTATAATACTGCAAACAAAGAGTAAAGGTATGGCAAATCCAGGACTGCAGTCCTACTAAGGCTCAGATTTCATTTCCGACACAGTCAATCAGGGGCTGTGTGTAATAAGGCCCTGTTCAGTGCTTAAGGCTGGAGCTGGAAAATACTTTTCTGTTGTATATTAAAATCATAGAAATTTCAAATATGTCATTTTTTTTTGCACACTGGTCTGCTCGTTTTGTAGGGTTGTAATGAAAGCTCTTAGATTCCATATCACCAAATGTACTCACTGATGGAACCTATAAATCTCTAATTTTTGTAATATATTTCACCTATTTTTGACACTTAAGTTTTAACAGGAGAAAGTTTGAAGCGTTGTGTAACACGAAAGGAGAAATCAACAATAATAAACATAATCTATATATCTATCTATCTCTTGTTATTTCTGCAGTCCTTATACTTGGGAGAGAAAGGGTAGATATTAGGCATATTTAAACCAGTGAATGTCAGAGCTGTCTGTTCAAGTATATCTTAAATATATGAACATTAATGGTAATTCTCTACTTTTAACGACATACAGGAGCTCATTACCTCACACCAGGGCTCATAATGGAAAGAGTCAAGCCCTGGTGCATTTAAAGGGGAGGGCAGTAGCCAGACCTTCATGCTCGTGGGGTTTCCGGCATATTTGTAGGGGTCATCAGGGATTGTAGAATCTGGGCACCGTGCCCCCCGACCGCCTCGTCGGCCAGCACCTGCTTCCCGTGATTTAAATCTGATACAGGCTACAGCAGGTAACCAGTGCAGAGAGACATGAGATGGTTGAAAACCAAAAAGGCCACAGTGCTCTGAAATGACTGTAGCTGTGGGGCGGCACGGGCAGGGATGCTGAAAAGCACTCAGCTAGAAAGGATAAGACAAGGGCCTGAAGCGGTAGCCGGTTTGAATAGCTGTCAAATATACGGATTGAACAGGGGGAGCTGGATGTAACAGGTATTGTTCAGGAAAAAAAAACAGGCAGATCTGGCCACAGATGTTATGTTCTTAGAAAGCCAGGCTGTTGTCAACAGTTTTGCTTGGTGGGAGATAATGTAATAATCTGTGTTTGTAAACAAGAGTCCATTTAGCTAATTTATTTATCAGTCGAATTAAAAAAAAAAAGTGTGGTAAGGTCGGAGAAGGTGGCATAAAGAGAGAAAATGTAACCTAAAGACACATGAACTTCTACGTGTCGGGGGAGGAAAAAAATAAAAAACAGGTTGTTTTGATGATAACAGTAATAGGAAAACTATGACCAGAGATTACTCAAGCAAGGTCTTTGCGGCTGAAAAGGGAATCGCGGAACAGAACCACGGGCAACCCCTGCAGAGAGGCTGCGGACGGGTGAGGCGCCGCGCTAGGCTATCTGACACGTGATTCAGCATGTTGAATGGTGTAGATAAAGTAGGTCGAGAAAGGATTAGTGCTAAGGGTAGAGCTCTTGTTCTGGCATGGGGCCAGAGGATTATTAAGGAAAAGCAAAGTTGTTTCACTGTAAACCACTCAATGGTTACTTCGAAGAAAATGAGAACGGCAGTTGAGTGAGGGTTTAAAAAAGGATAATTATAGGTGACGATCGCGACGATGAGTAGTACTATTACTATTGTTAATCTTACTTTGCTTTTTTCTCCTTCAATAGAATTTTAATATATATATATATATACACACACACACACACACACACACACACACACACATGTATAATGCTTTGTACAATTGAATAATATCGGGTCTACTGCCCCAAACCATTCTGGACGAGTGATTCAACACAGTCATTAAGCTTTGATACTGCCTGCGAGGCTGAAGAAAAACTATGGTCTTTGCTCTCATTTTTTCTTAAAACTGAATAAACACGATACTGCTCTTGTTTCCCTTGCCTCTTTTTTCTTCCACAGAAATTAATTAACAGCTGAACATATGAACTAATAAGGACAAAATAAGGCATATACCATGCCATCTCCTCCTGCCCCGAGGGAGTAAGTAGCTGCGGTCAGGGATGAGGCTTCCTGTGGCCTGAGTGCTATAAACGATGGAATGATACACACTAACTTCTATAAAATGGCAACGGTAATCAGATTTTGTAACCCAAACAGTACTGCCATCCAGCATTAATGAGCCTATATCCTGTGAAGGATACACTGGCTTAATCTGTGTGAGCAATGAAAAACTAATTATTTAAAAACAACTAAAAGGAGAGCTTGAATGCAGGAACAGTATGTTCGAGTTTTATTACTACAGTGCATATTTGCCGCTCTCAGATCTTGCCTGCTGGGTGTCTTATGGATATCATCAATCTACTCCTGCCCTTGTGTTCCTCTGAGGTCTAAACATAGCTGAAGCAACTTTAATAGATAGTTATTAACATTAAATTAGACCTGGGGTCACTGGCAATGTAAATTTCTTACAAAAACACTTTGAAAAGCTTTGTAGGTTTGAGAGTTTCTAATTAATCTCCAGTGTTCACCATTGTTTTCCTTGTTTAGATAGTTTGTGCAGAAAGACCTCCCACTGTCTCCTTTACTCCATACCAGGAGAAGTAAGAAGAGGCAACGTTAAAATGACCCTGGTTTTAATTATTTATGCCAGAGTTGCTCCAACTAACTTTAAGAAGCGACAACAAGGGAAATCAGCATCCGAACATTGATTTCTACTGCTGCAGCTTCAAAATTGTGTCCAATTACTTTGTATTGACTAGAATTACAAAAAAATGTCTGGTTGACTCATTTAAATGTACAAAGTATAATATTAAATGTTTACTGTGATTATTGTTTTGCTTTAGAAACATCATTAGCCTTAATTGTCTGCGCATTTGATTATCTTTATAAAGTGGAGAATGTTTCCACTTAATAGGAAGACCATATTTCCCACAGATAAATATTTATTTAGGATTGTATCTTAACATTCATAGTCAAACAGCTTTTTTTAAAGGAAAGTTGTGCTTTTTCAAGTAATTATCATTTGATGTGATAAACATTTATCGACAAATCTCATGTTAATATTTGGTAGATTTTTTAAAAAGTGATTTGGTATATTCCTTGTTTAATCCAACTGGGGTTGGAAGAATAGTATTAATTATGCAGCTAAATTTATATTGCACATTATTAGGGAAGCAGAACAGCCTTGAGAAGAAATTAGGTTTATCAGCTGTAAATGACTTGGCACACTATCAATGCTCTAATAAAATCAGATGAATTTAAGGGCTGTCTTTATCATTAATTTTCAACTGTTTAGTGCCTGTTGTAGATGCCAAGTAGTATTATTTGTGACAGGATAAAATAAAAAGCTACGAAGAGCAGGATATAATGCAGTTCCACAATAAATGTGTATTGCACATTGTAAACAGCCTATTGTGAGTTACAGTTTATTTCACTTGCATATTTCAGCTTGAACGTCATATTCTAAAAAGTGGCAAGCCTTCTGAGGTATAATTTATAGTTGTTAAAGTGATGCTGGTCCATCTTAAATATGTGAGTTGATGGTTTCAGTGTTAACAGGTCTTACTTTGTTGTGTCAAATCTGAAAGAAAGTTGCATGGGAATCATTTTACTTCTTTTTTTGCAAGAAATGTTTCCCATTGATGTTTTGATGGATGTGTGTGCCTTTTGTGTGATAGTGAGTAAAATCTTTAAATTCCTGCCTATTCTTTCAGACACTTTCTTGGATGCAACTCAGATTGTACCAGGCAGATGAAAGTTGGGTACAAATATCAGCCAAATGTAATTTGGAGGGATTTGAAAAGCAATTTCTTGCCCACTGTAGTGTGCAGGATATGACTTGTAAGGCCTTATGACCCTTGTACAACAATATTGTTGCACGAAATTACTTTATATATCATCTTACACATTGCAGATCAATTCCAGTGTCAAAGAATGTCTTTTATGTTGCTGCTTGCCTTGATTTGCAATTTCTCAGTGCAATTTTGATTTTAAAAGCTGATTGTATCCTCTGACTTCCCCATGTTATGCCGACCGACCGTGTTACGTTCTGTCCATTGGTTTGGATTGAATAGTGAGGCGGAAATAAGCCTTTTCTTGAAAACAATGACAAGGGTGACTTGTTTAACTTTTCACCTCAATCTATAACAAAAACACAGACAACAGATGTCATGCAGATTACTTTCTGTAAAAATCATGAAAGTTTATTTTCTTGGATGCTTGGATGCCCGATGTTCAGACAAACTTCATGGAACATTTATGATGTGTTTTTTCTCCCACTTTTAGCAAAGTTCCTTTATTTCAGCCTGTTGTGTTAAATGCAGCATGAAAACATAAAACTCAGTCTGAACATCTACCACAAATTGTTGTTCATGTGACTTTTCTTTGTCAAGACATGAACGCGACATTGTTTCACAGTCTAGCAAAAAGCCTAAACTTAAATCTAATCTAAACCTAATGATTAAATCTAGTCCTTTGTGGTAATATTACTAATAATTGTTATATTGCATATAGATAAAATTATTTAATTCACATTGTCTACACATACAAAGATGGTCAGACACACAGGGGGGCAGGTCCAGGCAGCACATGGCACAAAGATGGGGCACACCCTGGATGGGATGGCAGTACATCACATTCTATTAAAATGTAATTAAAAAAATAAGGAAAATTGTGACAATTGTAAATTGACATTCATTTAACATACACATCCATCCATTTCCTGAAACTACTTATCCTATTCAAGGTTGCGGGGGGTCCGGAGTGTATCCCAGAAGCTAAGAGCGCAATACGTTCCAATAATGTAGAATACAGTGATCCCCCACCTATCGTGGAAGATGAATTCCAGAACCTTCAGCAATAGGTGAAAATCCGGGATGTAGAAAGACCATATAAATAGACACTTCTTTATAGTTTAAGCCTTAAAATACCCCTCTCACATGCTTTAAACACAAGTATTAACACAACTTATAAAAACAATACATATGATTGGGCTAAGGGTATGAGTAACATCTTAATAATAATTATATGAAATTATATATACAGGTATATATGTGTGTATATATATATATATATATATATATATACACACACACATACACACACACACACATCTATCTCTCTCTCTATGTAGGCAATGGAATATGTAAAAATAAAAACATATATGGCTCATATTCTCTTCATCCTTCTTGAAGTACCATACCGTCAATTCATTGAAGTCATAATTGCGAGCGACATCCGTGTAACTCTTTCCTTCCCGAAGCATATCCAGCAGTTCACCTTCTCCTGAAAGGTCAAGGTCTTCCTCTAGCACTTGGGCTCCCTACTACCAGAAGGTTTAGAAGATGCAGGACGCTTAAGAGCTATCGTAGGGCTTACAACTAAAACAATCAGGCCACGAGCAAGGTAAGCCCTATGTAGAGAACTGTGACGTGTTGGGGAAAAACGTGCGATATAGTGGGGGAGCGATAGCTGAACCGCAATATAATGGGGGATCACTGTATAGAAGATTCTGATTCTTAAGGACCTGACCGATGTACTGCCCAAACTTCACACATCATTTTTAATTATTATGGGGTTGTGTTATAGTATTAACTTACTAGTTCCTTCTTATGACTCTGTGTATTTCTGTTTATTCTACATTTCGTTAGCATTGCAAAATGTGGGTTATATACAGTACATGCTGGTGGTGCTTATAGTGGCGCTCTTCTAGTGCCTTTGATGCACATAGATGGTTTTTGACATGTTAATAAGGGTTAGATCATAGCTTAGGAACTCAGAAAATGCAGATCTCGAAAGTAAGCTGAAGCATGGCTAATGTTGTGCTGGCAGAAGTAATGTACAATGCAGCAAAACATTGTCTTGTATCCTGATAAAGAATTAAAGGAACCCTTCGAAAACACATCAGATCTCAATGGGTAAAAAAAATCATGCTGTATATCTATACTGATATGGACTGGGTAGTGTGTTAGGAAGGAATGGATGCCACATGGTTTGATGGAAATGAAAATGATCAACCTACAGAGGGCTGAATTCAAAGGCACCCCAAAATCAAAGTGAAAAAAGTGATGCTGGTCCATTTTACAGAAATTTTATTGCAGCGACTCAAAATCGTACTCAGTAGTTTGTATGGCCCTCACGTGCTTGTAGGCATGCCTGATAATGTCGGGGCATGCTCCTAATGAGACGACGGATGGTGTCCTGGGGGATCTCCTCCCAGATCTGAACCAGGGCATCACTGAGCTCCTAGACAGTCTGAGGTGCAACCTGATGGCGTCGGATGGACTGAAACACAATGTCCCAGAGGTGTCCTATTGGATTTAGGTCAGGTGAGCATGGGGGCCAGTCAACAGTATCCATTCCTTCATCCTCCAGGGACTGCCTGCATACTCTTGCCACATTAGGCCGGGCATTGTCGTGCACCAGGAGGAACCCAGGACCCACTGCACCAGCGTAGGAGGATATGGGTCTCCAGACCATCACTGACCCACCACCAAAACGGACTTGCTGAACAATATCACAGGCAGCATAATGTTCTCCGCAGCTTCTCCAGACCCTTTCACTTCTGTCACATGTGCTTGCTATCATCTGTGAAAAGCATAGGGCATCAGTGGCGGACCTGCCAATTCTGGTATTCTATGGCAAATTCCCGTCGAGCTCCACAGTCCTGGGCAGTGAGCACAGGGCCCAGTAGAGGACGTCAGGCCCTCAGGCCACCTTCTTGAAGTCTGATTCTGATTATTTGCTCAGAGACATTCACACCAGTAGCCTGCTGGAGGTCATACTGTAGGGCTCTGGCAGTGCTCTTCCTGTTCCTCCTTGCACAAAGAAGCAGATACTGGTCCTACTTCTATGGCCCTGTCCATCTCTTCTAAAGTCCTGGAATGTCCTCCATCGCCTTGACACTGGGCGGGGAGACACAGTAGTGACAGTGACCGTAGCCAAATGCAAAACTATTGGAAAAATTGTCAGAAAACATGAGGAGAGAAAGATGCCAGTGGTCCCCACCTGTTAAACCATTCCTGTTTTGGGGGTTGTCTCATTGTTGCCCCTCTAGTGTACCTGTTGTTAATTTCATTAACACCAAAGCAGTTGAAACTGATTGACAACCCCCTCTGCTACTTAACTGACCAGATCAGTATCCCAGAAATTTAACTGACTTGATGCAATACTCTGAATAAAAAGTGTTCCTTTAATTTTTTTGAGCAGCCTCTTATCCTGTGAAGAGTGATAGTGTCTCTAGCTGGAGAAACTGGAGATATGTCCACATCTCGAGTCTTATAAATCTTTCGTATAAATTTCAAACTTTCGTTTGTCTAAATTTCTAACTCTTCTAATAGTGGTGTCCCTAGGCAACCTCCAGATTTGAGTTACGAGGGGGAAAAAATTGAAACTATCTTTGTAAGGCCTGCAGAAAGAATTCTTGAACTGCAATGATTTTTGAATTGCAAGACAATACGAGTAAGTGTTATAAACAATATTTTTTTTCTATACAGCACTCGTTAATAAAGGCTTCAGGTGATATATGATTTACGTAACACTCTCATATCTTGCAGATACTCGTATTTAGCATTTTTGTATCTGCTGAGCTGAGCAGTGCTATAAAATATAGATTTTGATGTTCTGAAATAGCATTATGGTTATAGTATTAATCATGAAGATTTTCTTCTAAAAGGTTGTGTTTGGTTGAGCTACTCTGAGGTCATAAACTTATCAATGAAGGGCTTTAATACGTTGCTATTGCATTTTCTTCGAAATTGACTTTATGGTATCAGTCGCTGCATACGTCTCATGCAAATGAGCATCGGGCTCTATAAATAGCCTATAAATCTACAATCTCATTGGCTCCTGACTTCCTAAGTAATATAGTTTTGAGTGCAACACTCAACAGACTAACCAAAAGTAGTGTATTGCATTATTTTCCTTCTTGTCTTTGCTGCACATATTTCATATTGAATGGTAAATGAATTGTTGCATACAAATTGATTATATTAGCATTAACTTTCCTTATCAAAAAATATTGTTTTATCAATTTCTAAATGGATGTCCTGCATTATAATGTTTCTTCTTTACTGCGTTTTACTTTAAGTAGTGTCATAATAAATGAGGACCAAAATAGTTTTTTCTACCAGTGCATGATGGGATTTGGCAGGATTGTTATGCAATATGGTGTCAGGTGACCAGCCTGTTTGCCTTCATTCGTGTCACCTGCTCCTTGTTAAGCCTTGTTTTCACAGTAACCCCAGACTTGATCTCATTGTGTTCATCTTCAGAGAAGTTATTTGTTTTGCTTGCCCAGTATCACCCCCCTGCAAACCCTGAAAATGCTACTTTTAATAAATTATCAGCATTTTCCAAATTCACAGAGCCATGCAATTCTGTTCTTCATCCACTCTGGTTCCATAAAATGATTTAAAGTTGCTCTTACCTCAATCTGACAAACTGACAAAGTACTAGCTCATTCATTATAAGTAAAAAGAAACATATTCAGTTATAGAATTTATTGTGTAGAATAAAGATTTTTTTCAACCAACCTTATTTCTTACTCATTTAAGAAGTGAAAGGGTAGCAGGTAATTTCACCCAAGAGTTATAACACGAACAATTGTGCAAACCCAACTCATTTTTTGAAACTCATCAACAGAGACCTAACTGGAACCACGTTACACCTGAATCCATGTCACATCTGAATCCAGGTCACATGCTTCAAGTTACACAATGCAGCATTCAAGTTACATTTCCTAAACAAGTTAAATACTTTGTTTCCATAAAATCAAATATTACAGAAAAGCAGACAAATCCCACAGTAGAAGGAATGGTTTAAGTCATTACGTACCTCATGCTATATACTGTAGATCTCATTTAACAACAAGGGCAGATAATAAAATCAGGCCCATAGCCAGAAATAAATTTCATATGGGGTCCAGCAACCATACACATGCATCCCTCTTGGTGGATTTTACCAATGGGGGGGGGTGTTGGGAGTGTCAAACACTTTATTTTACTATGTGGCTGTGTGGCTGAATAAAATGATTAAGAACAAGAAATAAACAGGTAAATGAATAAATTGTACATAAAGTATATGACGCATTTTATAGAGATTGATTTTGCAAATGACAAACTATAAAATATCATAAAATTCATTTTATGATGTTGTTTGTTGGATAGTTTTAAAACATATTTCATCGGCTAATATAGCATCCAAGTGTGAAATCAATGGAAAAAAAAGGTATAGCCTGTCCTATAGAAGTCAGGAGTGCGCCACCTATAGGACAGTTTCTAGGTCAAGGGCATTGGAGGGACATGGACACCCTGATTTGAGGGGGACAGCACTTAATGCTTACAAAAAACATTACAAAAAATTATCATTTATATGCACATAGAATGTTCTATTCGGGGGATGGGGGGCACCAACCACAGGAGGCCTAAGGTGATGTTTTGTCAGGGGGCCCAAAATTGCTCACTATGCCCCTACCCAGGGAACACACTTACACACAATTAAGAGTTACCAATCACCTTTACTCAGGGTTTCCAACTTTGGTAAGCTGGCTGGAGTGAGATTTTTAATTCGAGTTCCCATACACATGCGCATGCATTTACATGTATGTAACAGTTTAATTACCGTGTATACAGTCTGTAGGGTTTGGAAACGACCCAACACTTTTGATTTAGCTAATTTTAGGTTTATAATGGTATTATATAGATTTGCTGGAAGATTTCTTGTGTCAGCGTGAGAATCTGACAGCGTGAGCGTTACACCAGATGCATGAGAGTTGGCTGTCCTGACTTAACTCTTAACCCAGGGAAAAACCCGCACAATACAGGGAAGAACATGCTAATGTTGCATCAACACTGTTCCTGCAATATCAACCCTCAGCTCCACAACTTTAAGGGTCTGCTTTCGAATAGTCTTTGAACCACGCATATAGTATTTTACAGGGATGATGCTCTGGGTTATTTATGATGTCCCTAAAGCCCGCCAGAAATTGCACAAATTCTGCACTGTTGGCACAGCTTCAGTCCAACTTCAAGTGTACTCGTTCTTTTTGCATATTCATGTTCTTTATTGCCGAAAATCCTTATCTGTGTGTAATAAGTGGGGACGTTTTGCTGTTGCATTTTCTCATTCTGTCTTTTCTTGGCCTAGTGCAGCCACCGTAGCGCAGCATATTCTCTCCAAACGCAGATTTCTGTTAGGTTGCTAATTATCTCATTAGTTTGTTTGTGTATTTAACCCAAGGATCATCTATGTGTTGTTTTTTTTTCCCTTTGGCATCTTTCCGCCCTCAGGCTGGTTGTGGCCATTGCTTTCCTTAGAGGCACTTCAAGGATGTTTGCTGCTGGGCCTTGTTGGCATCACTGCGTCGGTAACTGCCATTGACGGGTTATACTTTGTCTTTAGGCATTAAATGAGAAAGCTGAGTGCTGCATTGTGTGTGCAGCCATGTATTTGAGGTATGTGATCCTTAGTCTTTGTAACTGCTGGGTTTAATATAGTCTGCAGATGACTTTATGTGTTACTCACTAGCACTGCACAGTGAAGCTGAGTGGTCTGATGAATGGTATGCAAGGCAGTTTTTGTGGGATAACGCTTCAAAGAAAGGCCACTTTTGTTTGTTTAGTTAGTAGTGTCTGTTTTGTAGTAGCCTAACCTGATTTTGTGCTTTCTGCTTTAGGCTATGCCACTAACTGTGTTGCCGTCACTGAATCTTTCCATTTCTTAGTTTTTATTGTGATTTAACTTCTTGGTGTTCTTGTTTTGTAGGTGTTTTTTGACAGCAATGTTTTTTTGGGCAGCTTGTCGCTCCATCAGCCCTGGAGTTTCTTGTCCAGTTTGCTGATATTAACTGATCTGCTGGAAGCTTTGATTTTTTTTTTTTTTTTTTTTTTTTTTGTTATTTATGTATTCTTGGCTCCAGTGGTGTGATGGGCAGCTGTGTTGGCAGGGGTCTATAACGCCCCCCGCACTCTATCGATGTGTCTTGCTTACATGGTTACATTCACATTTGATGTGTTGAGTTTGAACAGTCTAGCTTTTTTTTAAATTTTTTTTTTCTTTTGTGGCGCGCATATGATTAAAATGAATGTGAATTCACTCCCAATTATAGAATAGCCTCTGCTACCCTGACACTTTTTAAAATCATTTGTTGTGATTCTGATTTTAGATGTCAGTTGGATTGAAAGTCATTTTATTGAGGTTCAGTTTGTCATTATCAAAAAATTTATTTTGAGGTTGTCCATTGAAATGTGTTCCTTTGTGGGAGATATAATTTTTGTACGTCAAAATTGTTATAACATTGGAATAACACTACTGAGTGTAAACCCCCTCTTTTGATAGTGTACATTCTTGGAGTGAAAGTCAGGGGATGCAGTCATGATATGACCACAGTTCTAAAGTTTGAGTCAGTTTTAGTGTGAGACCAGAGACGTATGAGGAGAAGAAATTCTTGTTGTGCTGTCTGGTCTGTTCTTTTTGTGAGGGGGGGGGGCTATGGTGTTTGCTTGCATGTCTATGGGAGGGTCGGGGGAAATTCACAACAAAAAGCAGCCAGAGAATTTGCTGCTGACTGGGTGGGGGGGTGTGGTGATGCTGATTACCAGTTGTGATCAACGAGCTCTCATAAGACTGGCCCGGTGGGAAAATCTCAACTTTCCGATGGCCAGTTCACACCTGTGGGAGGGTAGTCTTTTCTCTGATCAATATGTTCAGGAGGGAAACAAGCCATTCTGTGCTCAGAGAATCCAATATCTCACACCATATTCTCTGATTTCACTTTGCCACAAATGTTTTGCTGAGAATTAAATGCTCATGATTGTATTACTATTTTTTTTGTATGCATGTTTGTGAATATCATTATTAATGACACAAAAGTACTACATAGCTCTGTTAATTTTGATCAATGAAATAAAAATTCACCAGATCATCAGAACTGAGGGGTACTTTTTGTATGTGGATTACTCATTTAGCTGGAATTAATTGGTGACGACTTGGCATTATCCGGTTTCTGTTGATTTTCCGCAACTCTTGCTGGATGGGTTGTCATAGCAGCACATCCAAATCCTCAAACCTCCTCGGAACAGGTTTGTTCTAAACAAGGATGAGCTCACACAATCAGTGTCCGTGCATGGAAATCCATTCAGTCATGGTCTCGCCATTCATGGATGAGTGACCAATTGCAATCGGTACACCAAATAATAATCAAATTGAAAGGGTTTTGCGTGATTGGCAAGATCCTTTATTGTTGCTAGATATTCTTTTTGAAAGATAATATTCCATCTCTGCTGAAGCGGTATATCTTAAACATTTATTAGCTCTGTATAGTAGAAGTCCAACCAGGTGAAGTCTGGCTCTCACAGCCAGACAGACAATGTGCGTCGACTTGAGATATTTTGAAAGCGGCACTTTTCTTAATACTGTAGGCGATGTGGAAAATATATTAGAATATAGTTTGCCAGGCAATTCGCAATTGTTTTTCCCAGACAAGCAATAAGACGTTTTATGCCATTGCAGGTATTGTATACATAATTAAATTACAGTTCTATAAAGAATTTAAAATGTAGTGTTTGTAACATGTTGTGTTTGTACTTCACTCTAACTTCTTCCCATGTCCTGCACGACTGTGCTTGTACTAAAAAAATAAAACATTGGAAACATAATACTACATTCAAGTGATAAATACAATAACTAAATAAAAACTACGTACTGTACACGTTTAATTTGTTGGACATTTTTTGCCAGCCGTCTTTTCTGGTTTGGGCCGCTGTTGATATGTTTCCTTTAGTACATATTAAATCTTTTGAATTTATCATACCCCTCTAATAGAACGTCCTCCTCAGATTGCGTCAAAAATTGCACCCTGTTTTGACGTTTTGTGGAAGTCAATGAGAGACTTGCCAATCAAGGATTTTACACTTGATATATATGGGCATTTCAAGCAGTGTGGGCACACGCCATCATCTCCGATGAATGGATCCAGCTAAACTAATCCACTACACAGCTGCATTTGAAAAACTTACTTATCCAGAATGAGTTTCACTGGCACAAACTCATCCAAGATGAGGCATCTGATCTCGGATGATTTAACGACATACGGAAAATACCCCCGTTTGTTACCTAGTTTCCAGTTCAAAACAAATACGGTAATGTCCTAATGCCAAGAGAATACTTCATAAGCTTCCATTTATAAAATTTATTTTCAATGGAAATAAATCACTAGGAGCCCTTGTATGCCCTGCACACTACTATCTATTACTGTCTTAATAGTTTTGACCTACAATCACCATAGTGATCATTTTCATTGGTTAAACCTGAAGACAGCTTGTGGCCTCAGCCCCTAATATCTCCGCCAGACTTACTGGATATTATTCTGCATGTTATGGTGTCTGGATATTAATATTACATCATATTGTGTTATGTGATGTGGGCTTTGATTGCAATGCCCTGTGAGAGATTGACATTCTATGCAGTATGTATGCATCCCTGCTTTGCGTCCTATCACTGGGTAAGTGCTTTGAAAATGTATGGTGGTTATAATGAAAATCAACATATTTTTTATAAGTCGTTGGTGCAGCAGGGAAAATTGGGAATGACTACAGCATAAACAGCTGTCTTGATGAGAATATATGAAATAAATATACCAATAGGTTGCATTATTATTATTATTATTATTACTAGTACTAGTAGTAGTAGTATTACTCATGTGGAAACACACAGAACCATTTGCTTATTGTTCCAGATAAAAATTAGATTCACATAAAATTTGATTGAATGGTCAGGATTTGTAACATGAGGTAATTCACTGCTTTTCTCTTGGTCCACTGTGAATGCAGCCTTTTGTTCCAGCTGAGCTCCCAATTAATTAGCTTTGAACCACACTATTGAAATCACATTAATCCAGACACATTGCTATCATTTTCACTCATGTGTTTCACTCATGTTTAAAGCATTATATATCACACAATTAAGTAAATGGGGAATGAATCTATCTAAATCTACGATATATTTTTTGTTACTTTTTTTGCTCAATACCAATCATATAAATGGAATAAATGGAACCAATAAGTTGTCACATAAAAGAGAACTCAGGTATCACTTGAACAAGCTGAAAGTACTTATACTCATTCAGTTTAGCCTCAAATGAACTGTGCAACTCATTCAATCAAGACCTCAATCAAAGCTAATTAATAAAGTTGCTCAGGACATCATTTTTCATATACAGAGGGTTTGAAGCAGATGATTGGAAATACAGATATCCTGGAATGCCACAATGTATTTGCATTTTTATTATGGCAGATTTTAAATAATGTGTTACTGGTGATCTGTATATTCAATTCTGACAATTATTTCATCTATATTAATGTTTCTGAAAACTATTTTTGAAAGAATATGGTTAGCATTCAACTTAGAGTAAGGTATTGACTTACGTTTTGATTCTTAAATTAATTTTATAGTTAACTCAATAGCTTAACCATTCCCTTCTCCTTCACTTATGTTATTCGGCAGTAAATCAGCATAAACTTTCCAGTACTAGGGTTGAAAACCACTAACGTAATAGTTTTTTAGCATGTCTACCTGAAAACATGTTGTTTGCATGATTTATAGGAAATTGGACATCATCCCAGACCTTCATTTATTAAAAGTCTGCGTTAAACTGTTGTGTCAACAATACCAAGTTTGGTGAGTTGCCGAAATTACTTTTAGTATCACCGTAATTGCTTGCAGGTGCGACCAATTAGGGTTACAAGCTTCTGTTCCCCCGTTGGACCAGTATGCGAAAAGGAACCTGGCAGGAAAACAAGGTGAATGTGTCCTCTCCAGTCGCTTGTATAAAAATGAGAACATTTCAAGGCCTGTGTGATAAGAAATGGTACAGAAGTAAAGGTATCCTCTTCTCTGTTTCCTCCACTTTATGTTACACAGTTGGCCTTTGTGTGCGTGTGTATGGCCTGCTTTCAGAAAACTTTAGCTGCTCTTCTGCTCTTCTGCTGTTAATCTCAAAGATGGAAGTGCAGATTCCTCAGGATTAACCTGGAGTCCATGTCTGTTTATTATATATGTGGTTAAATGTAATACAGTGGGCTAATGTTATATTTTACTAATAGATGGTTGCTATTGTTTGTGTTTCTATGACATAGTTTGTCACATTTTTGCAGTCAGTACCTCAAATAGAAAATTTGGCTGTGCATTTCAACTGCAGCATCTTGAATTACAATTCAGTTTTATCTCATTTAATTCTTTACTCATACTTACCAGGTGCTGGTAAAAATAGCACTAACAATGCAGGATATTCTCATTATAACTTCGTATTTCAGTTGTGGAACTTGAAGACTGACAGTATTGTCTGTCTGCGATGGTCATGACCTTCTCAGGGGTGCTGCAGTTGCTATTTAACCACTTGTCAACACCTTTCCCATTAGCATGGGCACTACACTATATGCATAAAAGTATTGGCACATCTGGCATTAACACCTGCAGGGACATCTATGACGTCACACTTAAAATCCATAGGCATCAATGTGAAATTGGTCCTCTCTTTGCAGCTATAATAGCTGCCACTCTTCTGGGAGGGTTTTCTCATTTATAGAATACTTTTGTGACCTCTGATGGGTTAGCATCCAGTCCTGGGTTGTTCCCTGCCTTGCACCCTTACCTTCCAAGATAGGCTTCAGACCCCTGTGACCCTACATTTGACAAACAAGTACAGAAAATGGATGGATGGACAAAAGACTTTTCATACATGCCTCTTGTCTCCTTGGAAGAGGTAAAAGGATGATTTTTCTTCTATCGCTATACATTCCTTGCAGGGAAATTGTATGATATCAGCAACAACAATGCTTAAAACACCTATCCATCCATCTATCATTTGGGTGCAAGCCTGTCACTGGGATAGATGACTGTGAGCATTAGAAAGTACAGGAATGCATCAAAATGAAACACACACACACACAGGTTTGTATTTATATATTAGTGGGGAGATTCCATTCATTTCTATGGGGAAAACTTTAATCCCAACGTGACAACCTGAACCCCTAACCAGGCCTAACATTAAACATAAGTAACCAAACGAAATATGAGACCTTTGGCATTTTTAGTTTTTTGATTGCATTCGCAGATTTTTGTGGGGAGCTGAAAAATGGTCCCCACAACATCAAGATAACAACAGGTTTTTATTACATTGTGGGTAACATTTGGTCCATACAATGTAACATAAACATAATACACACAGACCTGCACTCATATCTTTGTGAGGACCATCCATTCATTTCTATGGGAAAATCCCTAATCAGAGCAATGACAACCTTAACCCCTACCCAGCTTTAACTTTAACCATAAGTAACCAAACAAAATACGAGGCTTTTGGCATTTTTAGTTTTTTGATTGCAGTAACAGATTTTTATAAAATAGAATTTCTCCCTGTGGGGACCACAAAAACAGGTGCACCCCACAACGTAATGTATACCCAGACCACACACACACACATAAAAACAAACAGCAATCCATATTGTAGCTCATTTTCAAAATAGGCAAACATGTGGCCCAGCACAGAATCACAAGCTTCACACCTTCACATACACTGTTTCTTTTTTTTTCTATTGGGAAAATGGGGAAGTGCAGTCCAGATGGTTTTCGGGAAGGGGGGGGGGCTTGAAGCCTGCAAAACAGGAGCCGATCTAGTTTTCAGCTCAAAAAGGCTCCACCCTGTACCTGCATTAGGGGCTCATTAATCATGCAGGTATCAATCAATTGGCTGATCTTAATCAGGAATAGAGGAAGATGTGTCAGAGAGAGGAGATGACATTGAACAACATCCCCCTTGTGTGTGTGTGTGTGTGTGTGTGTGTAATGTATGTATAGCCACAGTGGGAGCTGGGGATGAACTGTTAAGGGGCGGATTTTGGAGCACTGACTGGTGAAAAGGAAGATGCTGCTGACAGGTACTGTGTCCTGTTCACACACACACACACGTCGTCACGTGCAGTGACAGACAAATTTCCTACTCAAAGTTTACCATCACTGACACCTCGCACCCATTTTCTTCTCTCCCAGAAAGGAAAAATGTGGTCCTGATGAGCACATTGCAGAAGGTTGAAGAAAAGAAAAGAGAGTCGAAGACCGGCACACCATGCCACAAATGTAGAAAATATGTCTGCGTGTCACACACACAGCAGAGAAACAAAATAAAATGTGTGCACTGGCTGAACAGACATCCAAAGGAGTTTATAAATCCAGCCATCTAGCCTCATCTGCTCAAAATAAAGGCTTAATGCGCAAAGTGGCGCATTACCGGAAGCATTTTTTGTTAAGTTTTGCTTTGATCTGTCTGTATAGCGTTATATTGATATACTTGCTAAACTCTATCAGTGGAATAAAATAAATCAAACCTAAATTATTTGTATGTGCCCTGAGATTGATTGGCAGAATGTTTGTTGCCCTGTATGCTGTGCTATGTCTCACTAACGCCAGGCTCATAGTGACCGCTGTTATGGAAGATGAATGGATTGATAGACTGTGTTTGTAAATTTGGTAACATATTTATTCTAACCACTGTGAGGTGATTTAGCCACTGGCTCAAAATTAACCTGCCAGTGTAACAGATGTAAATATCATTTCTGAACATAATAGACAAATTAAGGTAACTTTGAAGTTTAACACCTGGAGGATAGATTTGTATTTAATGTTTCCATTTTCATCCATTCCCTTCAATATCTCAATTACCGCAGTTATTTAAAAATACAGGCATTTTTACAGCCTTTGTAGCCAGTTGTCAATAAGTATAATACAGTAATTTTGCTACACTCGAAGAATGCATAAAAGTGAAAACAGTACTGATTGTTATGTATCGATTTAGCCAGAGCAGCACGTTGAAATGGAAACCATTGTGCCGTCTGATTTAAATACGAGAAAGCACACCCACAGAACTTTTCTTTGTTTTGTTTTACTGCCTAAGACTTTTGCGCAAATTTTAGTCGCAAAATAAAATATAACTGAAGATCTATTTTGCCCTCTTTTGCTTCTGAATTAGTTCACATATGCATTCAACCAGAGCATGTGCAAATAGGAAGATTGATATTCGACATAACCCAAATTAAGTTTTTATTTCCCGCCATTTGCCTGTGAAAGGAAATATATATATACACACACACACACACACACACACACACACACACAGCATTAACTCTGGCAACAGGGTTTATTTCATGATTCCATGTGTTTAATGTAGAACATGGCCGTATTTGACACGTACATAAGGCACTGACGGTGCACTCCGTGCCTCTTTTCTAAGGCATAATGATGCATAGCCATCAAACTTCAGCTAAGTCTTGTCCTAGCACATGAAAAAAGGTGTCAGTTGCAGAAAGAAAAATTATACAGTCCACTAGTTCCCTGTCTACCCTGCCATGATTGTGGCAAGCTTGTATCCCTAAAGGAAAAACGGCATGTTCTCTTGCTTAATCCCCCTGATGCAATAGAATGTAATGGCATCACCTATGAAAATGGCCCTGTTATCTATCTCTTTTTTATAAAAAAGAATGGCACGCTGAGAAAGCTAGGTTTAATCTTTGACCAAACTAGACTACTTTTAGATGACAGGTTTTATATATATTTATAAAATCTGCCTTACCCTTTTGAGTAACCTTCAACGGTATCGTCGACAGAATGAGAAACCTATCCAACGACTAAGTGTGCAGAACGGTGTCAAAAGAAGGGAATAGATCTATGTATATCTGCGGTTATTTATATATATTTTTAGCATTTGTCATTTTTTTGCTCAGTGCTGTGTTAATCTGTCAGTAATTACAGTGGCAAAATATTTTGCATGTGTGTGCATAATGATTAGCATATTTGATATCTGAAAACAGGGAGATGTGATAATCATTTAAAAAGGATTTCAATAAAATGCAAAAGAAAAAGTAGGAAAGTTCATGGGAAAATTCCAGCGCTTAAAATAATTATATCCATCCATCCATCCATTCTCCAACCCGCTTATCCTACTGGGTCTCAGGGGGTCCTGGGCCCATCCCAGAAGCAACGGGCATGAGACGGGGAACAACCCTGGATGGGGTGCCAGCCCATCGCAAATAATCATATCAATATTAGATGTCATCAAGCATAGCATT
>JABFEA020000036.1:8990231-9027430 GCA_019775915.2 Cyphomyrus plagiostoma | reverse complement strand
TAAAAATATTAAATAACTTTACTTAACTTTAACTTAACTTTACTTAAACTACCAAGATCCATATAGAGTTGTACCTAAATTTAAATCCAAATGCAAAGTTTACCAAAAATGGATGCATCCATTGTAGTATTCATTTATTTATTTTGAAGATGCCTTTGTCCAGAGTGACATACTAGTGAGACAGATAATATATAAAAAGCATATAATATAATATATTTAGATGGATATGATACTGTAGTAAACTATTTTAGTCATCCTTTCTTTAGGCATACCATAAAAAAGAACATAAAGAATTTGCTGACAAGGAACAAATGCCATTTAAGACCTGAGGGAGGCTACATATTTACCTTGTGTTCATTTTTAAACCCCTTGTTGTTCCATTAAAACACTTTTTATACAATAACATTCCATTTGAATGCAAACTGCTTAGCAATTTGCCCGAAAAATTCCATAATGGCTGCATATGGGTTTCTCGTTTGCCTCTTTATGACGTCTATTACTCAGAAATATTTTTGCAAACAGCATGCAAAATTGTTAGTGATATTTTATATTAAGGTGCAGGTTTGACAGGAGGAAAGGAACACGCGCAAATTTATCATCAAACACACAGTGGATTTATATACTAACCACTTGCATTCATTTAACATGTAGACTACAATGCATTTTTTGTTACTCTGTATTAATTGCATCCTATACTCAGCCAGAGGCATTGAGGCTTATATTTTTAGCTCATACAAAATAATAAATACAATTAAAGAAAGATTTTATCTTTAATGTTTGAACTGTTTCCATTGGAAAACAATTCCAGTTAACTTCACTTCCAACTGAAAAGCAGTCTTGCTTCACGAAACATGATGAGACAACGACATTTTAAAAGGTCAGAGGTATATCTGCAATATTGCTCATATGAAATAAACACAATAATATATCCAATAAATATATGAAAATGACCCATATTCATTCTGTTTCCACATTGCTCAGAGTTAAACATCATTGTCCTTCAAACCCAAGCTGTTGCCATCAGACTTGACTTGTAGATTGCTCTTAGGCAAGCCTGTCAGCAGAGAGGGATGTCAGACATTTGTGTGTATGTGAACAGGACATAGTATCTGTCAACAGCATCTTCTCTTTCACCTGTCAGTACTCCATCGTCCATCCCTTAACAGCTCTTTCAGAGCCTTCTACTCTGTCACACTTTCTCCCCAGTCTGCTTGCCACTGGGAATGACAAACCTACCCCAGACCCCCAAAGTATTTTATTGCCTCTCCTAGGCTTTCACATCCCTGTTTGGTAGATGACTCTCAAATTTCTTTCTTTTCCACCTTCAAAAAGCAAGATGTCCTTATGGAAATCAAAATCTCTTGCTTGTATCTGCCACCCAATAACCAAAAATAAGATTTAGTTCAGTAGCTCCAAATATTATTGTACATGGTTTTTTTTCTCAGTCACCAAATTCTGATTAAACTTCTAACTTCTGAGCTTTATAGTCTGCTTATATATACAATGCGTTTATTTTATGTATCAACATACTAACAAGAACGGAAATAAGAACGAGCTTGTCTTTTAAAACATTTTCTATTGCACCGCAGTGAATAATGTAGTTATACTCTGCTAATACATGTGCCATCCCTGAGGGAAGCCATAATGTGTTACCTTCATTCTGGGTCAGTCTTTGTATGAACTCTTCCATATCCATCCATCCATCCACCCATCCATCTGCCAACAGCTTATCTTGATCAAGGTTGAGGGGTCTTTGAGATGCAGTACTATTAATTGATCTGTCCTTTGTGCAGTTATCTTGGTCAAACCTGCTGTGCAATAAAAGTGGTATAAATCTTAAAAAGAATAAAGAGAGATGCTAGGGTAGTCAGTAGTTCTCCAGGGGCATCATATTGTGTATGTGTGTGTGTGTGTGTGTGTGTGTGTGCGCGCGTGTCATCGTGGGGTCCAAGTGTCCCCACAATGTGATAAAAAAAAAGTTATTTTTACATTGTGAAGACCATTTTTTCGGTCTGCAAAAACAAAAGAAAAACTAATATTTTGTTTGGTTACTTATGATTAAGATTAGGTCTGGGTAGGGGTTAAGGTTTTATTGTTGGGAATAGGATTTTTCCCCACAAAAATGAATGGATGGCCCCCACAAATATATGAATGCAAAGTATTAGTACAGCAAAGTGGCATGAAATTATTTATAAATTCTTTGCTCCAGATCTGTAAGCTTGATTACTTACTTTAACCTGGAGCTCTTGCAGTTCAAAGGTCAAGGTAAAAGTGCCATGTTGTTTATTTATAACTAACAATTTTCTTAAACAAAGATAGGCATTGTGCTTTCTTGAAGGTATGAAGAGCTGAAAGGACTGAAAGATCAATATACAGGACTGTACAGAAGTATCAGGCAGTCAAAGATGTTTAATGCTATTTATCTAGGTAGTACACTTGTATTTTCTTAGAGAAAAAATACAATTTAACATCAGAACACACAAATTAGCAGAAAGAAAGAAAGAAAGAAAGAAAGAAAGAAAGAAAAAGATTTCTTCTGTTCTCCAAAAAGTGATTGATGGATGGCTAGATGAAGAACTTTAGTATTGATTAGCTGGACAATGTGGGTAGTGTTTGTATGAAAAGAAGGGCTGGTGTTTGGGCAGTCGCTGCAAATTCTGCAGTGATTTTAGGAGAGGGTTTGAAATGGCTAAGCTGACGCACTTGAACAGAGACTTTTACACCAGCATGAAGATCACTTAAGCATCATTTTCTTTAACTGCATAAGACTTGTGCACAGTACTGTGTATTGAATAGATACCAATATTTCTGCACATCCCAGTCTGTTATACATAGTATAAATGTATTACAGAACTGTTATAATTCTGCTTTTATTATGTACTTTGATTGGTATTTAGGTTTTTGCTTATAGCTAAAAAGTAATCTCACTGAAGGCGCATGAGCTAAGCCACTCTTTGGTGGTCAGACATGGCTAGGGGGACTACAGTATGGGGTATGTCCTACTACTTTAATGAGTCTCTGTTTCCTACAGTGAGTAGTATGATAAAAGGCTGTAGGTTTCCACTCATACTACTCCTACATAGTGTGATATTTCATGCAGCTGGTTTTCTTGTCCACATTGTATTTAAGGGTCAGTTCAGATGAATGATGGATTTCTTCCCATCTAAAAACATATACTTACTTATTTGCAGTTCCATAATTACTTTTTCTTAACCCTAAGATTTATAGTATGCATTGATTCAACATTTTTGAGAATTTCAGGTGATTTATATACACAATGGTAATTGAGCTGGTATATTCAGAACCAACTTTAAGAAGGTTAGAATGGAATATTGTTGCTTGGTGTGCCTAATAAGCAGGAATGCATTTGAAAACACATAACTGGAAACAATGTATATTGTTATATAGCAGATACCCTGAAACAGTGATATATAACATGCAAATGAAACAAATGGATAATGTCTTTTCCATTCCTTATATGCTTTCAATCATTTCAAACTCCATGTGTTTTGTGTCATACCATTTGAAAAATAGCTGTATGTTGTACTGGAATAAAGCCTGTATTTATTTGACTAAACTGTGAAATTTTCATCTATGAAACATGCCTTTGTTAAAGTGAACCAGAACCAGAACCAGCTGATTTGATGTAATTATCTAACTCCTGGGCCCCAAATTTCAGTCATTTTAGGTAGTAGTTTTACCATTAGTTTCAGCCAAGCTTTTAATGAACCTTTTTGCTTTTATTAAGCTGTTGCTGATCATTAGCCTTGTTTAACCATATGGAATAAAGACTAACTTATAGGAAACCTTCCACAAGGGAATTCAATCTGATACCAAAACAATTTTCCCATATTAAAATTCAGAAAATTATATATTTGGCCATAATCAGCAATGCATATCACATAAGAGACAGCCTGTTAGGTAATTTTATGTTGTTAATCATTTAGTGACTGAATATTTAAGTAAAACACAAGGTTTCATCATTATTTTTTTTTATAACAATTTAGGTACTGTATAGCCAGGATGGACTTAAGACTAAATATTGGTTTATGACATAAAAATGCATCCTGCATTCAGTCAAGCATTACTTGGTCCTGTAACAGTACATCCATCACCAAGTTATGTGTATTGGGCATACAGGAAATCAGTGCGGTTAAATCAGCAATGCAGTTTTGTAACTAAACAGGGTGACACAAGTACTAAGACAGAGCAGCGGGCAGATGTTATCAGTCAGCGGAGGCATCAGGGGAAAGAGAGAGTACTTGAACAATAAATGAGGTAATTTCAGGAAACAGTGAGAACTCTAGATCATTTAGGAATATTGTAACAGCAGACAACATATGTAGTGAGATGACACTATTTATTGTTACCTTTTCATTATTCATTATTTTTACTATCTGTTTATTTATGTAAATTATATATTAGAGAGAGATGTAAGTTAATCATGTGCCCTGTCCCACAACGTGATCCATCACAATTTTGTAAATGTATCTTGTTAGTTTCATGCATGGTTAACACACTTCAGCCAAGGAATCTCGGATGGGAGACTCCATCTTAAGACTGAAGCATCCATCCACCTCATTTTGTTTAAAAGATAAAAAAGACAATAGATTCACAGTTAAATGTTTTAGATGAACAGATATAGGGTTCCAACTATTCTTGAATATGGTCTGGAAACAATATCTGCTTACGGGCCACATTATAAAAGTTATATATATACAAGCATTTTAAATTCAGCATTCCACGCACAATTTTAGTATACAATTTATGTCATGTTCACAACACTATCAAGATCAGTTACAGTTGGTATGAAATTCTTGTATGGAAAATAAACATAGAACTTATAAAGAGAGGACGCATCTCCTGACCATGGTACATTAGTTCCCGCCAAATCGATATGTTCGGTCAAATTGTTTAAGTCAGTCTGATTGTACATTCTTGTATAAATTTTATTTAATTTTATTTTACTTTTCTGTTTTTCGGACAACATATTGATTCATTTCTGACTTCTCCTTCTCCCGCAGTCAAAGATGGTGAACAGACCTTGACCATAATGGACCATAATATTTTAAGCTAAGCTGTCATTGTTGTCCCTGATATCCTGCATTGCTAACTGCCATACCTACTTTTGTTGAGCATATTCAACGAAACATATTTTGCTGTAGGTTTGCTTCATTACCACATGTTTTATATAACAAGTAATGACATATAGTGATTTCAAATAGGGCAGTAGGGTAGCACCATGGGTAACTCAGTTGCCTCATCTGGAGACCAGGGTTTTGAGTGTGTGAAGTTTGATGGTTCTCCCTGTGTCTTCATGAGGTTTCCTCTGGGTTCTCGGGTTTCTCCCCCATAGTCCAAAAACATGCTAAGGTGAATCAGAGTTGCCAAATTATCCGTAAGTGTGAATGGTGTTGTGACCCCCCTGCAATGGGTTGGCCCCCCATCCTGGGTTATTCCCTGCCTTGTGCTCCTAGTTTCCAGAATACGATGGATATAGAAGATGAATGATTGAATAATTACAAATGAATGTACAACAAACCTATTCTCTTTTCAAGAGAATGTGCATTAATTAATACTTATTTGCTGATCCCCTTTCCTAATATCTAATAAAATATCTAAAATATTTACCTGTATTATTATATTATTTATGAAAGCATTTTATGTTAATTATAAGTAGAAATTACCAATTCTAAAAGGCTGTTGCATTTTATATTTTTGTATTATTAGAGCAACAGCACAATAGTTTTAAATCCCAGAAAATTGTGTAGATTCCATTTGTTGAGTTTGTGTTACACAAATTTTAAGTTTAATTAAACCATTAAACAAATATTAAAATATACAGTTATTTCTTTGTGCTAATTCTACATTTATTTAGAAATTCAATGTGCAAATATTTATGATTATAGGTTTTAGTGTTCGGTGTTGAACACAGAAAACTCCAATGAATTGGTTAATGGTTATTTTTAGAACAATAAAACCCAGTTATCAGTTACATCAGCTATTGTGATTTAATGATTAATTTTTAGGTAAAATGAAACAAATATAGCAAACTACAATATTTTTATTTTCTGAGCTATCGGGTAATTTCTTTAAGTGGAATGAACTGAGTAATAATGTTTCCTTGTCTTTCCCATGTATCAAAGAAATGATAATACCTTACAAGTTTCATTTGGATGCAATGATTTAATTGTTTAACTTCAACAGTCGTAATTGTTTTCGAAATACATTATTGTAAGGGTTAAAATATGGGGGGGGGGGGGGAATGGGGTAAAGGGAATTAAAATGCACATTTTTTTAGATCTGGTAGTAATAGACTGATTAATAAACCCTTTTCACTTCTTTATTACTGTATTTTCACCATTTACCGTTTTGTTTTGTGGAAGCTTGTGACACTCAACCAGAGCAGTCAGTCTTTCTTTCGTAAAACTGCATTGTGCATAGCATTTAAATGCAATTAACAGTCTTCAGCGTTCCTGATCCATATTTTTTGTCCGAGCGGGGATTTTCTTCTCACACAGAACATGCCTGGGGATTCAGAGCCCCTGGCTGCTTTACACGTCAGCCGTCCGGCAAAACGGGACAATGATTGATCCCACTCCCGCACTGTGGCTTTTTTATAGATATGATATTTAAATAGGGGGTGTCTTTGACTTTGTAATCCCTTGTGCAACACTTGTAGTTGAGAAGGAAAAGTCAAGCAGCGTATTTTGTCTGGATCCCGCGTTTATCTTCTCACGTCCCCACAGACTTCGGCTGTCAGCATCAGCAGCCTCAAGCTTGCAAGGTTTTTGGTATTATTGTGTTTAGTCCCAGAACAGGGTCATCATGGGGACGGTTTCTATAATCTTAAGGCAGCAGCTACATAAAAAGCAGCTGCAAAATATATTAATAACACATAACAGTGTTCATATATATTTAGCAGTCATACATATTTATTTGTTTTTGTCACCTATAAAATTGATATCGACAGTTTTAAGTGTAGACACTATGCGGAAGGTTTGTCTTTCAGGATCTGATGGCTTGTGAAATGAAGCATGCTGAGAGACTAAAGGTGTATGACACAAAGTCCAGCCATACGTTCCTTTTTCAGCAACATTTCCAGGGTCCGGTCATGGTGAACCCGCTTATGCCAGGTGGCACAGGGCAGATAGCAAAGCAAATAACATTAGGCAGATCACATAAATACGTATAATGTATTTACAATAGACATCAGTACGTTTTTGTTTATTATATTTGGAGTCAGTTTGATCCATAAAAATCAACCCATGGCTTTTCCCTGACATCCACTTAAGATATACAGTCACCCCCCCACCCACACCCCACAATGCATTACACTTCATGATTAGAAGTACCTGAGCTTCAGTCCGCCAAACATTTTCCTTTTCTCAGTCTCAATGCAGACATGTAAAATTGCAGATTAATGGTTATTACAGCTGCCTTAATTTAATCGGTCAATTTCGATTGCAGTTGCACATCAGGAATTTTCCAAAATAAGGTAAGCTTCACATAGATTGTATCTTGCCACAAAAAGACTGGAATTTTTCTACGTGGTGCCCTGCAAGGAAATATTAAATTGAAAGCATTTGGTATTTCTGCATAAAAGTAATGTCTAGTATAAATGTACATGTCTGAATTTGTAATAATAATAATAATAATAATAATAATAATAATAATAATAAATGCAGTTGAATAACTAAACGATACATATAGAAATTTCACTCAGTTAAATCTAAAATATTTTGTTTTTCTGTTGTTGTATACAATGGGATTCAATAAAAAGCATTTCTCCACTTTCACATATGTATAAATATACATACATAGGATTCAGGATAAAGAAGTGGGTGCGGCATTTGATGGATTATAAACAGTTTCCCCTTCCGTATGTCTCCTGCTCGACAGCTTAAAAATGTACATCTGTTATTGTACATTGGATGACAGCTTGATACGTAGATGTATGGAATGTTATTTTTCTCTTTCTCTATCTCTTGCTCTATCTGTCATGCGCTGAGAAATATTATAAATGAGTGCAGGGGAACTTCTCCAAGAGTTACACATTTCAGTGAGACTGATTTTATGGTAGAAGATTGGAAAATGACCCTTTGTAGCAATGCTAATTTGCATACAAAACTGCTGATAGCACACAATACTGAATGTGCCATAGGCATCATTGCTATAGAGTAGGTTGTCTTCCACTGACAATGATTATATTTCTGAAATGCACAATTATGCATAATACACTAATGGTGCTTCTCTCATGAATGTCAAGAGTCTGTAGGTGTAAATGTTTTCTTTAAAGACAGCTTGATGCTAGTCCGGTAGCCGCGTTTCATTTTGCTGATACTCTTTTTTTTTTTGTGTCAACGAAAATTTTTACTTTATTAGACATTTTTAAAGTTGTTTTAACGATTTATTTGTTGGATTTTTTTTATTTTTATGTGTCTGCTTTTATAAATGCTGGTCACAGTGGGAAAGTAAAAGTATTACATTTAATAAACATAATGATTTGGCAACTGTTAGTGGATTATTATTGCACTAAAAATCAACAAAACTCTAGTCAGGTGCCATTGCAGTGTCACATATTGTTAATATAGGGAGCTGTCCATCACTGCCAAACCTGATGAAGAGTTAGCTCTATGTTGTGCAACGTTCATCTCTATACTGCAATTTACAGTCTAGTGACATTTTGCAGTAGCTCTGTCCAACCTGACAAATTATATTTGGTTGCACTCGAGCCTTGAGGAAAGAAGGCATCAGCACATTATTAATGTATTTATGGAGAAATATATAATTAATGCTGGTTAATCAATAAGGATAGGAATGAAACACATTAAAGGAAAAACACAACCATTACAACAACTGAGCTTATAAAAAATTGATAATGTTTTTTGCCTTAATTCTTTTAATTGTGTCAAAGGTTTCATTTATGACAGCAATATCTTCTACTCAATAGACTTTTTTCACTTTCTTTTTCTGAGTACAACAAGAACTTAATCTTTGATTGTAAGATTTTAAAGGTTGCTAAAAATAATGACTGTAGATTAACAGGTAATAATAATAATAATATGTATAGAATTTAATTATGAATGCTTATTGTACTATAAAATTTTTCTAGCTTACTAGCAGTGCAGTTAAGTTTTATTATTGATATCACTGAAATTTTATATGAAAATATGTTATACACTTTGCTGAAAAATTCAACTTAAACTATATAAAATATAATTTTTCAAGTACAATGTACATTTTTATACATAAAAATTATTAGACTATATTTACTCCTTATAATGCAAATCAGCAAAGAAAGTAGACTTTTGGAAGATTCTTTTATTAAATTCTTGACAAACTTTCTTCTCAATATTAGTATATGCAAAAGAACCTGCTTTCAAAGATTCACTACCAGTTTGCCTTTGCAGATTACATGTCTTACTAGAGGGAAGATATATGTATTCGGCATGTAAATTTGGAACATACAAAAATAAAAAAGTCCAATGGAATATCAATATTTTAAGCTCTCAATTCCATTAATTCCTGGAACTTTATGTATGTGTGTATGTACAATATGCATGTATGTATGTATGTATTATAGTTTGATCCAGTCAGCTAAAAAAATTAATTAGCACTTTTCAAGAATTGTTATTTTCTTTTTGGGATCGCTTGATGATTTAGGCTTGGTTTTTCAAAAGAGAGAGGAATAGCCCCTGAACATTTTAAGTGTAATGGAAATGCACTTGAGATCATTTTGACTATTTTTGTAATTTAGGTAACTTTCATTCCAGTATGTCTTGCTTTCCTGTGGCCATCAGTTGCATGTCTGCCAAGCATCACACATCCTCAGCTTGCTCTCAGTGGCATTCTGGGGTTCTGACCAGTGATTGGCAGGCCAGGCAGCGAGCCCGAGCAGGAAATCAATAACGGTGGACCTCCAGATGGTACTATGGCAGTCTTTGAGGAGCTGGCCTGCTGGATGTTCTGCCAATCACTGACCAGAAAATGAAAAACTAGTCAGCCATGAACAAAAGATATCTAAAGACAGAGGCACAAGGTTGGGCGCACTGGGTGTTAAGCATATTTTTGTATTTAATTCTATGAAAGAACAAAAAAACTTAAATTTCACTCTCATGATTATATTTTATGCGAGCGTATAATGAATCCTTTGAGATGCTGTATTGACATGAACATGAATTTATTTGGATTTGCTTCTGCCAGGACTCTAGAATAAAGCTGAAAGCAGAGGTTTCTCACTATCTAGTCACCGTTCTGGAGACATTGAAAAACATATAAGTTCACCTTACAACCCTTTTAAAATATGGCCTGAGGGGCCCCTGGGGTCTTTACTGTACTGGTTCTTTTGTGCATATATTTCCCTGTCCTTTTTGGACACGTAGTGTTTTAAGACAGAAAAATATCGGCACTTTTTCCAGATCCAGAGGATCACTGATGCCGCGGACTCAAATGGCACAAGTCGAGGTATTATTAAAAATTAAAGAGATAGGGAAAAACAAGAATTTACCAGAGACAAATGTTTCTTTTTCCCAATAGTAGCAGCGAAAATATTTTGCAGACAGCTTCCAACTCTACAGTTGTATCTTCATCTATAAGAAGCACTATGAAGATGATGTCTTGTTTTGTACTTACAGCAAGTCTACATGTCATTCAAAAAAATGCAAGTTACAAATAACACAATGACCTAAATAATTAACAGTTTCCCATATTTGTGTAGAAATTTAAAAAAAAATCTAAATATTTGCTAAAATTCATACTTCATTTGATTATGCACACATGCACTCAAAGTTGCAAACCTATTCAATAAAAATTAAACATAAACATCCTTAATGTAATAGGCATTGATTTACCATTTCTAGAATTTAGACCTCAACCTCCAAATCCAAAAGGGACTTTTGGCTTCAGATTGTAGTAATATAATCTGCATCCATTACTATCTGCATCCATTACATTTCTTTCCTGAGAAAGAAAATACTAAATTATTGATAATGGTGTTTTCAGTCATATTGATTTCTACACTGTAATGTTGCTCAAAGCAAGAGACCTTATCTTATTCTGTTCCAGACAGTTTTATTAAATTGTATATTGTAGTCTATACTCCTCTCATTTACTCATTACATATTCATGTAATATCTATTTATCATCTTCAGATAATCTTTATATCCAGAATTGTGTTCTTGCCTATTTCATCTGCAGAGGCAGAGCTACAGCGTAACAGTCAGTGGAACATTTGACAATTTTTCAAATATTGTCGCCCTAGGCCCTTGGCATGCACCTGCCTTTGTAGCGTAGGCCTGTCAAAAATCCCATTTCCATGGTTACGACCAGAATTAAAAATGCATCAAAACTTCCCTGCGAAAGGAACAATAGCAGCAAAGAGTAGTGACACCATGCAATGGCATGTATGTCTTGACTGTGAATAGACATGAGTGAACAGCACACAATTGTTGCACAGTTATTTTTGTATTTATTATTCTGAAAAGCAATCTAATTTGAAAAAAAACATCATACCTTTACCTGGAACCAAGAAGAGAGCCCACTTAAATTGGAATTAACCTATAATAGTACAATAATATATTTTCTAAAGATATAAAATTAAATGGAATGAAATGGGTCTCAGATATTTTTATACTGTAATACAGTGATGCAACAAAGAACTGTCTCTTGATTTAGTCTCCAAAGCTGCATCCTAACCGTGTCTGTCCATGGGTATATCACCAGAAATCTTAGTCAGATTATTATTTAAAATTTTATTTTTTGTATTTTATAGTTTCATGTTTTACGTCACAAATCTCTGTGTATTACTTTCTGACATGACTGCACGTTTCTCAATATCTGTAGTTATTAAACTACATTTTACCCTTATAAATTGTGACATCAGAAGAACAACATTTCTCATGGTGATGTCAAATATTTATTTATTTGTTTGTTTGTTGTTTATTTTCATTTGGAAAACAAAGAGCCAGCTATCAATACAGAAAATACTTCATTTCCTTTGGCTATGAAGATCATTGTCTGGTGAAGAACTAAATTAAGTGGTTATTATTTTTTCCTCCTTTAAGCGGCTGGGCTGTGCCAACTGCAGTGGAATTCTGTCCATTAAATGTGATGCCTGAAGCATCATTGTGCTTCATTCGGAATGTTTATCATGCCTATTACTGGTCTGTTGTGTTCCTTTGATATCATCCAGCTAACAAATTAAAGTTTCTTAATCAATTCCACTTCACAGCAAAACTGCCAAAGGAGCAACACTTGAGCTTGTCAGAACTTTAAAATAAGTGTTGGAATTTTATTTTGTTAACCTAATACATGAAATTATGTGATCTGTACCTGTAAGTTTAACAACAACAACAACAACAACAACAACAACAATAATAATAATAATAATAATAGTAATTGGATGTCGCCAAACAATATTTGATTTTTGTCATGTAGGAATGCTAATGCATATCTATCTATTTGATGTTTCAAAAAACTCAATATGCATGAATACATGGATCATGAGACAAATGGAAAATACATGCACCTGGAATTATATTTCAGATATTCCGGGCTGAAAAAAACAGAAAGAAAAATCCAGAGATCACATATTATTGTAAGCAATCCATTTGTGCTATTAGCTGTGCCGTCAAACTGTGTTTGTGATCACTGAAGGTACATTCGGTATGCATGTGGCTCATAGTAGTTATTGATTTATAAATGGCGGATAAGCAAATTATCATCTTTATTTGGGGACTGTTTCTTCTCTATCAGCTGACATTTCATCAATGGTTCAATTATTCCTATCAGATATTTGTTCAATAGTTAAATTTGTGTTATTTATTAGTTTACATACTAATTTTAAGTTAATGGCTACAATATATAATTTAATGCTTTCAAATAAATACAGGGTTTAGCAACAAACAGCTATGTTTATCTCTTTGTTTCATCCAAAGCTCATTAAGTAATGTTGAGAAATGTGTTTTTTAATTCATCATTCAATAATTTATTAAGAGTCTAAGTTTATATTTATCATATAAATTCAGAGGATGCAGATGAGGATATAACATTGGCAATAATCTAACCAATCTAACCACACATTTCCCTCTATTAATTATATCTATGATCAGAGTTTTGTCAAACACTGCCTTTGAATTAATCTGTCATCCAGACAACTTCTCTTATTCTTCTTCTGTCTAGTATTGTGAACAATGGATTACAGTACTTTTTGTTATCAGATTGAACACAGGGAGTAGAATACTTTATGTACATGGCTCAGAACTGTAACTAAAAAGTAGCCTAAGTAATTATTTTATGTTTTTCATCTGAATCACTGAAGCAAAGCCTAAAGCAGCCACAGGTAGTGCGAGGGGACAGAGCAGCCCTCCACTCGTTTTTGAAGAGGACCGGTGCTGCGCATTTCTCCAGCCAGCGCCATCACAGACAGAAGGCCATAATACAGGACCTAATGATTTCATGCAACTTGCCTCTGCCTCTGTTTGACAAGCATAGTTTCAGGCATTTCATGTCAATGTTGGAGGAGAGATACAGTCCAGTGAGTTGAGGCCCAGTTACTAGCTGGCAAGAAGAGAAGGCGAGACAAAATCAGAAAACTAGGGAGACTGGAAAGATACACCTTGTGTCTGTGTCTGTGTCTGTGGACAATTCGAGTGGACCAAGTTTTTGGGGTGCCAGTCAAATATATGGGCAGAAATATTGAAAACCTTAGTCTGCTCACAGAATTTTGCATGATTTACTGAGGAGGGATGTGTGACAAATTTAAAAGAATATATTAATTATATTATTTGCAATAATGCATCAAACATGATAAAGGATTTCATAGTTAGTTTCCTCATGGTGGCCACAACAGAGAGTGTGCATAGAATAACCTCAAATAATCTGAGGAGTTTTCCTTATGATGATGTTGGGGACTCTGGTAATAGTGTTTTGCATATTCATAACAGATTTCTAATTAAATCTGAAATGAAAAATAGACACCAGTAAATAATTGGCTAAGATTGCTAAATTCTACTTCTTTGAGAGAATCTTAACCAAGAATGTCAAACATAAGGATGACATCAACGGTGACATGTCAAAGTAGGAGATTTCTCAAGATATTGCCAAGGAAAAACACCACGGGCCTCACTTATCAAAGGTGTGTATGCGCAAAAATAAGCCTGAAATGTGTGTATGAAATTGACAGGGGCCCTAAAAAATGTGGAATCTCTAATGGTGACCCTGGTTCTGACTAGAGATTGTTTTTTGGCAGTACAGTAGGTACTTACCATAGGGAACTGGCGCGCAGATCAGGAACACCCAACTAAAGCTCCTTCATGCCTTCCATACTCAATGGCATGACAAAACTGGCAAGGTGCTACATCACATTTCCCTATGCTGTGGGCCATCAGGCAAACGTCAAAACTAAATTTGCAGCGATGTCCAGTTTTCTTAATGTAATCGGGACAATCGACTACACTTACACTGCAATAAGGGCAAATCAAATGCAAGTCAGCGCAGCATACCGCGGTAGATGCAGGTAATGAAATAAAGGCTAATGAAGATACTTTTGTCAATGCAAAGCCATTTCATTCTATTAATGTGCAAGTCATCTGTGATGCTGAGCCTGACATTGACAGATGCGGTAGCTCAATGGCCTGGATAAATTCAGGATAATTTTGAGTCTCACGTACGACATTACTATCTCTTGAGTGCTCTGGCACAACACGACATAACAGGGAATCCCATATTATGGATGCCAAAAGCATGTCGAAGTCTGAGGTTGAAGATGTGGGTTTTTCCCCAACAATTACAGTAACACTGGTCCTGTGTGCCACAAGTCATTTCCCTTTATCTTCATATTCAACTGCTTATTTAAAAAGTGCATTGTGCAGAGCTGACAGAATTTACTGCAGCGGTGATGCGTTGCCATTCAACACACTTTTTAGATTTAATTTTATTATCACTGCACAACATACAAGTACTCAAACAGCAAAATGTAGCTTGGCATCTAATCCAAAAGTGCAAAATACTGCAAAAGTGCTAGAAACAGCTGTACAATATAATAGTGTGTGATAAATAGTTAGAAAATGTACATCTATACATTTTTTTGTTTGTGATAAATGCGTTTTGGATAACATTTTGTCGTGCCTCTACCTTGCACTGTTCGAAATACCTCTTTTTTTTTTTTTTAATTCACCATCACCATCATTGGACTTTGGTACCAGAAAGGCCTGATGTGCGTATTATATGAGCATGTGGTTCATTTGCATTGAGCTTTATGGTGATTTGTGGTTGGCAACTGGGCAGGATCTCAGGCATGTGCATATATGCACATTTGCATGATAGTTCCGATTAATCAAGGACCTATTGCACACATATGTGCGTACACCAGGTTTGATAAATCGTTAAAAAAAAAAATGTGTACGCCATGTCTATGTGCATTTTTTTCACAATGAGACGTATTCAAAGTTTGATGAATAATAGGAGGAGAAGAAATACTATGGCCCTTCTGCCCCCTCTCTCAAAATTGAAGGTAATTTCAATATCTCTTGTGCTGTATCAACACAATGGAATTTGACTCTCTAGCTTGTAAAAGCTGGACCCTCACAGGCCTCGATTCTCCCCCAAGGAGTGTGCTTACCGCCAAGGAAATGGAGCCAGCTGGTCAAGCATATGATGATTTTGGCCCGTTTCTGTGACGTTCAGGCCATACTAAAGGAGAGAATGTGGCGAGAGCTCACTGTGCAACACTCTCCTGTGAAGAATCTCTTCCAACATCCGCCAGGTACAACTGCTTCCCTGGTTAGTCCAGTAAAAGCTCTTGAGAAGTGGCTCGGGTACCTCTTTCATGTATGAGAATTGAGGACTCCGTTGCAGAGGCTGCAGACCTTTCATCCACATGATGGCTGCACTGTTGAGCCCATCTTTTTCTTAGCTTTGGCTTAAACATCACAGCAGGCAAAAATCAGAGTGAGGCAATAGACTGTCTGATAGGTAGATGTAATAACTACATACCATTTTCCAAGCACATTACTACATATTATCTACCTTCCTACAATTTATAGCTAGATATCAATTATTCATGCACATTACCGTCATAACCCACAATGTGAGTAGTGTATATCTGTCTTAGTAATATAACCATGACTTTTTTAGAAACATTTTGAAGACTTTTCTTTGTGGTGGCACAGAAAGCCACCGTACCTGGGAGCAGGAGTGGAGGAGAGGAACCACATGTCAAAGCTCTCTGACTCTTCTTGGGCTACGGGAACAAAAGCAACAAGAGGAGAGGAGAGGAGATGCCAGCTCATCTGTCAAAGCAGTGCTCATTCATGCATCGAACCAGGGCTCATTCATGCATCTAAGCCTCTGACTGAGACAAAGCTGGCTGCCTGGATTTCTTGAGGAACTATGTGAAACACTTCCCTAGGCTGTATCAGGTGGCAATGAGACATTTATCTGTTCCTGCGCTGCCACACAAGTCAACAGAACTTGTAGTTATGAAGGCCTCATCATGAATCCTCATCACACCAGATTCAACGCAAGTGCACTGTCAAACTCGATCTTGTTGAAATATAATCATTTTGTTGCATAAAGGTCCTTTAGGCCACAGGAAGTATCTTTGTATATTTTTTACAGGAAATTATCTTTGGCCTATAGGATATTTCAGGGACAGCTATCAGCCACGTTGATATAATTGTTAATCCTTATGGTATTATGCTATTTGTCAGTGGTCAGACTGTATCAGTGAGTTACTGTACAGGTCAATAGTTTATTGGCATAATTTTTAATTTCCTTTTTTCTGTTTTTTTTATTTCCATATTTTTCTGATGGTTTAAACCAGCAGAGAGAACTCTTTACTCAGAATAATTTATCAATGTTTATATTATTCCAGTCATTATATGGAAACTTAAACTCACTTTTAAAGTTTTCATCTGTAGATATTTTAGAATACTTTCCACCTGTTTTTTTCTTTTACTGTTGTTTAATTTGTACAGCTATTTTAAGATTTGTGCTTTTCTTAGATGACTGCATGATACATTTCGATAAAGTAAGTGAAATAAATGAGAACCACTCCAACTAGGCTGGCTAACTTTTAGAATGAGGTATATAGAGGGGTGTTCATCAAAGAGGAGCTTTCCCTTTCCTGAAATGTGGGGTCAGGCAGCAGCAGGCTCAATATAGCAAAACAAAAACGGCTGTTTTGATGAGTAATCAAAATAATGATAAAATTCTGGCATATGAATGTGGAAAGAATGTGACTGTAGCCTGGAGTAATCTGCATGAGGTGAGAAAGTACAGAACACCTCACAATATAAGTGTTTTGGGTGTCTTAAAAAGTGCTATATGAGTGTAACATTCTTTAACACATACCAGAGTAGATTATCAAGTAACAGGTGATTTCTGTGTCGCCACTTTGCTGGCTCCCAAGAGGGGCATAAGTTTTATCAATCTAGCTAAAACATTTTTACATTGGTTGAATTACTGAAGTCTAAATCAATGTTATAAAAATTTGTTTTTGTATAAAAATTTGAATCTGTTGCTCTTGTATGGTTTAAAAACAATAGCAGTTTTTTAATCAACCTTAATATGTAGAGTGATATGCTGTTATCGATAGATTGTTTTTGAAAGTTCAAATTTTGAAATTTGAAATCCAAGAGAAATTGAGTACTAAAAACATCGAGCATATTTTGAAGAACCATGAAAAACTACAGAGGAAAACAATATAACAGGCAGAACTTTCAACAGGCAAAACACTTTGCATATTTTCATTAAAACCATTATCTGCGACATTATCACAATCATTATTCCAGAGTGTATCTTCTTTGATCTGACAAACTACTGAAAATGCCCTTTAACAACATCATTGTCTCATCAGCAATGGCATCTTGGCTCATTCATTAAAGTTTATTTCAAAAACACTTAGAGAAAAATTGGTGAAGCTTTGGTTTTATACACATTGTCTTGGATTGGAAATGCAAAAAGTAGATGGTAACAAATCTTTCTTTGTGTTTTGTCTACAAAACAAGTGTTCTCTTAACACTGCAAAATTTGACTCATTAAATGAGTTAAGTCCCACTTTAGATAGTAGGATCACATTTCCTAGTTTCAGAATGAAGTCTCTCAGAGTAATGGGATAGTCCTCTTGTCAGTCCATCTCCAGACAACCTGGGACCACCTCACACGAAAGCAAACTTCAGAAGCAGCCTGTCAGGCCCTCCTCTGCCACAGCAGGACGCTTGTCGTGACACGGAGGGTCAAACTCCGACACTTCTGTGGGGCTTCTGGTGAATGGGTCCCTAACACAGACCAGCCCCCAGGTGTTCCCAGTACCTTTCTCTCACTGAAAAGAAAAATCTTTCCCTCCCTGCCGCGTTCAAAGTCCTTTGATCACAGCGCTAGACCCACCATTGCTTCAGAAGCTAGCAGCCATTGTTTCTTTGAATAGTCCATAAAAGGAAGCTAATAAGATTTTACCAGAAGTACCAGCAGAAGTACTTGTTTACTTGTTTGTTTGTTTGTTTTTGTAACACTTTATGGAGATACCCAGTTAGCTGGTCTGCCCTTATTTACATATTTACTTCCGCAGATGAGACTTAGCTTAGAAAATATGCTTTATTGTATGAAAGACTAACAGATTGTGCTAGATTTCCTTATGTACTCAAGTTATTCCAAAGCCAAAATATACAACAGGTCTACTTCAGATGTGAGGGAACCTTCAAATGAAACAAATTTGCTGAGCTTTCCTTTTAGCTGATTTTGAGTCCATCAGTAATTCGCACCTGTTATAAACACTCCCATAGATTATGCTGTATAAAAAATACAGCAGATTTTGATCATAATTACATACATTCATAATGCAGGAAACAAAGCGCACGAAAGTTTGTCAGACAGTCGTGTTCCTTATTTTTCAGCAGACGCTCATGTTCTAGAGACTGCCAGCCGGCGTATATGCAGTGTGCTCAGCACTGCTGTTGACAAGCCGGGGACTCGTCCGCTGGCCAGTGCTGTCAGACAGAGTTGCGGGCCAGGGGAAGGGATCCTCTCTCTGCCCCGTTCCCTGTCTGGGCACTGCAAAGACATGTCATTGGTCAAAGAAAAGGAAATACTTAACCGCTTGTTGTTCCTTCCTGCTGGCACTTGAATGGAGTCCACTGGGAAATAAATGAACCCGTCTTTCTAAATAGAAAAAGAACATCCAGGTTACAATACACAACTTTTCTTTTTCTTTCCTGGTATTTCCATCAGATTAAACCCACTCTTTAGGAGTGTGGGAGAGGTACCACCAGATGCCATGCATTCCCGGCTGCTCCTGTAATTTGGTTTCAAACCTTTATTTCCTCACCTGGTCCTTAACAACATACAGATATCTTTGAATCTTCCATCCCCACTCGAGTCTCTCCACAGGTAAGAATTAATGTGCTAAGTGAGAATTCTTCAGTGAAACCCAGTCCGGCTTTGGCACTTTCTACCCGAGTTTTAAATGTTAATTTCAAAATTCGATAAAAATCCTATGCCTGAAGACAGAAAGACCTCAGTGGGCACGTTTGGATTAGTATGATACATCCTGACGCTTCAGAAGTTAAATTATTCTGACCTTCCTATATGAATTCAATATAAATCTGAAGATTAAGTGAAAGCATTCATATTTATTCTGTAAAATACAGCCTGCTTTCAATAAAGTTTGTGGAAAATTCTGAGGCATGTTCAATATCAAAATCATAAAAAGAGAATAGTATGTCTGCTGGCCTCTATCTCTAAAATGATACAAAACAAATATCATCTGAAATTTATTTGTTTTTTAAATGTGGTTTTCTGTAGTAGAATATAAATCTATAAGCTTTTCTTTATGCTGTTATATATTTTTTCATTCCCGCGTCTGTTTAGGTAATGTCTAATATTACAGTACACAGCATTGAGAAGAGCAGGCTTTGGGTTTCCTGTGCAAAGGCAATAGCAGATGCTAATTCATTTTATTGTATTCACCAGTGGGACTTTGATTCAATCTAACGGCAGTGACAAATCTCATCATATATCAGAAGTGATTTTTTTTCCCATAGCCTCATGCTTCCAGCGGGGATGGGCATCATCTACTGTAAAACAATATCAAAACGTTTCTCAAAGAATAAATGGGGAAACCACATCCACATGTGTTTTTCAGCTTGTAAAATGTAGTACAGGAACAGCAAAAAGCAAAAGCGTCGTTTGTGTCTTAATCTGAACCACATAAGGGTCTTAAATATAATAACATAACAATATAAATAAATTCAATGCAGCAAAATAAATGCAAACCAGACAAATGCTGCCTTCTTTTGATTTTTCTTTCTTGGAACATCTCCTTTAATAAAGAAAAATATTAGGAGAAAATTATTATTGCTTGAAAAATTACATTTGTAAATATCTGCTGTAACAGTTTCTTAAACCACTTAAAGTATGCTTCTTTAAACATATCTGTTTTGTTGCTGTGTAGTGTTGTTGCCTGCATGCATTGTATCTTCTGTCGGATTCCATAATGGCTGTGCAAATTTATCTAGATAAGATCGATAAGTTGCAAAAATTTGGATTTCAGCAAACAACAATGCAACGCCTTGCACTTCAAAACAATGTCTAATTGGATTTTAGTTGAACACACACACACACACGTGCAAAACAATTCTGTAAGATAACAGACAATAGCGTGAGGCCCCATTTTCTTCCTTGTGTGTGGGAGACAGCAAAACAGGCCAAAGTAAAGACTTTATTCTCCATTCTAGAAACAAACAAAAACAACTTAACAAACGTAGCGCTTCTGTCAGGAAACGACATACCTTCCTAGTCAAAGAACAAAGGCCACCTTGAATTCGGGCAAAAGAAGAGGCAACCCCCCCCCACCACCCCCAAAAAAAACACCTCATCAGCAGCAATCTCCGTTCTCCTCTTCCCACTCAGCACTCCAGAGTGCTTCTTAAAAATCCACCCTAATTGGTGGAACCTATGTGTGGGTATTTAATGAGCCCACACTCAAGTGGGTCAGCATGCAGCCAGCAGGTGGGCGTATGTCTTGCAGCCGCCTACCGTATCACAGTAACTTTAAGGTAACGTCCAGCTGCTGAGTTGAGAGGCAGAAAGATCCAGGCAGATGATAAACTAAATTCCATAGGAATGGCATGATCCAGCAGAAGATGGATGGTCTACATCATTCTAGCGACATACACCCCTGCAAAACGCTCATTGCCTGAACTCGGCTCCTTCTGAAATAATGACTCAATTAGCATAAATAATTAGGTGAGAAGGAGGCATGAGGAATCTTGTGATTTGTCTCAAGCTGTGTTCATTTGTCATATCTTGGGGGGGAAAAAAAACCACTCCTTTCATGAGACGTGCAGCGTGAGCTATGGTATGGAGACTTTGCAATATTGTGCTTTGTAGGAAGTTATTTTAAAATGCCAGGTTCAAAATAACAGGTCATCTGATGTGGTCCTGACCTTTGTTTCATTATTCTGTGGTGTGACAACAAGGAAATATGTAACAAACAATGTGTCTGATGCTGCAAGATAAAGAAAATGACTTGGTCACAACTTTGACCTCAGTGCATAAATACTGACCTTAAAGAAAAATAAAATAAATGTAATAAGATAGACCAATGGCATCCATCCATTCATCCATCCATCCATCCACACATCCATTCATCCTCCTCAACATAGGACCATTGTGATCTATGGTGTATAAAGCAAATTGTATGACAAGGTGAAATATTCCCAGGATAGGGTAGCTACATGTGTTCTGTTGCAGAGTTAGTCACACCCCAAGGACAATTTATAAACCCACAACCTGCACGCGAGGGAGTCGCACCTCTCCCGATGTCAACAAGTTGGGTTTCAGTGTGTGGCTCTGTGGGTTACTGGAGTGATCGGAAGGTCAACGGCGTTGTTTCACCGCTGGGCTCCAGCAAAGCCCATTACCGGTCTAGGGACTGTCTGACTACGCTTTCTCAATTCTATGGTACTTTGGATTAAAGTACCTGCTAAATAAATAAAAATGTAAAACAGCTCCTATACAGCTGACAATCAGATATAGTGAGGTAAGCTAGCAAGCCTGGGAAATTAAATTAAAAATGAAACATTTGATGCTATTTAGGATTTTTTAAATGAAACCACATACTTCAGTACCCCACGCATGACGTTCTCTGCCCTTCAGCTAGTGCTGCCAGAAAAATACACCTGCTCGGGTCGCTGTAACCCTGTGATGGGGAAGCATGCACTGTACACATTAACATGATACACAAATTGCCCGTGAAACCAGATGAGATTTATGTAAAATGCTAAACTTTATTTGTCTGTACTTGCATTTTTTTTTTTCTATTCGATCACTGTAATTGCAGACTTAGGAGGTACAATGCAATGTTGCACTACCTATAATGTGTTCCGGTGTTTGGCTGTGTGTCATATACTAGTTAAATGAACAACTGATGATGAATTTCAATGTCCCGCGTTCACTGACATCTTGCTGCAGCGTACCACAGTATCCTGGCCGGTTTCAGCAGACTCTACAACAGCCTCTCCCGCCAGATCCTCAAGCTCCTCCACACCCTGCTGCCCCACCTCCCCCCACCTCCTGTCCTAACTTAATAAGCGTAACTTGAACCCAGCCCCCCCCCTCCATTTGTGCTCACCACTCTACTATAAACCATGTTTACACATATCTCGAATCTCACTGCAAAATATTTATTTTTTTGTGTCCCATTACCTATAAGATGTTCACAGTTCACATATATTTTTAGATATTCTGAATCATATTTCTTGTTGTACCCACTGCCTGTAATGCTCGTACACCTACATAAAGCACATTTATAAATATCTATAGATATTGTCCTTCAAATATATTTTTATACTACTTGTGATGGTCCTAAAAGTATGAGGCACATGTTTACATATATCTAGATATGCTACTGCATATTTAATTTTATATTCTACTACTTACTTGGTCCACTTCTCTTGCTTCTTTTGAGTAATTTATTTATACTTATACGGTGTGTATTTATTGTACTGTTGTACTTGCCATGTCTTATTGCACCGTGTAGCTTGTGCATCCTGTCTTATCTGTATGCTGCATCATAATCCTGGAAGAACATCACTTTGCTCCACTATACAGAAAACTGCACATATACGTGGATGGGGTGACAAAAAAGCCCACTTTCGTAATGTTGAGCATTTTTAAGGATCTTATTTCAGCTGAATGGTTCACCACATATACAAAATTAATTTAATGCAGTTACGTTTTTAAAATCTGGTTATAATATATCAAATAAATAGGGACGCGGTGGTACCCTTGGATACTCTCTGTGAGTGCTTTGGGTGTTAGAACATCCCATTCCAGTGTCTTCCTGATATCGTTTTTTTGTTTGTTTTTTTTCTTCCAGACATTGACGGGTCCATATGCCAACACTCTGTTCATAATTAGCTCATGTTTGTCTCAAATGAAAAGTGGAATTGACTGAAGGTAAAACTTTTCAAGTTTTGACCCGAAGTCCAATAGCAATGCGAAGAATGATCTGGCAAGACATGTAAGGTCTACACACATGACTGGATCCCCAGCTCTGGTTTCCTCTTTGTACAGATTGCCACTGCTCTAGTGTGATGGATGTGCTGCAAGATTTTTCTTCACGTTGCAACCCTTAAATTGCCCACAGATGCTGATTTTTGTCACTGGGGAAAATAAAAAAAGGGGGATAAAGGATGGAAAAATCCAGCACAGACCTTCACCCTAAAGGCAAAGTGGGACAATTGCTTAAGAATTGTTGGCACACCCTTCACAGAATGACATAAAACATATTTTTTATGCTTGTGTGGTTTTCTCTCAGCCTTTGCTTTTCTAAAAAAAAAAAAAAAAAAAAAAGGTTCCAATTGCAAGCGGTTCAGTATAAGAAGTGAAAACACATGTATTCCAACACTTGAGGAGATTCATGTGGTCCACTTCACACCACCTCTACTTGAAGAAGAGTTTGCTGATCATCTTCCAAGCTTTCTCATCTGAGAGTTGCTCAGTCCCTAGTTTGGAATTTTTTTTTATAGTTAAGTAACAGAGCTCACAGCTTTTTAATAATAAATCTATCTATCTATCTATCTATCTATGGCTACAGAAATTGTAGTTTAAGCCCAATGTGATTTGGATATTTTGCTAATTTATTGTGCCCCATGGCATACTGGCATCCCATCCGGAGTGCCCCCTGCCTATCTTCCTAATGATGCCTGGCTTACCGTTACGTTGCAGAGAATAAGTATTTTTGGAAGTTGATGGATAGATTTTACTAATTTAAGAGGTTGCAATTTTTTGTTTGTTAAGGCATTGGTTTGCATGATATAAAATTTCAACATGAGATGTAAAATGTGGGTGTCTGTTGCTTGTCAAAGGAGCTTAAAAGTTATAAACAAACAAAATACTCTTGACAGAAAATGTCAATACAGCGACTGAATATTGATGTTATTTCAGGATAATTTTCTGATGTAATAAAGCAGCAGATGTTTAGGAAGTACAAAAATAACTTAGGGAAATGGCTGTCATGTAATACAATCTTTTACATATCAAGGACAATTTACACTGGCACATAAAGCGCAAGTAATATTAATCCTACCATTCTGCAATGTGTGGAATTAGCTCAACTCTTAGCTCAGTTAGTTCAGCAATAATACGTGAAATATAGGGGATGTAACAATTCACTTAGAGCAAATAAAGAGTGCCGAAAGGCATACAGATGCGCTATATCTCTTTTAATCCCTTTATCTATTAAGATTGCCTGAGGTCTGTAACAGTGTACTAACCACAGATGCAATGCCGTGTAATATAATAGAGGTGCAGTTTAAATCAGGTGTCAGTTTATAAATAGAGTGAAGTAGGTTTCTGGTACTCCATGGTGTTCCTGAATATTTTACTACAGTAAAACTTTAGGATCCTGAGAGAATTCATGTATTTTATTGGGTAAGCTAACCCAGAGGGAAAACAGCTGCAGATCTATGTAGATCCACACACTATATATATATATATATATATATTTGTTCAGAACTTTGAAAGGCCCACAGCTTTGGTCCTGCTCACCTCTGCTGCCAGTCTGATTGATATATCTCTCTTACGATCTCAGCACACTCACTACCCTGACGCTGCCACTTCAAAAGGCACTAGAAGTGTTGCATACATGAAGGAAACTGTATCACATGCATAGTAAACATACAGTTTCTGTCTTCCAAATAAATCGAGCCACTGACGCCTCCTGAGCACACATGTTTATTTTTAAATTTGCATCAAAAACCTATGGAGAGTAAAATGATAAAATCTTCAATTCATTTTATTTTTCAAAAAACCTTCCCTCATCATGCATATTTATTACTGTCATTTAAAAACTGTAGAATTTAAAATCTAAAATTTAGGCTTTTCAAACTTCCATGGGATGGTAGGACCTGAAATGTAAGTCGCTGAATAATTTTAATCAGTTTAGCACTCAATTTCCTTTTTCCAAGCCTAATATTATTTCTTGTGTTTTAAAGTGAATTAGTAAAAGTAAAGCATATTACTGCTTTCTGAATGGTAGCAATATGCCATTATTTCTGAGCTTTCAAATCAATCATCTAAAATTGTAACAATGCCTTTTTACAATGTCTTAATGAGTTATCAGGGTTTCAACAGGAATTTAACAGCTACTTCAATGAAAACTCCAAATAGAAAACCATTTACCAATATCGATTTCACGCTATAACAAAAATCGTAAAACATCAAACAGCTACGCTGAACTGTTAAATACATTTAAAGTGAAGAGAAATCGGACAAGGTGTTAATGATTGTGATTGGTCAAGGATCAGCTGAGTTGTCATGTAATAAATTCCTGGTTTGTTTTTTTGCACTGTGTGGTGCTTATGTAGGGAAAAAAATGTCCCAATACAAACCTCAATCACGGTTAGGCTCCAAATACATGTAATCAGCAGAGACAGGGCTTTCAGAAAAGCTTTGAATAAAGCAACTGCCGACATATTAGCAGAATCTGAAATCTGAGGAAGGCATTAGCTGGCAGGCCTCGTGGCTCATAGGGATAATTCAGTTATTTTATCATGTGTCACAGGACCGCCGCTTGGAAGAGGTTCTCTCTGATGCTCCCTGCGATTATAATGAACTGTGAAACGTGTTCGAAAATAGAGATTTTCTGTTTTTTCCAAAAAAAGAAGCACTGCACTTGAGTTAACAAGCAGCCGTATTTTATCACACCGAGGGTCACTGAAAAGAAACAGTATGCGTTTTAGGGATATTTTTGGGATCAAAGCTGTCGAGAGTTAACTCTAGACCACCAGGTACTTCAGGTGCTCCTTGCTTATGCAGGTGTAGTAGAGAATGACGGAGATGTCAGTCTTATTTTTGATGTGCCCCAGCTTGCCTAGTCAACACTGACTTTGCCCTGCACTCTCTTGACATTGATGCTTTGACTTGACTGTTTAGAGTTGTAGGCATTCCGCATGTAGCAGTTGAGATTTCCTTCAGATTTTAGGAGTAGTACATATTTTATTTATTTATTTATTTATTTATTTATTTATTTGATAGATAAGCATTAATTATACATTTCAGGAGGTGCCAAATGCTACCAACTTCCTTAAATATGAATTTCAATCTATTTTACAAATTTCAGGGGTTTGCTTAAAGTAATATTTCTTATCATGTTAATTGATTTATTGATTTAACCAGTTATAATTTATGAGAATAAAAGCATAGAGCATATTGAAATCATGTCACAGTAAAACGGCATGGTACTACCTTTCTGTCTCCATTTTTTTCTGATGATTAGGTAATTTAGCTACAGCTTCACTTAAGAATGTGTATAAGTACACTTTTACTGTGATTTAGGAGTGGTACTCCTTATTTCCCAGGTAGGTGTTTCCACAGATCATGTATTGCATGACCCCGGGGGGGGTAGTTATGTTACATAATTTATAACGCAAAAAAAAAAAAAAACAATTAGAAGAAGAAAACACCATAAGGAACTTTGTTTTACAAAGCAGTGTGCAGGAGACTGCCAGTTAATGCAGACGTAATACAGGATAGGCTTTCTAAGATTACATTCCTCCCCACACCTTTCTTGTTTTCAGATATTGTTTGATTTTATCTGAACAAAGATGAACTTGTAATAAACTAGTGGCTAAAATTGTGGAAAAACTTCCAGTGTTTAGAGATTGCAGAGTGTAAAGCCAAAAATGGATGGAGTTTCCACAATTTTGGCCACTCGTCTATATGGAATCTGGTATTATGATTTTTATGTCATTGTAAAAAGAACCTGAATGAATGAATTACAAATAAATAAACAAACAAATAGACAGACAGCTTTCAGAAGCTAAAGATGTCCATAACACCTATACTTGAGGAGGCTTAAATAATGTAGCAATACACTGTTATTTAATGTGTTAATTAACTAGAAACTGTTAAATTACATACTGATCCTGTGTTTGTTCATTAGTCATAACGGTTCATGTATTTCATGCAGTTTCTATATTTGTTCATGCTTTGTACTTGAGTAGTAACTGAGTTATTAAGTTACTTGTGCTTGCTCATGTAATGTTGCAAAGAGAACTAGCAAAATTAACAATGTGCTGAATTTGTTCTTTTTCCATCTGACTCTAAATGTAATGAAGTGGGTATTAATTCCAAATATGGTTTTGAGTGGAAATTCAAAAAGCATTCAAGTTAAAAGCATGCATATCACATATATTTTACATACACTGTTCTTTTCTTGAATATGTAAAACATATCCTTTTTCATTCTACCCTGTCCTATTTTTTCTGTGCAATTATCTTTCACTAATCCTGAATTTCTCAACTAATCTCATTTAATTCGGACTGTGTATTTCCGTTCTACATAAATTAAATGTTATATATATAAACAGTACATGAAACGATTAGTATAGAATCTCCTTGCAATTGTCTTTCCCTCTATTAAAACATTTATTACAGCAAATATGCACTAAATAATATTTACAGTTACACACATATAACACACATGAAAGTTAAAATACTGCACACGTGCCTTACACTTAGTAACACAAGTAAAACTTGGAGCTTTATTTTCTGAGAGCTTATTTATAGATTTCCACAAACTATGCTCCACTGCTATCCATAACTCAAGAGGTACTTAATAAAAAGCAAAAGAGACACACTGGCTACTCACTGGCACAGTGCCCCTAAGCAGCAGACTTTATGACTCTCACCATTTGTACCATGGAGTTAATAACTTCTGAAACAAAATTCATAAAACGATTGCATCATTTACCATTAGACTATCACAGGCTTTCTCCTTTGGGTCTGGCATACTGCTTTTGTTTTTGTAGCTAGCACTCGACAAGCTACTTTAAGCTAAGCTTTAAGTGGATATGGGTCTTGAAAGGGCTTGTTACAGCATTATGCAACCCAAAGACCTAAATCAATATTGTTTTTCTTTTCCGAAGGGTTTTTTGTCGAACAGATGTGGATAATAAGTACTCGTAACATCTTTGGAGTGAATATTATCCATTACGAACGGGCTTCAGGCATAAACTTTTCTTTCCAGTGTCTCCAGGAAGTCTGCATCCCTCAATATACGAGATGCACTGTTTGGATGCATCCTTTCTGCCTTGTCTGCCTATGGTAATGGAACTGCAGCTTAGGGCAATTAACACAACCGCAGTGTTAAAAGGGGTTATTTGTCATAGGTTTGTGATATATAATCATTCATTTGTAGGGACCTTTTTCCATTATGTTGGGCGGTAATTTAAGCAACATAGCAGATTTGATTAGGTGTGTAAAAATGGCATTCAGTATACAAATATATTCCGCATAAAATTTAATAATGCACATCTTTAGAAAAAGTTCAGCATTAATGGGAACTGTGATCTAAAATGACTGCTTTACTGTATATGTGTATACATACGAGTCCATTCCTAGTGCAGTTTTAAGTACAATATTTATTTTCATTATTACCCTTAATACTCTATCTCATGATCAATGCTCCTTAATGGTTAAATTCCACATGTCCTATACACCTAGAAAATGAACAAGTCTCACCACTACAGAAGGCCCAGAGCCGTCATGGGCCGGATTAGTATTTGTATATTACTCCCTTGGGTGTCATAGCCCATAACAAGTTTCCCATTAATAACATCCTTTGGGGAAAACACATTTCTGCCCTAAGTACATGGCATTAAAATTTCTCTGGAGTCTCAGATTACAGTCAAGAAGATATTAGAGATGATTTTGCTTGGACTTTTCGGTCATTTAAGTTCAAATTGCCAGATGATCCTGAAAGCATGTGATTTTACTAAGGCTAATAATTAACTGTCCTGAAAAAGAGCTAGTATGATTAAATAAGAGGGTTAACTGTTAGGGTGCAGGGCAAGGGTGGGAACAAAAAAAAAAGTTGTTGATTAATTGCTTGATTAATTATGCCAGTGGGACCACTTCCTCTTAAAACCTCAGCTTAGGTTAAGATCGCAGTGCTTGATGATTTGTTGTACTCCTAAAAATTCTTATCCGGCCTACAGGAGGCTACAAGAGGACAGGAGTAATGAGAGCCAATAGATAGCCTGCAATCCCAAAACAGAAGAGCGACGCCATTACATTAACTTATTTTGAACTTCCTTATTTTTTTGCAAAGAGTGATCTATGAACTCATGTTTACATACCTACTCTATACTTACCACACAAAAAAAAATTCAGCTATACGTTTTCAGTTATTTAACAATGTAGCAATAGTCATATTTTAAATCAAGGCACTAAGTTTGATTTCATTAACTATGACCTTCTGTTACATAATTGAAATTCCCATGTAAGCTTTTCTGTGCCTGGCTTTAAGCAGGATCTGGCTTCATGCTTAGCAAACCATTTTGTCTACACAGAAACCTGATAATTGTTTTAATCCATCATTGTCCATAATTTTGTATGGTGCTCCTCAGGGATTAGTTTTAGCACTGATATTGATCTCTCAATCCATGCTACTGCTACGAAAGATCATAAAATTGAATAAGGTACATTTTAATTCTCATTGACAGGCAGACAAAATATCACTCTATCTGTATCTTCTTTAGTAAATGTTCTAATTAAGTAAAAATATTTAACTTAAAATTACCCCTCTATCACAGCATAGTGATAAGAGTTAAACAATGTTGATGTTATTTAATTCTTATATCTTGCATGTATGTTTTTGGATCTGTGATGCATTTGTCTATAAAATAACGATCAATTTGGATTATAATATCGACTCTAGAGACAATTGAAAATGCAGCAGCAGCAACAAAAAAAAAATGCAAATAGAACTGGTTAATGTCATTGAATTACATTTTCTGCATCTATAATACAATGCCAGATAAAGGTTCTGTAATTTTTTAACACTTTTAGCTAAAAGTCCCCTAAACTGTGAAATTCCTGGCAATATACAGGATACCCCCTGTGTCTCTGCTTTTTAATTTGCTGTTTTACTCAAACTTACCCTAGTTAAAATGGTTGGCACTGCTCTGCACGCTGTTCTATAAATGTATGTCATATTTCAATATATACACTAATGGCCTATTTATTCCTTTCTTCTTATGTATATATATACCTGAGCTAAGCATTGCCTTAAGAACTCTGGCACTGATTGTAGCTTAAATCTTGCATTAATTGCATTAAATCTACTTGCTATTACCCATCCAAAGTGTCCCCTGTTTTATACTACGTGCTTCCAGGGGGAAGTTTCACGATCACGGTGACTCTGTATTGGATAAAGAGTAACGTAAAGAAGATGGACGGATGTTATTACCACATCCGTCCTACAGGGCTCTGGCAGACTTCTGCATGGAGTATTTTATATAACAAAAAAAGTTTAATGGAATTTTAACAATGCTCTCTGTTATGTAGCGCTTTTGTTTGAACACGTCTTCAACAGAGACATTTTATATCACGTTCACGTCTTGGATATATGCTGACGGCAGTTTCAAACTACCGGTAATTAAAAATTGAATGTCTTTCATTAGAAAAAAAAATGAAGAAAAAAAGGTTGTTCTTTTTATGTCAACATTTTTGATCAGTCATCCATCAACACACTTCTGAAACAACAGCATTCTAAAAACAGAATAAATCTTGAACAATATTCACTACCTTAAGAATTTTTGTCTGGCAGCTATATTGAAAGAAAAATATACTCCGACTTTGAGAATGGTTGGGAAAGAAATGATTCATGGTTCTCACAGGTATCTCAGTCGGAAAATGGCTAATGGCAGTCCAACAAAGAACAACTACCAAAATTCATGCAAGTTCAAGTGAAACCATGTGCGATTACCTGACACATTTTGCATGCAATCCCTTTGTTTGTCTCTTTCTCAATTCCACTAGCTTCTCATCAGACTGTGGTCAGAATATAACCTGATACCTGCCTACCAAGCAGATAGTGACACCTCCCTCTTTCCCCTTCTTAGTTACCATTCTTCAAAGGTAGTTTACGTTTCCAGATTTAGTATTTTTCACTGCAACTATAATTTTTTTTTCTCCAGTAAGTACACGTATGGCTATTTTCAACTGAAACATTCTGGCATCCATGTAATGAAAATATTTTGCAAGATTTGCATAGACCTGCAGTTAAATGTAAAAATGAATTAGTTAGGGGACATCTCTTACTACAGGGCCTGAAAGGGTAGAGGAAGTACTGGAGTAATTGTACACAAAGAGGAGTGTGACCCCAAGTAAAAACAGTCTTCTGACATATAACTGAGTGCAGAATTGAGAAAGCTACACTCGGAAATTCTGTAAATAAAGATTACAGCTTTGAAAGTCTGTTCATTATTAAAACATTTGTTAAGCATCTTGACCTCTGAAACAAAGTTGAACAGCTGTCTAGTGGACTTCACAAAACTCAGTATGCATTTTGAAATGAGTAATATATACTAGTGGCCAAAATTGTGGACACACCTAGCATGTTTGGCATTATGAAAATTACTACACAAATACTGGCACTGTTTATATACAATCAAAGAATGTTTTCAAATATCATACAATGGGCGATTAAATAAGTAACTGGAGTAAAAAATATTGAATATTGGCCAAATGTACAGTACTGTGTAAAAATATGTAAATCATTTTCTTGTTAGTGTAAAACTATGATGTCAAAATTATGATGTCAAAATGTATGTCAAAGAGTGTTAGGGTAGCTATTTTGAAATCTCTCATAAAGTCATCCCAGTATCTGCAGCAACCACACACCCATACATTTTTTTTACTTGATCACTAGCATACCATGTTTGGCTAATCAATACCCAACTAAGTTATCTAACTGAATTTAATAAATTAATTACTTGAGCCGATGATGAGGATTAATAAACTCATGGACTGGCTGGGATGCCCCGGAGGAGAGTATTTAGGAACTGAAGCAGCCGTTCTATCTATCCAACAAGATATTTTGGAGAATAGAAGAAATTATTGTTACATTTTTATTGAGTTACTATTCATTTGTATGCATCATAATATTAAATTGATTTTTTTTCTTTTTTTAGCGTAAAACATTTTCTTTGCCGGCCTATGTCTTTTTCACTGAACTGTATATTTGCCAATCAGACTACAAACTATCTGGATTTGATTTCCACTCAATAGTGTAATATTTCAGAGCAGTTAATAATATATTTAGATCTATTTATTAATCTAAGTCTGTTTAACTTTAAATGTAAGAATTAGATGATACATTAAGTAGTAGTCGATGTCAAGCACCCCATTCTATCGAATAAACACACTCAGTGGCCACTTTATTGGGCACTGCTGTTCATTAAGGGAAATAGATGTTAGTCAAATTGTACATAGGTCGTATTTACCTTCCGATAGCATTTAAGACGCCCAGTGTCGATCCCATAGGCGACACAGGTAGCCGGCAGGGGCACCAACTTCTGTGGGGCACTGACTTAGCCAGCCAATTTCACTGGCACGCAGTGTGCACCATCCGAGACAAAGTGGAATTGGCTGGCAAGTCGGCACCCCTAGAAGTATTCTCACTCTTAGCAGTGCCGGCACACAACAGACACGCGAAGTGGGGGGAGGGCAAATGTGTCAAGGACGTTGTTAGGTTACCACAGTGTGACCGAAAAAAATGAATAGGGGTTTCAAATTTTATTTGATTAATTGTATGTACAGTCGTATTGCAATGCCATCGAAAAAGATTTTATGGCTTTGTATATTCAGTATAGAAACTGAAATCTGTTAAAAGTCTTTGCTCATACTATTTTCTCAATGGGTTATTAAAATAAACGTGTTAAAGTTTTGTTATATAATGTTACTTAGTAACTTATTTATTGAATTATAATAGTAAACAATTGACTGATTTTTTTTTTGTTTGCTCCCATTTATTTTACCATTTGTGTATGTGGTCGGGGGTGTACTGGCAGTATAGCTCGCCTAGGGTGCCTCATAGGCTATGACCAGCCTTGACAACGCGGCAAAAACAAGTTATAAGAAAACATATTTAATAAATGAAAGGATAAATTGTACATTTACATACAGATATACAGTATGTCTCCATTTTGCAGTAGTAAACTATATGTATCATATATTTGAGTGAACCCAGATATACAGCACACGAACAAGGTGAAGAGATTTTCTTACTGTGCATCTAAGCATTCAAACACCTTAGACACATAGTCTAAGTGATTTCAATTGTGGTATGATTGTTCATGCCAGATCTGGTGGTCCTAGCATCTCAAACACAGCCAACAATCCAGGAATTTCTATGTACTGGCATCCACAGTTTACAGAGCATTGTGTGTCACACAAAAAAACATTCAGTCAGCGGCAAATCTGTTGCTGAAAATACCTCATTAATGAGAGAGGTCAGACTCATTAAAGGTAGGAAGACCGCAAATACAAAAATAACTGCTCAGGACAGTGTTATGCATCTACAGACATACAGCACGTAAACTCTTGCAGTGATTCTTCAGACAAGTGTGGGTCCTATGTGTGCCCGGTACCATGTCGGTATACTTGCTTCTGATTGCATATTATCTCATCTGACTTCACACTCACATGACAGCTACAGTACTAATCCCATGAAAGATGTTTGTATGTTTACCAAAAAACCTTAATCTCAGTAATCCATTAAGCAGGCATCACGTGTTATGTAGCGTTATATATACTGGTATCACCCAGTTTCCTACATAAGCAACATATACAGTAACTAGGGAACAAATCAAGCATTCAGCAGTTTACTCTTCATAGCACATGAAAGAAACCGTCTGCACTAATGATTGATATAGAGACCAACCCCTTCTGCATTAACAGTTCTTACAGAGAACAATATTATTAAACTTTCTAAATGTAATTTAGTATCCAGCTATTATTGAGGTAACTATGTTCATATCAACCAATTAAAAAAATTGCGGGTAGCTCATGCCTGATCAGTAATGAAGTGTATAGGCTATTTGTTTGGCTTATGATTTTGTAATGTATAAGTTTTCACTGCTTTTATCAGTGTCAAAAACGTCTTTCTGATAGAATATTCACAACCCTTGTAGGAAAAATGACAGTTCTCATGACAAGGTAACAATTCCGATTATGAAAACAAATGGTGTAAAGAAAAAATTACACTTCCACTAGTTTTCTTCAGCAGAGAAAAATAATCTGGAAAGTTCTGCAGTACCCTACCCATAACTAAAAATCTGCTACATCTCCAGCCAATATATGACTCAAGAAGTAAGCATCAAATGAGGCTTAGCTGCTGACTGCCCCATCTGGGAGCTTCGAGAGTTCAGCTATTCTGGGCCCATTTTGTGGAATATTTTACCCATGGAGTAGTCCGCGCAAGTCGGAAACAGGAATCAAGAAATATAATTCAGATGCTTCCAGCTAAATAATTTTAAAATAACAAAAGCCAGTTCTGAGACTGTAGTTAAGGGGTGGTCACTATTATCCAGAAAGGTCCTGCTGTATCAGTGGGTTTTCACTGCCTAATTAGGTGACTAATTAGAGGACTGATTGGCTGAAGAGTCCCCACACCTGGGTTTGGACAGCTGACCTAAAAGTTACCCCAAAAACCTGCACACACACCGGCCCTTTGCCGATAAGAGGGGGCACCGCTACTCTAGGTATTCATTATTTTATTTATTTATTTATTCAAATCATGCATTTTTGTACATTTTTTCAGTCTGTAAGAAGCTGTTAAAATATTTCTCTTTATTCACCTGTTTACTTCATATGAGTGGTTTTATTCTTCTGCTTCTGCTTAACATCATCCTAGGTGGTAAAAATTATATTTGCCCAGAATGATGACTATCCAGCAGAGCCTAATTTAATACTAAATGACAAAACAAGTGCTATTACTGCATTGTATTATTGCGAGAGCTTCTTGCACGTACTGTAAATGTTTTAAAGCTGCAGAAACTGACACCCACCCACCCCATATGTCATTTTGGAGACAGCATGTAGAAGATAATGACATTCCAGCATTGTGGAAGATGGACTCCACATTATTCAAATTTGACATTGTTGTAAAACTCTTCCATGGGACAGGGGGAAATCTGATGTTTGCGTTTAATGAAAAGTATTCTTTTCCTGAATTTCCTCGATCCTTCCTCTTGTTAGTCAGTGAAATTGGATTTAGGTTTAACAAGATTGGTTGCCAATTTCTTTCTGCCAATATTTAAATCAGAGTTTAAATCTTCTTGTCGACACATTGTGATCGCATGTAATACATGACTTCAGTTCTAAACAAATATTGTGCTCATTTCAATGTGTTCATTAAAACAAGAATTCATTTTGCTCCTAGTTGCTCATTTATTTTTAATTACACTGGAAATCATTAAGAAAATACATATTTGTGCTGATTTCTGAGATGTTTTATTAAAGAATTATTATTTTAGCAATAGGAATGTGTTGCTTTGGTTATGAAATTATTCATCTGAAAGCTAGAAGCACATTCCTTTGCTGATGGCATCCAGAACATTCTGCAGAATGTGGACGACGCAGCTGTTCTAAAGATAATTCATCAGCTGAAGCTTCCTGTTTTGTTTCAGTTGTTTGTCAGCCAAGCAAACCACTGAGGCACATAAAAGCACATGAATTTCTGCTTTGACACTGACACTCTTTTTATTCATTTTTATTTTCCAACCTTTAATCGTATTTTTTTTCCCTGCATCACTGACCCTCTATGGTTGTTCTTGAAAATACATTTCAAAGAGTATGTTCATTTTAGTATTTTATTTCAGATTGGTTTTGCTTGACAAGACATGGAAGCTTGTTTTGAAGATAATCATGAAATTAATAGCACTGAAAAAAACCTCAGAGAATGGTTACATATCTTTTTTTGCTTTTATAATAAGAATTGCCATTTTAATGTATCTTTGCTAGATACTGTATATGACCATTTGATAGAACAAATGTTTAAATGAGCTTTCATGATCCATGTAAGTATATTTGCATTATTCCATGTAAAGACTTCATGTAAAATATTTTTGTGATCTTTTCTTATGTGTCTGTGCATTTTCTAACTTTGCACCCTGGTCAGGTATGCAGGTTCACCTAGAGTCCATGCCCCACAGCACAGGGCGTGAGGCAGGGGTATGCCCTGGATGGGATGCCAGTCTATCACAGCGTGCATGTACACAACCTCTGATATGCTACAAGCAGATTAGACACCAATTAGCTACAAGTCTTAACCTATAAACTAAATGTGTTTGATCTGCAGGAAGAAACCTGCACAACACAGTCAAAACATGTAAACTCCAAAGACAGAGATTAAGTTGGAATTTGTTCCCTCAGCAATAGTGCTGCCCCCATATCCTTATCTCTTATTACAGGTAAAACTCAGCAACTATGTATGTCTTTGCTGGTATTTTGAAAGGTCATCATTCATTTTGTTTGAATGGATTCCGCCTGTTAAAAAATTCTCTTTTCTGTGCATTAGCACAGTGAATCTGACATTGGAATGTGACCCTCCTGGAATTTTTACAAGGAAAATCCTGGTCTGGCTCCCCTAGTTAGCAATCTGGGAATGCTAAAAGTTCATTGAAGCAATCTGACCCGATACACGGCAGATTTATCAGCCGGTGGGGACCATTTGGGATTGTAAAACATGAGGTGAAGCCAGGACCATTAAGTGCAGTAATCGGCCATGTTCGGCGTGATACTGCAGTCGTCCTTCATTATGTTTCTGCTTGAGAAGCTGCTCCTGTCCTGTCGTGGGGGGGGGGGGGGGGGGGGGGGGGGGGGGGGGGGGGGGGGGGGGGGGGGGGG
>JABFEA020000036.1:8962713-8990221 GCA_019775915.2 Cyphomyrus plagiostoma | reverse complement strand
TTTGGGTTTGTAAAAAATGTTGTTTAGCCATGTCCATTAAGTGCAGTAATCGGCCATGTTTGGGGTTTTAATGCAGTCGTCCTTAATTTTGTTTATGGTTGTGAAGCTGCTCCTTTCCTTTATTCCCCCCCCCCCCCCAAGTTGTTATTTACACATTTATGAAATGAACAGCCGCACCAGATGTGCGACTTTCAGGAGCTGATTTACTTCCAGCACCCCCCCCTTCCCATTTCCCTAAATAGTTCTGAGAAGGTGTCGAGCCCAACGGCACATGTAACGCTCATCTTTCTCCTTACATGGAACATTTTCATCTTCTTAGATTACGTTCTTGGAAACAATTTGCTGCAAAGCAAGTTGTCATCACAGGAAAATAAATAAATAAATTAAATAAGTACAGATGCATAAAATGAGCTACATTTTTAGGTCCACTGGTTCAATTTACAGTGCACATACTGGGCAATTTAACAGTGTGTACAGCGATTCAGCCTAACTCCTTTCCAAATGGGTTATATTGACTGATTTTTCTAATGATCCTCCTCCGGGAGACGGGAGAATCACATGAAGTTAAAGGGTGGAAGCATTACAATAGCCTTCACAGTTTCTTAGGTTCATTAAAATAACATCAGCCTTACTTTTGTTGAAGAACAAGCGAGAAACAGCAATTTGTCAAAGTTCCGTTCTTTTTTCCTGCTATTAATTTCCATGTTGCACAGCATTTTCCTAATGATAAATGTGCTTCTCAAAAGAAAAACCAGAGGTTACAAATGTATCCAGCCACAACGAACAAAGCACCAACAATTGATTTAAATGAAAAAAAAAACAGCTTTATTGTCACTTTCATGAGTGCTTGCATTTTCGAGGGTTTAATTCAGTAATCACTCATTTTTCACTATTTTCCAGGGAAATGTCTTTTCAATGTAACCCTGTATTCCAAGGAAAGCCAATTGTAGCCAATTTTATTCCCATAATGTGTTTATCTGCTGTATTTGCAAAAGCATTCCTCTTTTACAGAGGAATTTCTCAACAATACTTATTATTATTATTATTATTATTATTATTATTATTATTATTATTATTATTATTATTATTATTATTGTTGTTGTTTCAAATAACAGTAATAATAATAGGGATTGTTGAGAAACTAATAATAATAATAATATATTTTACAGTTGGATTTTTTTTATATAGCAGACACTTGGATTAATTGGGGTTAAGGGCCCAACAGTGAAATCAATCTGCCGACCAGTGACCTCCTGAACACAGAGTCCTAACCCACCAAGCCAAATAAATTTACTGCTTAAATTCATTGATGAATAATAACTGGTGTCTTTTTCAGCATGGGAATTCATATGGGTTAAGCTAATTAACACTATTGTGGCAAATGTTGTGTTATTATTTTATGTCATGCCAATTCTTTGCACAGGTGCTGTTTTTCCCTTCAAGAAAAGGTTAGGATGATCACACTTTTACTCTGGAGCAAAAATAACTCTGGTACATAATGCCAAGTGCTTGTCATTTAAGGAGAGAATTACTGAAAATGCTGGTATATAAAAATAACTTCATATGTTGGCCATATATTTCCATTTTTAAGTGGCTTTATGATGGCTATGCAACAGTCCATGATATTTGGTTTTTGTATCATTCAAAGGGAATTTAACTGAAGGTACTAAATGTCCATTAGTAAAATACCCTTTTCTACAAAGGACCTAACATATTGATAGATCTTTATAAGCTTGATTCATATGAATATTATCAGGGCAACTTTGTACCGGTCAAACTTTGGCGACATGATCACTGAGGAGAGGTACATTAAAATGAACAAGTGTCCCCATCCCTAGTAGCCACTGTCATCTATTTTGGTGACAGGGGCAAAAAGGAGAAATGTAATGTGCATTAATAAGCAGTTAAAAATGTACATGATCATGTTGTGTTAGGTGATAATAATTAAGCAGATGTTTCTCTAATACTATATTTCAGCAGAAAAAAAATCAGGTCACAGTGTTAAATATTTGCTATGTTATTTATGAATATAAAATGTACTAAACACAATTTTCAAAGAAGAGTTTACAGTACATAGGCTTTTCTATTTGATGTAATTTGCAAAGCCCTCAATTTAATATCAAATATTTTAATTGCACAAAATGAATTATTTGTTAGTCCCTTATTTATGAAACATTTTGGAACATAGAAATGTATAACTAACTCACACTGACACATCTGCCTCCATTAGCCAATTACATATTTTAAAAAGATGGGGTGACATACTAGGGGCCTTGGAAATTCCACTACGATGCATGAAGCATTTCTTGGTGTCAGCCATTTTTTTATGGCAAAAAAAAAAAAAATACAGATCATGAGTAGCGAGATGATAGGTAGATGGCAGCAAAAAGTTATTCCCAGGAGCAGAATCTTCCGCATGGCAGCCCGTCCCTATTCTCTTCTACCCTGTGTTAGCAAAAAATGCATGAAATATATTCACATCAAGTGACAGATACAGCACGCCAGAGTGCTTAAAAGCTTCTCATTGCAGGAAATGTGTCCTTGTCCCTGGTGGCAAAGTATTCACAACCCCCAGCCTTATAATAATGTGTAGTTTAAGGAAGTGAGATCACAGATTTCAGCACAGATCACATGTAAATATAAACAGACATGTAATGAACTGTTTCAAGCAGATACACTAAATCTGAAATTTGTATTTAATATATGCATTACTGAGTTTCATGTCCTGTTCCTGGTTTAAATTTAATCCATCAATTTGTAAACTCAAAACCAATGACAACAAATAAAATTATTTATGCTGTTTCACTGACATCTTAACCTTCTCTGCCAAACAATATAAACACTAATGTATTACATCTAGCCTTAATACAAAGTAATAACACATTTCCATTCAAGTTATAATTAGGTTTGTAATTATATCTTTGTGGGGACTCTCCATTCATTTCTACGGGTAAAACTCTAATCCCAGCATGAAGACCGTAACCCCAACCCAACCGTAACCTTAACCATAAGTAACCATACGAAATACAAGACTTGTATTCACAGATCTTTGTGGGGGGGGCCTGAAAAATGGTCCCCACAATGTCAAAATTACGTATTTGTTATATTGCGGGGAACATTATAATCCACACTAACACACAGGCACGCACGCCGGCACACACAGAGACACACACACACACATTATGGGAATTTTCAAGACACCAATTAGCCTAGCTGCATGTCTTTAGACTGAGGGTCAAAACCCATGTGACTAGGACTACTGTTGGAAGATGCACGTGAGGCTGTGATGGTCACACTGCCATACAGTACAGTGTTTTCCTGTGGTAACTATCATAGAGCACACACTATGTAGTGCTGTGCTGCTGGGCGCACAGCTGACCCGAATTTATTTTAACATACATTTACTTAATTAAAAAGAAAATAAAACTTCGGTTGTATGTGCACATTATCGTAAGTCACATAGATTGTAAATTCGGGACAGTCAGTATTATATTTTACAGGGCCCCCAAGTCTTTCCCCCTGGGAGGCAAAATCTACTAAGAGGAGCCTGTCGGCAGGGTCGCCGGATAACCCGTCAAATTTATTTCTGGCTACATGCTTGTATAGAGGGGAGGAGAGTAGGGGAGGTTAAATTCTAGTTAGAAATGCTGTGTATATATACATTGGATTCTGTGCATTTCATAGATTACGCTGACACTGACTAAAAAATGATAAAGTTCAAATATCCCTCATATAGGGTGGGGTTCTGCTGACCCAAGTCAATAACATCAGAGCATTAATGCGTCCATCCATCTCCCGTAACAGCTTATCCAGCACAGTATCATGGAGAAACCAGGACCTATCACCGCAAGTCCAGGGCATGAATCAGGAAACCGCCTGCATGAGATGTCTGCCCATCACGGGGCACACACACGCACATGATCAAGCACTGTGGGCAATTTAGAAACACCAACAGAAACACTTTACTTAAAGCTGTCATTTATAATGCATTAGAAATATCTTCTTAATGCATTATAATGGTCGCTGTAAGAATTAATAAATCATTACAGCATTTTCTATTTAGAGTCATAAGGCATTATGGTGTTGATTATAATATTTCATAAATGCCAATGAAGCTCTCACCTATGATGCATTAGAGATACCTTCATAATGCATTATAATGTTTGGTGCAAGAATTAATAAAGCATTACAGCATTTTGTATTGACAGCTATAAGGCATTATAGCGTTGATCATAATATGTCATAAGCACCAATGAAACTCTCATTTACGATGTACTATTGATACTTTCATAATGCATTATAATGGATTTACAGATCTAAGGATGCTTTATACTGCATTATATAGGTGTCTATAGTGCATCATTGATGAGACCTTCATAAAACATTCATAATTTATAATAAACATGGTTATAATGTGTCACGTTCTGCCCCTCCCTACTTCTTCGTGTTTCCCTTGAGTGTAGCTTCTAATCAGCCGCGGAAGAAGCTTGTTAGTTTTACTTCTGGTTCTTCCCCTCTTGTTAACCAGCTACAGCTGCCTTGCATTTACTCTGCTGTTAGTCATGTATATTAGCATCGCTTAGTCCTGTTCTCCCTGTTCAGTCATTGTTATCTGTCTATGTGTGCTGCCCTGCCTGGTTTCCACAATAAACTCCCCTGCGAGGGCTTGTACCTGCTGACAGCCTGCACTTGGGTCGTCCTTCTCCCGCCGTGACATGACAGAAATGACTGAACCGCAAAGAAAAACCCACAGCCGTTCTCCAGACCACCTGGAAGAATCAATAGACTGCGTACCCTGACTGATCCCTGGGAACACTCACTTGTGTGACCGGTGGTGGTACTGGTCTAGCACCAGTGAAGAACCCATTGCCACCCCTCTACCTGCCATCACCCCTGCTCCAGATCAGAATGTGGAGTAAACTGTTCACGTTCTTCCCGGAATAGTACACGAGCTCCGTGGAGATGCCTGGCTTCAGGAGGTACAAGCAGTGGCCACCCTGTTGCACCGGATAGAGATGGACTTGGGGGCAATCTCCGCGGCATCCACTTTCCCAATGATACAGGAGATGACTGGGGCATTGTTTGCTTTACACTGGCGAGTGAGGCAGGAGACTCGATCATTCAACCTGCAGCCAACAAAGGAGCTATTGTCTGAGTTGCTCCCTTCCTCTGTTGCTTATTCTCCTGCCATGCTCATTTTGCCCGAATCCCCAGGTGAGCCCACTGCTGAGCGGACTGTTAACCCATCCGACCTAGCCCTACCCAGGGAAGGTTGCCTACACTGTTGTAATCTCCGTGCACAGCCCAGGAAGTAAGGTCTGCACCGGTACAAGGGCACCCGACTTGGACGAGGCCGCCATCGCTCTGCTGACGTCCAGCCTCAAGAAAGCTGCCAGTCTGCTGGCATCCGGACCCAAGAAGGCCGCTGCTCTGCTGGTGTCTGGCGTCCGGCCCCGAGAAGGCCACTGCTCCGTTGGCATCTGGAAGCTGCTGCTCCACTGGTGTCCATCCCAGAAAAGGCTGCTGCTCTGCTGGCATCTGGCCCAGAGAAGACAAACCTGCTCCTGTTCTCCATCAATGGAGCAGGTGAGATCTCTGCCGCTGACGAGCCCGGTTTCAAGAGAGGCCACCGCGCCGCGGCCCAGAGGAGGGGAGATCTCTGCTGCCCGATGTCCCTGCTGTGCCTTGTTCCCCATCTGAGGCACCTGCTAAGCTGTGCTTGCCAACAGAGGGTCCACTGGCAGCCCCTTGCCATACCCCACCCGTTACTGGAGATCCAGGATGATTTTTTCGGTGGTGCCCTAGTCCCAGCTCACTCCCAGGTGTCTTTTCTGAACCAGTCCAGGCCTACCTTGCCCTGCCTGCAGCTGTTGCCCGGACAGCTTCTGCCTGCCTTGCCCTGTCCACAGCCACTGCCTAGATGGCTCCTGCCTGTCCTGTCCTGCCTGCAGTCGCCACCAAGATGGCTCCTATGACAACTGTCCTATGACATTAAGTAACCCAATCAACTGTTTAATGCACTTTTCATATTCAATACAAAATTACTGTTACAAGAAGATATGTCCCCAGCAATGTGCTAAAGTAAGTGTGTAATTTATATAACTCAGAAATGTATTTATCAATCCATCTATCTATCCATATTCATTTTCCGCACTTGCTTTTAAAGCCGTAAAATACGTCGCTATGCTAGACACACTTCACCCTGGGGTAATCGTATTGCCTGGGTTAAATTGCAAGAGTTTTAAAATATCTACTCCTATGTACTCTTGTTATAACTGCATATGTACTGCGAGGTATTAGTGCAGGTATTTCTGACGAATTCGACCGACAGAGCCACTAAGGTCTACTCCAATGAGTCTTCAAGATTCAAGGGCAGGAATGACGGGCCTCTGCATGCTCTCTGTGAGCTCTGTTCGTTTCCTCTCAGCCGCTTCGCCGACTAGCGTGGCAGGATTGCAGGCGGTTTCTATACAAATTCAACAGGCAGTCTAGCGTAACAACCATGCAACATTGGCTAAACCGGTGGAGAAACACTGAGGTAGGGCAGCCGATAGTTTCAGCCAATGATGGAGGAAGGTGCTGCACAATCCAAGGAATGATGCTCTCCTGAGATTTGGTCAGGAATACATTACAGAGTCATTAGATTAATAACATTGCACTCCACTGTAAATATTGAACTGATGCCAATTTAAATAATAATCTGTCTGCAAAAACATGAATACAAATAAATGTGTTCATAAATAGAACTCCTGTATTTTCAGGTACAACAAAGGAATGTGCAACAATTTAATTTCTAAGCAATTCCCATGCAAATCTAGAGCTTGCCAGTGTCAATGACTGTAGCCAGTAGCATATGAAAATATGGTTCTATCAAATATATATTGGCAGCTACAAAGGTATTTGCCTGAAGTAAGAAGTATGAATGTCACATAAGCCAAATGCTGTAAAATAGCCTGCTTCTTCCCCTGAGAGTCTTCATCTGATAATCTCCATATGGGGGTTACGTGACTTAGAACCTTCTGGATTTCCTGGGGTGGGGGGGCTGCTCTTTAAAATTATTAGCTAGGTCCTACCCCCAGTGCAGTGTACATTGAGGCACAGCCCAAAGACATCTCTCATCAGGGTTTCCACGTAACACAGCTTAATGATTAGTAACCGGGCAGTGTGCATCAGAATTACAGATGGAGGAATCGCCACATAAGTGACTTGCATGTCCTAATAGGCCCTTCTTTTTCTGGGATTAATAGTTACTCCGAGTAGAGTCTGCTACTTATCTGCTTCAAGGCCGCACCAGCCCACTGCCACTCCATAATAAATTGCCATATATCGTAATAGATTCTCAGTTTTATTGTTCGTTCCTGGTGCCTGAGTTCCACACTTTTGGTTGATATAATGGTGCCAGTCTGGGGTGGGGTGGGGGGGGGGAATCGCTGAGTAAGCATTCTTTCATACAATCGAGCTCTCTTTCTCCCATCTGTGATCCTAGAGAAAGCTGGGACAATGTCCTACAAATCCTGAGATGGCTCATGCTCCATAAAGGAAATGGGAGGCGGGTATTGATGGATAAATATTGATTTTTCTGGATGGGTAGGTACTTGTATTAAGTACTTAACGTTACTCTGGAACAGAATACATATATGGGGCAATCTTAAAAAGTTTTTGTACAGATTCTAAAATACATTTAAGATGGAAAATACAGATTTTGCAATTGGGGGAAAAAATTGCAACCTGGTCCTCGTTTCATTCCATGGATCGTAAGACATACACATTGAGTATTTTGCTCACGGAAGCTTGTCAGCTTCTGCGGAGGAAGCCTGGTTGAAAATGTCAGACTCCTCATTCGTAGAAAGCAGGTCATATGAGACACAAATGATTGTTTCAGTTTTGGTGATCTAGAAACAAGTAAACATTAAAACTGCTAATAACTACAGAAAGAAACACGTTCCTGTGAAAATTATTTACAAACACACAAATGCTGTATTGTATTACATATTATAATGGAAAAATATCTTGTTAATCTGAAATTTGTTTCAGTTATTACTGTTAGTTTGGCCTTCAGCTTGGCTTAGGTTAATTGTGATAATCAAATCAGAATTAAATATAGGAATTAATTAAATATATAAATTAATATTTTATACTGGAAAACTATGAAAAAAGTATTTGATTTTAAGATGACTAATACCTTGTCTATAACACTTGTACTTTTTTGAATTTGTTGCCACTTCTTTTTTCATCACTTAAATATACCTGAATATAGCTTAAACAGAGCTGTATGGTAAGCAAAAGAACACATTCTGGTGAATGCTTTGCTGAAGAACAGTGACAATAATGGGAACAGCTTGTTAGATGAGGATTCGGGTCACGTTTGAAGCAAACTGCCTGGACTGTCTTTAAACAGCTAGGTCCTTTTGGTCTTTAAAAGGGGGCAGTTTTTTTAAATAAGTTATCACAAAAAAAATCCAAAAAATATTGCAGTTCTGTCAGATATTGGAGGTACAGTGTGAAAAAAAAAAAAAAGAAAAAGAAAACAACGGCTCACACCTGCATGGTAACGTACGACTTCCCAGCTACTCTTTGTTAAAGGACAGAGAGCGTCTCCGCAGCCCCCCCGCCCCACCGCCAGCCCCATCCCATCCGGTCTCTCCTGATGAGGTAAGCATCAGCAGCTGCAAACGTTTATGAGAGCTCTGGGTGCTGACAGACTGCACACCATGCGGGTGTTTGCCGCTGTCCACTCGCAGTGGTGCTGAACTTCCCATTGCTCGATTACTTGCACCTCTCTAGACTATATCGCAAAAACGGCACCACGTGGCTTTATAAAAATAAAGCCTACTTTTGCCCGTAAATAAAAGGTTCGTGGTTTCACATTGTGGTACCTGGATATTTGCACTGAAAGGGAAATGTGCTAGACTTTGTGTAGCTGTGAAGCTGTGTAGGTCTCAGGTTTAAGAAGGCTCTTTACTTACCAGACTCATTTATAGGTTAGCTAGAACTGGTTCACAGAGTCATTCTGTCAAACCTATTAAACTTTAACTTCATAGTAGGGTTTTAGGAACTATTGCTGCTACTATACTGAGAGGTTCAATTAGGTAAATGTCAGGTAACCATTGGTCCTAGAATGAAGAGGCCCAATGTTTTTTTATTTGTTTTTGTATTTAAACGTTTTAAACAGTGTTCAAATTTTGGACAGTCAACAAAATATATCTCAGTGACAGTATAGCACTGCTGTATGGAGTTCCAGGCAGGAATTGACCTTGGGGTAATTGTCCGAGGGCCCTGTATGATAATGCAACATTGCTCTAAAGCAGAAAGAGCTCTTCAGACGTTATAGTATATGCATCTCTGGAGAAAGTAGATGATCATTTATACACATAGAAGCACAAGCGATGCATGGCAGGATCACCAGAGTGATGCATGTGAGAGGGAGAAAGAGAAAGTTCATCAAAAAGTGGACAAACCCATTCACTTTAGCTTAGAATGATGTCATGGGGAGAATCGGTAAACTTTGAGTGCAAAATTCTAAGAATAGAAACATACCCTCCTCACTTAATGACCCAGCTGTTTAATGACTTCTTGGACTTACGACCAGCTTTCCAACCAGTCTGTATTGTATATTAGAACCAATTTCCTCTGTTTTGTTTGTTACAGTATACAACATTTATAAATTCACTAGAAATGTTATAAACGGTGAAAAGGTGACATTAAAACAATATCTAAAGATGGCAGACACAAGCCCAATATCAGGACAGTATGCTTAAAATATCGATAGGGGCTGTTCCTCCTCATTTGTCAATTAGCTTAACCACCTGGTTATAGGAACCGAACTCGGTCGTTAGATGAGGAGTGTCTGTATTTTGTTTGTTGAGAAAGGACATGCTCTAGAAAGCAGCTTATGTTTATGATGTTAAATGTTTTCTGCTGGGTTTTGGTTATACGTTAGCCTGGTTTTGAGCACCCAGGGAATACTCATGGCTCAGGTATGACAAAAAAGGTGAAAAGCAGAAAAAAAACACATGCGGAGGTCAGTGGAAGAACTGCTGGAGGTTTGTGTGTTTTATAATCCTGCACCATACTCTAGACAGCACATTATTTCCTTTCCGGTGAATTTCAAGCTCTGGCCTGCAAATGCATCTGAAAAGCAGCACCGACGTAACATTTTTTTATACAGGGTCAATTTCCTGTGTCAGGGTCAATTTCCCCTTTCACTCTTGCCTCTGGTCAGCATACATTTGATTACTGATTCGACGGAACGTGGTTGGTTAGCTCTGGGTAAGCTCTATCAGCATCCTCATTTTGGAATGGGGACACTTAACGTCTACGCGTACTTTGCATGTGCTACGCGTTATTTCTTTTAATTGAATTTCTATGTACCTCTGAACTCGTTCCTCAGCTTCTCAGTTCTCTGTGGGTGCTGGTTGGGGAAGGGAAATGGCCTGCTGTGATTCATTTGAAACTTTGAGTGCTCTCCAAGACCTCACCTGCATGGGGCTCCCTCTAAGAATGGAAATGGCGTGTGGAGGTAAGAGAGCGTAATCCCCGATTCGCTGCATGTATGCTACATGCCATGGAACAATTCTAAATCACTATGGAATTAGTTTGTTTAATAAAGATAAGAAACATGCATTGAGGAGCCATAACATGTAGTTATTTTATTTTTGCCTGCATAATGGGCCTCAAAGAAATCGCTATTAACAATAATCCACATTTTTGTGGATTTGTTTTTTCTTAATCAGAAAGACCTTTCATTCAACACAAATCTGATGTTTGGTTCTCCAGATGCAATCTGCGGAGCCTGTTATTCTAATGTCTTATTCAGTGGATGCAGCCTATATTTAATAAGAATAATGCAGCCATGTTTTATAATGGGTTTGCATGCTGGGTAATTTTTTTTTAACTTGAATTTTATTCAAAGTCATCCAAGCTTTACAAATGTCCCTAGTTTGACAGTCAGCTAATTATATACTTACCTAGTCCATGTAACAAAACTGTTTAAGAAATCAAAAGTCAGTAATTAATAAACAAACAAAAATCTTTGTGTTTCCTCTCATCGTACAAAGATATCCACTTAGGTGAATTAATATCTGAAAATTGCCTGGAGAGTAGGTCTTGTGTGCGAATGAGTGTGTGTCCTGGCATCCTGCCCAGGGTGTTCTAACCTGTCTCATGTGCCATGTTTCCTAAACTGTTTTTCCAAAGGATGGAGGAGTGAGTGTAGCTGAATGGTAGAGCTTGAGTTTAAATAAAATAATAGGCATGAACTAATAATAAACGGAAAACGATCCACTCTCCATATTCCCAGTAAAGCACAGAATTATAGAGATTGCCACCAACAGCAGGGACAAAATGAAAAATGCACCATGTACTATGCTGAAAAGAAGCGGCACAATAATGCAAAAATGGCAGTTTATAGTACAATCCAGTTAACACATTCAGTCATTTCTAAGTGCTAAAGTTATTGATCATGAATGGGCCAGGAATCAGCACGCTATGGCTCAATACTGTGTTACGGATTGACGCGAAAAGGAGAGAAGAAACTTAGGAGAAAAGACACTGCGCTTGGCCCAGCTGAGGATCTGTGGTCAAGATAACATATGTGCTGGGGAAGCTCTGCGAATGCCGAGAGCAGGCCATCAAATCTGGCTGCGTATGAGATCGGGAGCGTGTCCTGAGCAGGTGGCTCTGCGTGTTGATGAGAAGTTACGGGGCGCTAACCATAATCATTTAATAAGCTACAGCAAATGCGACAAGTTACGTGTTCAATTAAAAAACATACTATAAGAATAAATCATTAGAGAGAAAGCTGTGACTAAAGTATCTAGTGCAGCAGATTAAACTGAAACAGGAGACTTCTGATGTGCTTACCCTGTTGCTCGTCCATTAGTGAACTAATTCTGTATGTTTTTTTTTTTAAAGAAAAGTATCTAAGAGCCTTACCAGGGATCAATTTAGGTATCTAGCTGTCTCACTTGGCCATTATTATAAGATTAACAGGCTTTATCTCTGATCAATGTGTAGACACCCCTGTCTTACTCAATTGATGAGAGGCCTCTTAAATCATTTGATTGAAGTGGATAAAAAGTTACATTTTAAAGCTTGATTTGAATACTGCATACCTGAATATGTGTTTTCAGGAGAATGATTGCGAGGCTTTTTAGTCATTTCTAAGGATACAGTAAAACGTTCATGTGGTAGTGTGCTAAGCAATTCAGCTATATTTTAGCTAGATTAAAGGTACTGGTCTCTGGATGTATAAGGGTTATAGACAAGGTATTACATAAATCCATCACAAAATGCTTCTGTAAAAGATGAAAGTGTCATATTTCTCCCAGATATGAATCTTATTATACCACTGCATGATTGTTGAAGACATCTCGATGATCACAGTTATTTTACTAAACTGAAGAGCTATGTATCTTAGCTGGGGGGAATAGCAAAGGCCCCAATGCTACAAAAAATAATCCATTTAAACTAATATGCCAGTATAAAACTGCCGAGTAGAAACCAGCCTTATTAATTTTACTTCAGTGCAGCATACCGAAAAAAAAAAATCTTCAAAATATTTGCCCCTATACTATGACGTGTACTGTAGTAGAACAAAACAAGACTAAATTCAATAAAAATTGAAAAATTATATTTATTGGGTGCATGTCACAAAACCGAATGGAGTGCCCACAGCACAATGCACACTGTGCAGCACTCCAGGGCTGGGGGCTGGAATACCACCCGGCACTGGGTGTGTGAAGTTTGCATGGTTCCCCTATGCTGTGTGGGTCTCCTCTGGGTACCCCGTCTCCTCCTACAGTCCGAAGACAAACTGTTATATGAATCTGTCTCTCTAAATCGCCCTTATTGTTGGATTGTGTATGTGCGTATGAAAGTTTATGCCCAATGCGATCCCCATGTGAGGGGCACCACTGCAGTGCATGACAGACGCCGAGCTCACTATAACCTGAATCAGGATTAGACGGTATAAACATTGTAGAAGATGTATGGAAATACAACACACAACCCTGAATCACGGTGGCCAACTCTCACACATCTGGCGTGGCACTCCCATTTTCACATTCTCACACTCAGGCAAAAAATCTTACGGCAAATCTATATTAATCCATTGTAAACCTAAAATTAGCTACATCAAAAGCGTTGGGGTAGTTGGCAAAACCTAGGCACTATTTACAAGGTAATAAAACTGTTACATGCAATGCAATGCAATTTTATTTATATAGTGCATTATCACAACATTACATTGTCCCCCCGATGAGTAAGACAAAGGCGACGGCGGCAAGGAAAAACTCCCTAGGAGGAAGAAACCTTGGGAGGAACCAGATGCATGAACAGAACCATGTTAATGCATGTGCACATGTGTGCAAACTTTCTCTAATTGAAAATCTCACTCCAGCCAGCTGACCAAAGTTGGCAACCCTGTTACATGAAACAAAAATATTTAATTTTCCGAGAAATACAACACAAGGTCATTGTGGAAATGAAAGGGTCAAGTAAAGTGATGCATCTTGGACGAGTAAATTCAACTAGCTTTTTGCATTTCACATCAGAGTGTGCATAATCGCCATTTTCTTGCTTACTAACTGTGTGTCTGGGTTGTTATCGTCTGCGTGACTCTCCCTTCAGGCGAGCAACACTGCTGCGGCTTCCCCCTGCTAAACCTCTCCCACCCGCCACTGCGCACACGACTGCGCCTATCACAGCAGCATCTATTTTCAATCCCCAGCACAAAATACTCAATCACACCCTTACATTACACCTGGTCCACTGGAATATTATGCAGCAGCAGGTAGAGTAAGCGGTTACTTGGCTCCAGATTCAGTGGTGGGCATCTGTAAGATATGCGTTTTCACAAATCGGGACCTTCCTTACCAGCATAGATTTGCCACGGTTTGGTTAGGAAACTCGGTCAGCTGTCACAAATGATAAGCCCCCGTTCACAACAGAGTCTATGATTGTCACACATATTTCATTCAAAATGGATCGACTGCAACAACAGTAACACGGGTAGCTTCCTGCTCCTTGACATTTGACAGCCTCTGTGTCTCCACAGCTATTTACGATGTCAATGAATTACTATCAATTAAGCTTTTTGAACTGTCAGACATGGAAACTGTCAGAGAACGTTTTTGATTGCTGAGTTCTACTATTTGCTATAGTGAATTCTACAGAATAGTTATGATCATGTGTTTGTGTGAGTGAATGCATTGCAATTGCACATTTGTGTAGCTGATTAATTGTTGTGTATTTCAGTGTATATTACTCTACCAAACATCCCAAATTTGGTACCATTTAGTATTATGTTTAGCGGCTGCATAATTTGATGAGCGTGGTAAAGCGATCTGAAAAGACAATAATACATTTTAAAAGGACAGACAAGCACAGTTTTATTAAGGACTTTTGCAGAGACATGAAGTGAAGTTGCCATGTTTACTTTCTTTATGGCCTTTTTAGAAGGTACTGGATACATTGTAAACTGTGAACAATGAATGGCTTTATGAGCAAGGTATACAAAAACACTTTTATTGTGGCAAATTGCAGTAAATTCACAGGGTCATTGACTGCATGCATTTGTTTGCAATATTTTCTTCCATACATTATAACTATAAACAATTGTACTATAATACTAAGAAGATTAAGTTCTTATTGTTTTATGAAGTAACGCAACACTGGATGGGATTTTGCATCATGCATATGTATCTCATTGCATTATTTGTTTTGCCTTGCTATAGAGTATATCCATCACACATTATAATTGTGTAGGCAATAAATCACAGAAAGTTGAGAACACGAGACTGTAACATTTAACTTGTTCAGAAAGTTTATTGTAATGCTTAAAAATAATTCAGTATATCTGCATAGATTTTTTTTTCGTTGAATACTTGTAAATGATTATCATTCACCAACAAAATAGAAGTGATAACATCTGCAGAAATCCTGAAATAAACAACAGATAGGATTGTTGAGCTGATCATGAAAGATATGCTGCATTTGAGATGTAACTGCTGTCTTTGAGGACTAAGATTACAAATACATCAACCAAAAACAGAAATATGGGTAATATATCAATGATTTTTTGTTTCATTTTTGTGATCTACTGAATGATTATGATATGTTCCCTATGATCCTTACAAGGAGAAGTGTCCTAAAGAAGTTGGATGGATGGATGGATGGATGGATGAAAAGTACTTTATTCTTGATTTAAATGTACATCACGAAAAAACAATTCAAGTGTATTTCATTTGAGTTCAGTCTACTTGTGCCTGTTACTCTGGAAACATTTTATTTAAATTCTTACTGGAAGTGTGCATGCCGATCCAAATATTTGTGGTAACAACCGTAACTTTTTATTCCTTTCTAAACCACGCATCTTTAATCTATCCAATTATCTTAGAGTTATATATGACTTTCCTGTGCCCTTTCAGTCTGTTTACATACAATGATGATGTATTAACTCTGCATGTTTTTCAAGTTAATTTACCATAAAAATGATATTGCGGACAGGCACTCTTATCTGATGTCCTTATTCCCTCTAGTGTGCTTTACTCTAAATCCTTGCGATTTTCTAAGCTACGGCTCCATCTCACACACAGGATAATATTTTATCCTTTTTGACAAGTCATGGCACTTTGTGGCTCTGTGTTATATTCTCACTAGACCTGTGCTACATTCCCATCCGCTTCCTATCTTTTTTAGGAAAAGGGACCGCTAATTAACCGAAAGTTAACAAAGGTGGATGGCAAAGTCGTTTCACACGTGGCAAGATTATTCTTTATTATAACCAATAGATTTCCTGTAGTGCATGACTGAGAAGGAGGCTTATAGAAATGACCATGATGGATGACACTCGTGACCCATTTTATCTAACATGAAACACTGGGCAGAACCTGTTATACAGGACGCTCCTGCCATTTCTATTAGATGACACATTACAAGTTAAAGAGCTACGGGTCAAAAATGCAACTTCATAACTATGACTCATTTGTGTATCATTCTGTCTTCGCTTTGAAACGATGCTCTAACCTATTAACAGGAAAGCCAAATGTGGTATTCAGTAATTAACATATATTTTGTTCCTTAAAATGCGGTTTGCTTTTAATACATTATGTCTTGACCGGATCTCCCTGTCTGTTTACTTCAACATGTACATGGCCCCAAAAAAGTAAAATAAAACAAAAACCTTACAACAGCAGTTTTATTTATGGTGCGAGGAGGCTCATCTTTCTTTGACCAAGAAGGTCTCTTTGTGAATGCCACTGGTGAATTTATCCTACCTAAACAAAGTTGTGACACATATACCTATTATACAGCCTCCATGAGTACGTTGGGTGTAATGCAGTACCATTTCCACAGTAGTCCTGACCTTTCACCCTTGTTGGTGACATGCCATTAACTAGAAGTATTGCACTCTGGTTCCCCTACCATCATTCACATATGCCTCTATCAATTCTTTTTTGTCTTTTCGAAGGTGGTACACACCCAAATAGATGCCATGGCCAAGTCTGTTACTTCCAGTATGTAAATATAACATACAGATATCTTTAAAAGTGGATTTTTTTTTCTTGCATTGAACTTAACATTTTTGTTCTCGGGTCTCCTCTGACAGTTGCAATTAATTGTAAAATAACAGACCAGTCCCAGAGGCACATGGCAGAGCCCCGCTGAATACACTGCGGCATAGCCCTCAGCGATAATTCCGTTCTCATGCATTTACTTTGCTTGCCATGATTTAGGAAAACTATTTAATAGAGATCATGAGTATCAGGGGCTGGGGAAATCGAGGTTGCCTTTCCTTTCATTTCTCCTGTCAGTCCTCCGATGCTGCGTAGATGCCATCACACCAGCCTCTGACTTTCATAGTGTTGGTCGGGAGGCTAGGAAATCCCACCTGAATCTCATGCACAAATTTGGTGTGAATGCATAATGAGAATCAGCCCTGCAACAGTGTCTATTCTAAATAATGAATATTATCAAGGATAGCTGAAGGACTAGTGTTCTTCTCCTGTAAGCGACCCAGTGAAAATCTAAATGAGCTTATAGGGTAAATATTTAATGAAAATATATGACATCCCAGAAATTGGATTCTCCTTTTCACTCTTTTAATATCAATGTCATTGGTCATGACAGTTCTGCTCCGGATGAAATTATGTGACAGTGCTAGACTTTATACTTTAACCGGAAGATAATCTTAGAGATATTTGAGTGGACTTTTGATATTCTGCTCAGCTGATGCAAACCTTTGCAAACGGGACACCTTTTGAGCACATTCAAATAATCCAGACCACTGTTGTTCTCCTTGAGCAAAGTTAGAAGGTAACAGCATAGGTGGTCTCCAGAGATGATCGGGGCTGTTTCCTGCCATCATTGGGCTCAGAGCCATGCTGCAGAATGTACACCAGGAACACATCTGCTAAATTTATTACGCAAAGTATCTCATCGCAAAAGAGCAATTGGTTTGTGATCAAGGCCATGCAAATACTGAGCAATGAAAGCAGCTTAGTTAAACAGTGTGAAAATAATATAAAACCTCCATGAGACCGGCCTAATACAAGCAACAGCACAACAATAATGCAGTGGAGCATGAAGGATGACAAGAATAGCCCTGCCTCTATAGTCATTGTCTCTGGTTACTTCAGCAGCTCTGTAGGGAATTCTGGAGCAGACGTCTAGTTATCTCTGCAAGTAGAATGACAAGGGAAAGAAAGAGCCTTGCTAACCAAGGGGTTGGCACTCTAAACAGAAGCCTTTACCAAGTAACGGTTATCAAAAAAAGCAAGTTATGTTAGCAGGCAAACTGTACCGGTTAGTCAGCTTTACAAAGAACACCAAAACCGTGACAGAACATGTCAACAAAACAGCTGAACTTCTAGTCAGAACATAGCAAAATATTTTTCACTCTGACAGACTCTTTTGCCAATAGTTAATGCCAACTAGAATAGTTACGCCAAACCCTAAAATGAGATATCAAGCAAAAGTCTTCAGCCTATAGGATAAATGTCAGTTGGTGTTGTTGTCTGTGGCTTGATATATATTGTGTATATATTGTTTCATCTCTGAATTGTATTTTGATGGGTGAGACAAAAATTTAAAAGGTTATTATGTTTTTCTAGAGAGAAACAATTAACTATCCATCCTGGGATTCAATAGAAATGCATGATTAAATTTTCCGAAAATCCTTTTGAAGGATTACAACCTCAGTAATACTGTATCTGAGGCATAACGTTTTAAAATTTTAGTATAATGTCTATGTAGGGTGGTTCCAGAAATGTCTCAACCTCAGGTACTGTTCAAATTCTGCATGTACAAGTATGCTGACTTCAGACTGAAATCACAGAGATACACAGAAATATAGACCAGCTGGAAAGATCTTCAGAACTGCTAAGTATAATTCGGTTGCACTTACACAGAACTTAGGACTGTGAGGAATAAGGTTTGTTGAAGATATCAGTGCCTTTTTACCTGTTTTTCAACCTCAGTTTTTGCCTGTGCAGGATGCATAAAATGTTTATGAGAATATATTACTTCCTACTGCTCTTAGCTTCAGATTCAACAAATTCACATTTGCTATGCAAATCATCCATTTAAAAATATAAAAGAATGTGCATAAAACGACAAATAAATGGTTTATGCTATCTTTTAGTTATTGTTTGGTAATAGTTCAATGTAACGAAACACCCAATAACAATGAGGAGCAAAGATCCTGGACAAATTAATTAAATCCTAAATTAAAGAAGTACTGAAATTTTGTAAACCATATGGAACAATTTAAAAATTATGTGCTAGGGAAAATTGATATCAATATTAAAAGAGATTAATTATGTCTATCAGGAAATAAATAAGTAGCCAAACAAACAAGCAAACAAACAAATAAATAGACAGACAAACAAATAAAAAAATTAATACATTAATAAATAAGACATGGTGTCATTTTTAATATATGTTGGTATTCATTATGTATGTGACGATGTCTAACAGGGCAACCTGTAGAGAGAGCACTAATGTTCCATTCATTTCCAGAGTCACACAAGCAAAAGTAAAGTTGTATAAGAATAATGCCTGGAAATTATGCTCTATACCGTATAATTGTAATGATTCCTCAGTACTCTATGGGATAAGCTTCTGAAAGCTAGACGGAGTATAAAAGCTGTCTGTTTTTCACCGAAATGGTACAGTCAATAGTTAATTTTTTTTGTGTTTTTCTCCATTCCTCTTGGTTGCATAAGTCACTGAGGTGTCATGACACTTTGGCAACATGGACTAATATGAGCGGAAACGCAATGTGCAGTGGCATCATACACACGTCAGTCATGGTCAGCGCATGACAACCAGTTCCTGCCATTGTGTCCCAGTGGCACGAAGCTGATTCCACATATCGATCCATGGGCAAATAAATAAATAAATAAATAAGTGCACGCCTGCCTGAGTCCAACTCTTGCCCTTGACAATAATGTTAGAAGGAAAAATACAGTGGAGCAGCGAGGGAAGGCAGTCAGCACGGGTTCTGCATTGTTGATCCAGAATGACATTGATAGACAGGGTTTAAAGGAAAGCTGATAGCCATGTTCGGCCTGCTGGTTTAAAGGACGGATGTGACTGCAGATTTAAAAGTCAGCAGAGCGTGAATTCGGCAGGCTATCAGCCTGAGAGGTCATACCGTGCGTAAGATATGAAGGAAAAAAAACTTTCACATAGGACTTAAGTTCACTTTTTTATTACTGTTTTATTAGTATTTGGGATATTCTGTTTTGTGTTTTGGTATTTGGTTTTGAAATTGTTACTTATGTTGATTTTTGAACCCATTTTCCCTTCAATGGGGGACAAGACCTCAAAATGTAAACTTAAGTTAAATGTCATGATGCCCCTTCATCGAAAAAAGGAAGCTTTAAATGCAGGTACACATAAGGCTGGGGATCCTGCTGTCACCCCCCAGTTAAAATTACAGCCTTAACAGTGAATGAGTCCAGAGTGTTTGTGCCCCCAATTCATGCGGCTCTTACTGACCAAAATGGCTTAAGCCTGTAATTTAAGCCATTTTTTGTCAACCATTTGTTACACTCACTTATCCTGTAGTAACAAAAAAACACAGTCTGCTTGTAAGGAAGCATAATGTTGGACATTATAACCAGTATGAGGTCCCATGAAGGTGCTGTGTTGATCGTTCGGAATTTTCTTTGTTGTTCAAACATTCCTGAGGGTACAGACTGATGTTGGGATGGACACTATGCCTGAACTCTTTTGAAGGGTATATCCAGCCTGAAGGGACTGTGGATGTTGTGTTCATTTCATATTCCAGTCTTCCAAAAAGTAACACTAGCCACTACTTCACGTTAAAGCAAAAAAAAAAAAAAAAAAACATTTCATGTACAAAACCCCAAGGTTATATTTAATATGTGTAGGCATCTTGAAAAAATAACAGTAGTAATAATTCCACCAATATTTACATGCAGTAAGCTTCTTACGGTTAACCACCATTTCTCGTTGGATTTCCCCACACCAAAGTAAATATCATTGATGTTTGATAATGTAAAATTAACGGTCAAGGTAATATACTGAATTGCATATTCCTTGCAGTGAGTTCTGTGTAACCAAATGATCGGATCAACTAGTAAAACCGCCAACTCAAACAGCTTGATCATTAATTGCTCTTTATATCAGATCTTGAATACAGCTTTCACATTTAGCCTAACAATTATGAAACTATGTTTTAGTCTTGAATAAATAATCATTCCTGCAGTCCTTGTCAAGTCACAAAATTTCCATAATCTGCTCTGTGTTGCTCCACAGAGTCCTTTTCCCCTCTGAGCATTTCACATATTGATGTATACATTATCAAAAAGTCTAGCAGTTACTTTTCACTTAAAACAGGAAATGCAAGCTCACGGGCATTCAGACATATTTAACTGTTTCACAGCAATATATATTGGCTTTTGCATTATCACTTAAATAGCTTGGGCCTTTGTCTCATCATGTTGTTTGAAAGTAAAAGAGCATGCTCCACAATGTCTCAGGGAATGTAAGGCAATGAAATAGGTAAAGCCTTCAGTGTAATTAATTACTATACATTTCCCACCCTAAAATCCTGTTATGCTTGTCTTTGCATTTAGCAAAAAATTTACTTTTCTTATTTATTTTTTTATTTAAAATGGTTGGCCTGGTCATCCTTCTTAAACCGAAAGATATTTATGGGCAGTCTCCATTTAACAGATTTATCATCTAGCTTCGGCTACTTAAAGTTAGAATCTGTGCAGCCTGTTGATTTATTGCCTTCCATTCTTGTTATATCACTTTATGAGCGATATGTTAATCGATATTCATTCACATTCCAAAGGAATGGGGTACATAAAAAATGTGGCTGATTTTTGTTATTAAACTGTGGGCATGGCTGGCATGGCTGGCAGGATGGCAGACTTTTTCTCTGTAGTTATTCCAAAGACATGGAAATTAAACTGTAGTCCTGGCATTGAACTGTTTTTGCAGTTGTACTTCTTGGCGTCGTTGGCCTTTTAATTCCTGGCATTCATGGAGAGCAAAGGGAAGGTTAGTCACACTTGGCTCGCAGCTCTGTCTAGGTCATACTTTCATTATTTAAACAATACTTCGGAACGCCACAGGAGAGGCCAAAGAGTTATCCTGAGCTTTATTGATTTTATTTTTTTTTCCCCACAGCCAGTGAGCTTCATAAACTTAGGTATGCAGTAGGAGCGAGTCACAATCACTGCAGCTCTAAAGTGATTTTTAATGTACACCCGAAGGCCTGTTAAAAAAAAAAAACCTAAGGATGAATTTCATTCATAGTAATATTTCTTTCATAATTGTTATAATAAATTCATGTACAAGTGAGGACATTTTCTCGGTTGGCTCACAATGTGTTTTCTTTCTTTTTTTGAAATTTTAGCCCCGAAGTTCACTGCATCCACGTCTTGGTGAAGGACAGACCCCCACCTGTTGTCCGCAAACCGTTGTCAGTTGACACAGACATGTGCTTCACCCATCCGCAGCCCTGTTGCCCACCCTCCTTTTCCTTTTTTTTCCCTCCTGCACTGCGCGTCGCTTGGCATATCGCAGGACAGCTAAGTGCCAGCTGGAGGAACCACGCCACCCCTGGCAGCTCACAGGCACCTGACAGGTGAGTGAAGCTGTTGTACACAGCAGCCAAAAGACATAAACCCTGGATGACTTTAAACCCAGCCCCCCACCACCCTTGTCGGCACGATGCCAATTTTGTTTGGCTGCTCTGGGCTGTGGGTGACGGTGGGCAAGTGACACGGCTCGGATTAGAGCTGTGATCAGAGCAGCAGTGCTCAGCTGGTGCCTCACAAAAGTGTCCCAGCCAACTCCAAGGCGCCTCTTCCAAGAGTTTCGACAGAAATTACCGAATGTGTTATTTTGCAGCGGTAGCTGTAAAAAAAAAAAAAGGAAAAAAAAGCCGGCCATGTCCTTCACTAGCTGATGCTAAAAGCTTCTCTGGTACCGACTCATTTATTCAAGAGCAAGTGTCCCTGAGGGCTGCAATTAATGATGAACTTATTAAGCATTATGTTACCCAGGAGGTCTAGGTTTAGCCTGATTCTGCTGTTCCTGGTAGTGTTACTTACACAGCTGTCAGTTCAGATAAGTCGGAAGCTGTATGTGTGTGTGTGTGTGTGTGTGTTGTGTGCACTTCCATGTGCATAGTAAAGAACAGGATGCTCAATGTTTTTTATTTCAATACTATATGAGGGTGTTATAAATCAATAATGATTTTGTATTTCTTCATCCAATGAGAACTGATAGTATTGTGAAGTGCAGAGGAATCTCTCTGTAATAAACATTCTGATTGGTTGTTCATTCATGTAACAAACAAAGTGTTTTAAGCACTGAAAACAGAAGCTGTGAACTGTTATCACATAAGGTGTTTCAGATGAACAGCTGCTCATAGTCTAGTCCCAGGTTAGCTAAATTACCCCTCTTAGCAGTTTTACAATGCAAAGCATAAAATGGCACATTAAATTTAGGAGAGGCCCTCAAAGTCTCCAGTAGTCAGCTGGCATTCGTTCAGCACATTAGGAAAGGTTTCACACGCCACTCTACCATGAGTTCAACCACAGTTTTATGTGTCTATAAATTGTTAACATCTCCCTAGATCAACTTGTTTTTTTATACATTTCTGATTCTGCAGGGTGCAATAAACAAGAGACATTTTTTTCATGAAAAGAGAATTTCCCCAGCAAACACATGGCTAGCTGACTGTAAACTTCCACTCTCCCCTCTTCATTTTTTCATTTTTTTCCCTTTTAGCAGGGATATAGAAGTTATCCATCTCAGAATAGACACTGAGCAGTGAATAGTTAAATAATACTTCAAATGTCAAGTTTCCGTGTAGTAGAGGCCTTACTCTTTAAATTACCCTGGGCATCTTCATGCATGGGAGTTCACTTCAAGGATAATTAGGTAATTAGTATAATTTTTAGGTACAGCTGTTCACATCATGTTTTGTGGTCTAGTACTGAAATTAGTGGAACCGCATCTCTTCAGATGAAGATGAGAGGAAACCAAAGTGTCCAGGAGGAAGCAACATCACATGGGGAGAACATGCAAAGTCCATACTGTCATGGCGTGGCATGATGCGGGAGGGAAAAGAAGGTGACAATGCACTAGCCGCTTGGAGACAAAAGGGGTTTATGAACAAAGAGCAGAACGGGGAAGGAACAAAATAAAAGGACCGCAAGGGGTCAGAACAAAATGGGAAAAATAAGGATCTAAGAAGAAACCATGAAGCTAATACACTGGGAAAGTGAGCATAAGAACAGTGCGACAAACATAGGAAATAATCACATATAACTACAATAAAGCCAGAACCGCCACTTAAATACACAGCTAACGAGACATAATGCAGTACAGGTGAAAGTCATAACCAATTAACCAATCACAAGGACTCAGGGCAAACAAGGAACAGGTGCGCTATATCGCAGTTAAAGGGCACTGGAGACTAGGGAAAATTTAACAAACGCTAAAGGTTAACTATATAGGTACACAGGGGCTGAAGGGCAAGAAACAAAGAAGAGGACAGGATGGCCAGTGACACCTGCTGGCCAAACGGGAAGGAGACATGGCGGGAAAGGTCAGATGGGTTCTGTCCCTGACATAATCATTCAGAACAGAGTATGAATTCAAACCATTCAAATAAGGAAATTAAGAATATAAATTAATGCAAACAAATGGTTTTTAAATGATTACAGAGTATCCATGTTTTAGGATATCCATGCATTTACCATGGCCACTTGTCCAGTACAAAGCTGTTGCGAGCCTATGGTATATTCTAGAAAATGCTGGGTATTAGGCATGGGGAACATTAGACTGGATGTCAGACCATCAAATGGCATGCAGACAACAGATATGAACATGCAAACTCCACCCCCACAGCACTGAGGCAGCTGGAATGAAGGTATAGTCCTAGTCAATGAGACATCTACTTATGGAATATCCACCCATATCCAAGTGTCGTGGCAAGCCTGGATATGAAAGGAGAGCCAGGGCACAACACGCCCAGGATGCCCTGGACAGGATGCCAGCCCATCGATGTGAACACACTCACACATGGGTCATTTAGGGACACAAAGCACTCTTTAGACTGTGGAAGGAAATTGGACTACTCAGAGGAAAGTCACACAAATAAGGGAAAACATGCATACTCTGCGAACAGCCAGTGCAGAAGAGGAACCTCAAATCCTAGAGGTTTGACTTAGCAGTGGTACCCACCGAGCCATCAAATAGAATACGGTACATTGAACAATAAAATTTAATACAATTATACTTTACTGTACTTTACTGTACTGCGCTATACAATGCAAGACAATACAATACTATACTATACTATTATACTCAGTGGTCAAGTTATTTGCAAATATTAAATGTGGGATATATGCATATATATGCAAATATTTAATGTGGGATGGGAGGATGGTCAAATCTTTGTAGTGGGGATGATTAAATTTGCCAAACAGGGGGGTCTTTGATGATAAAATTTGCAAAGTGGTGTCAATCATGTAGTCTGGATTAAATTGTTGCAGTCCAGATGCAGACCTGAATTTTAGTTGGATACCCCTGATATGATCATACATTTACTGAAAATGTGAAAGAAATTACACAGGACAATGGGAGTGGCGTCCATGTGCATTCCATGACAACTTGAGCACTGACTATACACCAATCAGTCATAACATTAAAACCACCTACCCAATATTGTGTAGGTCCCCGTCATGTCACCAAAACAGCTCCAACCTATCAAGGCATGGACTCCACAAGATCTCTGAAGGTGTCCCGCGGTGTCTGGTACCAAGACATAGTAGAACTTTTAAGTCCTGTTAGTTGGAGGTGGAGCCTCCTTGGACCGGACTTATTTGTCCAGCACATCCCATAGATTTTCAAATGGATTAAGATCTGAGGAATTTGGAGGTCAAGTCAACACCTTGAACTCTTTTTCATGTTCCTCAAACCATTCCTGAACAATTTCTGCAGTGTGGCAGGGTGCATTATCCTGCTGAAAGAGACCAAGCTAAGGAATATCGCCGCCATGAAGGGCTGTATTTAGCTGAAACAATATTTAGGTAGTTGGTACGTGTCATTGTAACATCAGTTCTGCTGGGATCCAAGGTGTCCCAGCAGAACATTGCCCAGAGCATCACACTGCTTCTGCCAGCTTGTCTTCTTCCCATTGTGTATCATGGTACCATTGCTTCTCAGGTAAACGACCCACATGCACCCAACCATCTACATCAGGGGTCTCAAACTCCAGTCCTGGAGGGCTGGAGCCCTGTGTAGCTTAGTTCTTTCCCCCTTCCACCATATGTAATCAGTGTGGTAATTAGCACAAGGAGTTGAATCAGGAGTGTTAAATGAGGGTGAACCAAAAACCGTGTAGGGCTCCGGCACCCCAGGACTGGAGTTTGAGACCCCTGATCTACATGACGTAACCAAAAACATAACTCATCAGACCAAGCCACCTTCTTCAGCTGCTCCACGTTCCTTTATTAATGACAGATATAATAGTGTGGATGTGCCAGCAGAAAATCAGGTGAGCCAGTCCGAAAACAATTTAACAAATCACTTGGTGACAAAATCACACTACAGATTCAACTACATATACACTTCATATCAGCTCTTAAAAGGACTTGCAGCATTCCTAAGATCAAATGAAGAAAGAGAGAAAAAAATCCATTTGCCTCTCAACAGCACTTTTCCTCCAATTGATCTAACCAGAAACACACATACTTGTCAGACACGATCGTTTTATTGTACTGTATTGCTCACTGCAAACCCTGAATGGGTGGACCTGAGTTCCACCTGGGCCCGCCTACGCTGCCTCAGTAGCTCCAAGGTCCATTTCTGAAGCTCACATGTATATTGCAGGTTCTTTCAACTGTGGACAGGGATCAGCGCTGGCTTTCTGACCGGTCTGCAAGCCCCATACGCAGCAAGCTGCAATACACTCTGCTCAGACACCTTTCTATAATAGCCAGAATGAATTCTTTCAGCATTTTGTGCTAATGTAGCTCTCCAGTGACATCTGACCAGATGGGCTAGCCTTCGCTCCACACACGCGTCAGTGAGCCTTGGGCGCCCATGACCCAATCGCTGGTTCAATGGTTGGCCTTCCTGGACCACTTCTTCTAGGTACTGACCACACTGCACACCAGGAACACCCCACAAGGACCTGGTGCTTTGGAGATGTTCAGACCCAGTCATCAAGCCAATGCCATAATCATAGTTGCTCAGATCCTACACTTGCCCATTTTTCCTGCTTCCAACACATCAACTTCAAGAAGTGACTGTTCACTTGCTTACTATATAATGGCAGCCTTGACAAGTGTCATTGTAACAAGATCATCAATGTTATTCACTTCACCTGTCACCTGATTTTAATGTTATAGCTGATCGGTGTACTATACTATACTATACTATACTATACTATTCATATGCTACAGAGTTATACTATACATATTACAATGTACAATAAGAACCAGTGAAAAATGACCTTGTCTTTGAGCCGCCTCCATCTTGCTCCTTTTTACAATACGTATTGACTTTGCAGGAATAAGTACTGCTTGCGTATGAGCCGTCGGCTCTGCGCGTATCCTGTGAATGCTGATGGAAGCGAGGTGCCTTGTCGCAGTGCCAGCCACGGCGGGGCTCCGGGCACTGAGTCACCGAGGAGGCGCCGTGTAATCAGGCGGCAGCGGCGTCACGTCGGCCCCACTGGGAGCCCGTGTGGGAGTGACAGCAGGCGTCGGACAGGGGTCAGAGCGCGCGAGTAAACGTCAGATTTTGATCAATGGCGGTCGCTGCCTACTCGGTCTGATCAGCCATTCTGTGAACCGGTATAACCTCCAATGAGTCACCCCCTTAACAGTGCATGAGTGAATCATTTCTGCAGATCACGCTGCCCCCCCGGGGGCCCCCGGCCCCCCCCCCCGCGGGGGGGGGCGGGCGGGGGGGGGGGGGGGGGGCGGGGGGGGGGGGGGGGGGC
>JABFEA020000036.1:8943962-8962613 GCA_019775915.2 Cyphomyrus plagiostoma | reverse complement strand
CAATTCCTCACTCCACATTCAGCAGCTGGCTGCAGACTGGAGTCTGCAGGGCACATGACACTCATAAGCTTGACTGGATTAGAAATGGTCCCGGAATGGTCCAAACAGATAGCAGTGGTGGGGGGGACCTTCACGGACTGATCCACATGCACGGAATGATATTTCTACTCATGTACCACTAAGACACTATGATGTATATAAAAACACAGCTGAAACATACACCAGCCAGTTACATCCCCTCGTTCCTTTATCCTCATGAATTCTCATAAAAGTCCATTATCACATGGCCAGAAACAATGACTGGATGAAATCATCTGCGACAAGCGAAATGCAACCCGTGAATGGTGACCTTGATTGATCTTCGTAAATGTACACATCCGTGTAAGCGGTTTTTTAGGGGTATATTTTTTTGAGGTGAAAGGACAGGGGCAACGCGCACGCTGGGATCTGACAAAGCCCATCTGACAGCAGGACCAACAAAAATCATGCGATTTGATTGCTTGTTCCATAATTGATGGCTCCAATATTTACCCTATTACCTGGCTTTTGTAAACATTCATTATCTGGATGCTTTTTAGATAGGTGAACAGGAGGAAGCGAGCGAGCGCAGCCTGAGGGGGGCTCCTGTCTCTTTGAGTAATGATGGAAATGAATACAATCTCATAATTACTTTAGAAAAGGTACAGTCCCATCCTTATCTTTGCAATAGGCATTTTAAAAACTTTCTCTGGGTTTAATAAACTCAGCCTCCGAGCGCATAATACATTACAGTCAGAGCAACTTCTCGAATTTTTGAATTAAATTTCCAACTGGATATACACTGAGTAATCAGATTCCAGCATTATTGTATTTATATTGGCATAGGATTGTTATTATTTATATAAAATAAATATTAGAAATTGTATTTTGCTGTTTTTGTTTTTATTTATTAGTGGGCATTTTGTGCACTTATTTCATTGATTGATTGTTTTCAAACTATGCCTAATGTATTCCTTTATTAAGATGTGCTACTTATATAAGTTATTTCTTTATTAAGGAACAGAATATAGGACCTCTGCTTTTAACTGCCCCAGTCAGCCACACCATCCCATGCAGTTAATGTATTTTGGAGCATACAGATAAAATGCCTTATGTGAGACTCTCATAAAAAGCTAGCGACTAGTACAATAATACATCACAGTTCGTTCATCCATTTTATATAAAGGCTGTGACCTGGCTGCTGTGATCCAGTGCCTTTCTAGGTAGGTGTAAGAGAGGGCGCACCCCAGACGCGGCCCCGGCCACACGTATGCACAATCTCTCACGCGCTAAGGACAATTCGGAGTCATCGTTTTGCCCGAACAGCAGGTCTGGACTGTAAGGGGAAAAAAACAGATTAACTAGAGGACACCCGCAACATGCTGCCGTGGAGGTGTGAGTACTGCTCGCTAATCCTCTGTACCCCCTCATCACAGTTCATATAATTCATTATTAATACACGCCACAGAAAGTTATGCCTTTCAAGTACATTTACACTATAAAAGGTATCACGTAATACAGAATTTCACATCACGGAGGCTAACTTCATAGCATCTTGTCCGGGATAGTGACTGGGTAGAGTGCATTACGGGCGTGTAAAAACGCACTGCATAACCTCTTTAGTCTTGAAGTGACACCCTTTTGAATGTTTTATCTCAGAAATAGCAGCGTTTTTTACATGCTGTGTCTTTAAAACGCGATACGCGGCTTCATGTCACGTGCAATTTCTTTGACCATTTGAAGCAGAGTAACCGTATAAGTTCTCATTTTGATTTTAAACAAAGAGGGAAATTTGATATCATTGATTTACAAAACCATCAAGTATGAAATGATTGAAAGGAGACAAAGTTTCCAGTTAACTCCAGCAAATATTTTAAGCAGTCTTATAAATATCTGATATATATATATAGAAGATTACATATTACTTATTAGTTCCTTCCTAGCAATTTGACTGCCCTGATATTGCAATCATTTGTCACATGTCGGTTGGAAAAAATAGCTTCTTCATTTTGGCAATCCAGCGTTCTGAAAGGAAATACATGTTTAATGCTTGAACTAGATCACCATCCTACTCTTTTATGGGTTTGCTCTGAGGTTTTAGAATATGTCCATCCTTGATTCAATTGGGCATAATATTAGATGATTGACCTTTTAGAACTAATCAATGCTATGACCATATAATTAACTAATTTTCATGACCTTATACTCCTGGCACTGCATTTAGCTGTGTCCATCCAGTACAACTGTTTTCTTGTGATTCAATAAAGCTGTTGTAATATTGTTTATAATTTAAAGAAGAGCTGCAAGATTCACAAGCTAATTAAATTGGTCAGTGCGAAATGCGCGATTGACAGATTACTTCAGCCTGTCTTTGAAGGAAATGCGACTTGAAATTTTAAATTGTTCTTTTGCTTGTGTCCAGAGGGGGCCTAGAGGGAGGTAATGAAATCATGAGGACAACTGTTGAAATACGGCCTGACAGTCTGAGACTCTCTAGGACAAGAAGAAACCTTGACTGTAATTATTACGTATACAGCAATCAGTCTGTGACACAGTGGCACCCGCTGATTCTGTTGATCATGCTCAGGCAGCTATTATGCAACAAATTAAATGTGTAATAAAATATAAAGAAACTCTCCTTCTCTCTTAATATCCAATTCAATATTTGCAAAGGCAGGTGACACCATATGACGCTAGAGCATATTATTCAGCAAGCAGAGATGTTACTGAATGTAATGCTAGCATATAGTGAGTGGTAGCATATACAGATCACAAGTAAGATTAACGCAAGACAAAAATAATACTTAAAAAATAAATTAATTTAAATTAATTTACAGTTAATATGCTGCAGCTATTGAATGTAATACTGAGGCAGCCACGTGTCAGACTGCAGGGAATAATTTAAACTAAATAAAAATCGGCTTTTACCTTCCTTCTAATAGCTAACAACAGAGTAGCCCACTAGAATTTACACCAAAGATTACCTTTGTGATATTACCCATAAGCAATCCACACAAACTGCATTATCTACTGTTAGCAAACGTATTATACTTAGCAAGTTTCTGAAAGACGTTGATTCTTAGTCATGTTTATTATTGCCCCTAACAGTTATGATGAAACGCTTTTCCACATTCTTTGATTGTACACACCTTTGATGTGGCAACTTAAGCCTTGGTGCTAAAGCTTTTATAGAATATTTAACATTCTATACTGGTGTGGTTTCTCTATATGAATCATCTGCACAGAATTTACTAAAAACAATCAATTATCCATATAATGTTTTGAGAATTTTTCTTGTTAGACAAGGAATCATGACATGATAATGTGATGTAATATTACAGTAATAAATATATATGTTGGAGTAACAGGTTGAATGAGATTGTGAATGTGTGTGCAGTTGTGTCGATTATCTTTATATCACATTGTGGGGACCAAATGATCTGCACAATGTAATAAAAACCTGTTATTTTGACATTGTGCCAACCATTTTTCTGGTCCCTACAGAGATCTGTGAATGGAATTAAAAAGGTAAAAATACAAAAAGTCTCATATTATGATTGGTTACTTATGGTTAAGGTTAGGGCTGGATAGGAATTAAGGTTGTCTTGTTGGGATTAGAGTTTTACCCATAAAAATGAATGAAGAGTCCCCACAAAGATATAATTATAAACCTGAGTGTGTGTGTGTGTGTGTGTGCGTAATGTCTCATAAAGTACTGTTTGCACATGGTTTCACATCAGTCACATAATGTATTACACTACAGCAATACTGCCCATCTACCTGTCTTCTGACGTGCGCAAGAAGTTTTCTGTCCTAAACATAAGAGTTTGTCAAGAATTATGTCTATTAGAGTGAAGGAATACTGTTTTGTTTCGTTGTATAAAGAAATTGTATCATTGAAATTATTGCATATTTCATATAATAAAAGACAAGGTATTTAGCATTGAAAGAAATAGTTTAAAAAGCAATTCATAGAATTGTCATAGATTCATAGATTAAAACAAAACTTGTGTTATACACACCAAAACATAGAGAATGTATATCACTATATATTTCTTTTGTATCACTGTCAAGAAATCCTGTGCATGAGCTGAACACTATATTATTGTATATTAATGTTTTATAGAAAGAGACAGTGTATCGTGTTCATTTTTCATGCTGTCAAGTTAATTACCAGACATCGCTAAGGGGAGGTATGAATGAGATTACAGCGACAGCCACCCCCTACCGACACCTTTACAACTACCATCATGCCATTTTGCCAAATGGAAGAAAGCCTGAACAACTGGGAAGGATTGCAAGGTCAGAGAAATATTTTATATAATTCTATGTTCCATACAGCCAAGCTTACATATTTTAGGATATAGCAGCATGCTTTCAGGGGACTATTCGCTATGCAGTCCTCGTTGTTTGCTCTCACGTGTTGTTGCATTTCTCTAACTTCTTTTTCCTTATTGCAAACAGTAATTCATAGTGCCAATATAATTTATATTTGCTTGCACGTTAATAGTAAAGCAAGGCTTGCAATTTAGATGGTTAGGAGATTAATATAGACAAGAGTTTTTACAAAAAAAAATCATTACTGGAGTGAAATTAGAAGCTGATTTCGGCCACTTTCCAGCACATCCCCCATCTTTAAAAGTGCATCTTCTTCTGTCTGTGACTTTGATCTGCGGTGCAGTGAAACTCTGGAAGGCTGTGGAATTAACAGCTGCTTGATCTTTGTGCTGTGTGACTCGAGGTTGATTGTTCTCCAGTGGACGACACGATCATGTGAGATGGCGGAGAGATCTGAGGCAGAGACGCAGTTTCAGAAGATGTTAGAACTACAGCGAAAAGGCAGGGACCCCTCCCAGCAAAACAAGGATGAAAGTCCTTTTCAGCAACTGACAAACATTAAAACACAAGGATACTGTCCTTTCAAGCTACTCAAAAACTAAATCATGATGCAAGACGAACGTTTTGTTCCACAATCTATTATCTCATAACTCCATATTAGTCTGCTACTCTGTGTACAATTCCTAATGTTAAACACAATACCTATATTTTTAAGTATGTTATTTTCTGTTGCTCTTCAGTCTGGTAGAGTGTTCAGTGTTTTGGGAAAGCAGGTCTTGTCATACACTAAATAAAAAACTGTATTGTGCAAGAATTATTAATATCATTGATATTATTATGGCTTTGTAGTTATGGTATAATTTTAAATGAAGGTTTTTATTCTGGTGTTGTCAGTTGAGCTTCTTTGTCTGAACCATTAATTAGTTAGTATAATTTCAATAGTCAATGTTGGAAGCAACCAACATTGGATATTCTTGCATGCATCTGTTTTAATTGTAGGTTAAATGCTTTAGAAACTATGGATTTAACTAGGCGCTGTAGTTAATAATACACACAAACAATTTGCCTAAATACATGTTATTTAATGTTGTTTCAAACATCCACCGCTCAGCGTTTATCAATATTGATGCTTCATATCTTCACATGGTTTATACCAAAGAATCCCTGGTTTTTAATTTTGTCCCTCAACAGTTCTTTTCTTTTTTATTGCCACCATTTATCTCCAGTGTTTTTGGATATTTTAACTTTCACTATATTTTTCATCAGAGCACAAAATATGTTTGCACATCTGACTCAAAGGTTAGACAGGTAATTTTATATATTTTATTTATTTAATTTTAGTATGCCTTAGTAATTTGTTTCTGCTGTAAAGCTGAATTTCATATGCATGCAACAGTATTAAAATTTACTGGTCACCTATAGTTTCATACTTAGATGGATGCCCTAAGTCACATATAGGAAGTCCGGTCAGTGACAACACATGCTGTCAGAAGTCAGTCTTTGCAAGCTCCTTTGTACGTCACATACTGGTTGATCATATGATTCTATATTAGAGCTCATCTATGCCTCAACTAAATCTTAAATTAAATCATCTCTCCCTTCTCCGCCCTCTCTCCATTTCACATTCCCTTTGGATGCACCCATCTGGGACTGTCACTTCCTGATTTATTTTTTGTGATTGTTAAAGTGTCAGCCTACTTTAATATTCTGCTTGTTGTCCACACCAATATTTATTATGGAAACAAACATTAAGTCCGTCAGTCTCCGGTGTAGTAGCTATCGCTCGTTTTACTTAAAAAGGGAAATGTGTGTCTTTGAGTGTGTCTTGCATTCTCTACAGGTGTTGATAAAGATAATAAACGACTCATTGTTCAACAATACCTTCTAATTAGTTGGTGACAGTATGATGACCAGGTACCAATCCTTATTATCGCTTTTTGAACATGAGAGGCACCTGCAACACTTTGAGGAAGATAGCTGAAATGTGGCTTTAACGTTTCAATAATTACATGATCCATCAAAGTTCCACTCGCACAGCTGACAGAGACATAAATCAATACAAATATTGTGAATTTACTGTTACGTATCTATTTGTACATTGAAGGTTTAGAAATAATATTAATCTCTTTGTTTCAGCAGTCAATGGTTCAGTACAGTGTAGCGATCTCGAGTGTGATGGAAAGCTGGTTATCGTGCTTGTACAGTCTAAATTGTTACTCGAGGTATTTTACTTTGTAATACTTGACAATGTCCCCACCGGCTATTTCTGTAGTGGCTCTCTGTTCTTCGAGTGAACCTTGCAGCAGTCCATAGAGAATTGCTGTGCTGGGCCAAAGACCTTATTTAAATAGGCTCTGAACCAAACTCTCTGTCCCTTTCTGGCCCTGGGGACTGTCACATCTAGATTTTTTTTGTCAGATATGCAGTTTTAGTTTCTTAGCGAAAATCAAACCTGGCAACAGAGTTGGGCAGAGTCAATATCAGAAAAGACTTTGTCTTTGTCAAGTTGTTTTTTTTTTTGTTATTCAAAAGAAAAGCTTATTAAAAAGGTGAAAACAACGATTCTGTTTGGAAAATCAAATGGGTGGCGACTGGAAATTCCACTAACACCGCTGATTCTTGCTTTGAGCACAACTGTGACAGAAAGCAGGTGGGAAAAGGGGTGGCCGGGTTCTTCTCTCAGGGACAAGAGCAGTGGTTCCACACCATCACTGATGTCACCTGCATGGTGGCATTAATTACAGCAGATCTGGTCCTGAACAGGGACTGTAATGAAAAACGAATCACCAGACAAAAAGCAACAACACATTAAATGTTTCCTAATATGTCTACAGCTCAAGTATAACTCGAACACCGCTTTCTTCTCAGTAATGTTGAACAATACCCCTTTTTACATGAAAGCAAGGAGAGTAAATCTAATCTCCAGTCCTGTTTCTGCATTAGTATAAAATTTTAGTACAAAAGCTTTCTTTACACTATTCTCACATTGCTACATTGTGAGAAAACACGACATAAACATTCAGCTGTTATCTGTACCCATTGCTTCATGTGTTATTTTAAAATAAATTCATATAGATATTTAGAATATGTTGCCCGTCGACACACACCTTTTGACATTAAGGGTATTTGCAATTCCTAAAAAAAACGATTTTTGTTTTCCCTCTAAATGCATCGGCCCTTGGAGATGCGACGCGTGTCCGAGGTGTAACCTGTAGGTCTTGCTGAGGCAGAGTCTTCCTTCCCTTTGACAGTACCTTTGTGCAGGAGAATGTCCTCGAGTTCATCAAGTGACTCTCTGACATCCCCAGTTTCCCCTCATCCCTGTAGTCTGCCGTATGGTCACGTGATGGGGTACATTGTCTCAAAAGTTTGAAAGACGTTCCAACTGTTAATTTCCTCGCAAACCCTTTTGATTACCAGTATTAACATTTGTTAGGTTCTTAGCAGTAAGGAGTAATGTATTAATGTTTTATGCATGACTTTGCCCTGGAAAAAAGGATTTTGATGACATAAGAATGATGGTGTCAATCTCTGACTTCCTCTGAGAATCAATTAGGCAATAAACAGATCCACATGTCTTTGCAGTAAGAATGCCAATATCCTTCCCTTAAATTACCTGAGGCACTGAAAACTGACAATAGTGCTTTATCCATTAGGGAAAGCAAGAGAGCAAATTATGTACACTGTATAGCTTGTGAAGTACCTGTATATCAATTATGGCACAGAGTATCAATATTTATGTCTTGAAAGCATAATGGATATTTTAAAGGCATATATGGTGATTCACGATATCCTGGGGAACAGTACGTGCTGAAGATGTAATGTAAATATAAAGATATAGATTACTCTCAAGCCATATAATAAGCATGCGTGCAGGCATTCAATAAGGTGTTTTGAATGCTATGTTTGTGTTATGTGGTACATAGAATAAGTATGGTATGGTTAGTTTTTTCACTAGCAAAAATTTGAAATTACAATGATATGGTACAAAATGAATCGCTTATTGTTTGTATAAACTAGAACAGCAATGTGGTATAGTGAGAATATTTATGTGTGTGTGTGTGTATAGCAGCATAGACATCCTCCTCTGTACAGGACGCCAGTTTTCATGGTTTTATTTATCTTCCGTTCTACCTACTTTTCTTATCTGTTTAGCAGAAGTTCACTCCCCGCAGGCTGAATTTGTAAATGAATGCACCATTGATAAATTAGGTAAACATTTTCAGGTTTGTAGTACAAAGGATAAAGCAGAGGTCCTGCCTACAGAAGATGTGCTCTTCTTAAAATAACAACAAATGGATAAAATTGAATTAATTTACATTTTATTTCCAGTGTGGTTTTCTTTTTTTCAAAGTACGGAAAGGTTACTAGTTCAAGGTGCTTGTCATTTCCAATTACAACTATACCAGCTCAGTAATCTGAATGTAAAAGGCAGAGTAAAATGGGCAGTGTCATTATATATTCCTCACCATGTCTGTTCCTTGTGTACAGGGGAATTCTTATTGTCTTTATATGAGACCTGAGGTTCGGCTGTGCCATTGTAACAGTTGTCAGTGCTGCGAGCCTCCACCCCGGGCAGAGCCCAGGTCCCTGACCACCATGGAGCAGGGTGAAGATGGCATAAGGGAACAGAGGATTTGGGTGGTCAAACCGTGGCCTGACAAGATCTCAGCACCCGGGCACTTATTGTCAGAATCGTGCTCGTCGCCTTTATTTCGCCAATACAGATTCCACGCACAGCAGTGCGCAGCGAGGAGCAGCCCCAGTGCCCGGAGATGTTGCCTTTGTAAAGCTGTCATTTGCAGACGTGGCGTCACAGCATGGTTATCGGATAGTAATGACAGGGGATGCAGACCCCATAGTGGGGGATTACTCCCAAGACAATCCTGCACAGCTCAGTTCTGGGTCTGAATGCTTTGCTATTCATCTGACTTTTTTTTTCGACCGGGGGATCAGTGACAGTCGCAAAAAAGCCATAGAACCTGGCGTTATTCTTTTCTGTGGCATCAAAATCCAGGACCCTGGCTGAAAATGCAGTTATTTATAAGGGATAGGAACGTGACTGGCTCTGTACCTGACTACATTTTTGATGGGATGGTCCTTTGAGTAGATGTTTTTGAGGTGATAGCGCAGAACATAGGTGGGGGTCTGGTGCTGACTTGGTATTTTATGGGTAGAATCACGGCAAAGCGAACGAAATCACTGTGCCTTTCAAGAAAAATGCATAACTCATATATTTATATGTGATACAAAGTTATTAAAAGCTTTTCTTTTCTCTGCTGGTAATTTAGTGCCTGTCATGTCTTACACAGTATAATAAATGTGCCATATCTAATACGGAGATGACATTGATGTGGCATGTCTGTAATAACAAGTACATAAAATAGAAGATGTTCAACAGGACATGACAAGTATTAAATATTGCTTTTTAAACAAAATATAACCATATAAACATATTATTTTGCAGATCCAGTAAATTACTCTGTAATACTGCCTGCAAGTTTCTGTACCTGAGAAAACAAGAACTGATCAGATAATTTCCAGTAACTTAGATTAGACTGTAGCCGAAATTGAAAACTGCAACAGAAGTGATGTGTATGGAAAGAAACATTACATTATTTTGAGAATGCATTCATACGTAATATTTTAAATCGTCGAAAACAAACACATATAAAAAAATGACAAAAATGCATCAAGTGCTCATGTTCTGCATTGTAGACCAACACTTATTCATCACTAAATCGTTACTTAAGGAAGTTGTGCTTCAATGCTCTCGGCATGCATTTAGAAATGCAGAGGAAAAAAAGCCCTAAGGCCCATAGATCAATTATAGACCGCTGGCATTAAGGTGTCCTCCTCCTACACGTTGCCAAGACAAAGATAAAACACAAACCGCTCCATCCATGTTGTCAGCAGTACTCAACAGAAACGATGCAGGACAGAACAGAGCCATCAATCTCCGAGTATTATAAAAGGAGTGATGATGCTTGTCAAGAGATTCCATGCAATCCTAAGACTTCAAGCAATTTAGACTAAATGCCTAAGGTCACCTACTATACTTCTTAAAGGGGTCCTGCACATTCTCTACCATTATCTTGCTATATTTTTTGTAACGCCAACTACTGGATATCTTGCTGTATTTTTTCACACATTTATACATGGCCTTTTGGCATTATTCTGTTATTAGCGTCAAGAATATTACTCTGCAAAAAAAAAAACTCATCCTTGTAGCTACATCTCATTCACGTAACCCTCGATTTAGCGAGATACGATTGACAAATCAGGGCCGGCTCCGAAATTACGTTCATGCCTCAAGCAGGTTTCTAGAGCTTTGTATTACGCTGTCAGAGCGTGTGTATTCATCAGGAAGTCCATTCTATGAAAGTGCAGCACACGACATATGCAAATTTACTTTCCAGCCGACTCCACCCAAAACTAAACTGCCTTCACGCTCAGATGTTCCTTCTGTGTTTGTAGTATAGTTGCTTCCGCTTAAAAGCTCTTTGAAAAACCGCCTAAGTAGTTAAGAACATTGCAGTTTGTAGTTTGGAAATTAGATATTTACAGAAAGTTCAATTGTTGCGACGTATTTAGCGTCGCAATTTGGTTTATAAATACTTCCAGTAGTTGGAGTAATTTATTAAATTTATTTAGGTTGTGTACATTATTCTGTTATTCAGCTATGAAAATTTCTGTAATAAGTGATTAGAAATATTAGATTACTAAGCAATCTAGTTCTACCACTTTAATGCCACAAGGATCACCATTTTTACTTGATAGACATTATCCTCAAGTAACCTGTGTTATAATACTAATAGTAATAACAACAATAATGACCAAGTAATAGCAAAGGAAAGAGATGCCAGCACACTGGGTATCTAGCCATCTACTTTCCCATATATTTATTATTATTATTATTATTTTGTGACAGTCACATACATCATATCCTCATTGCTGCTAAAAATTATATTACTTTCTAGGTAGAGAGGCAAAACCCCCAACCCTAACTCAGGCTTCAATAAACAAATTGGGTTTAATGTTGGAAATTATATTCCCTCTCCTCAAATTCTGCAAGTATTATACTTGCAAATCCTACATTAAACATGTCTGTAAATCTGGTGTATATTACAGTATCCTGCATGCTGTGCTGGCTTTTATCATTGCCTTTATGTGCTGTGTCCTACAGTCTTATCATGGTTCTGCAACAAATTGCGAATTGCATCAGATTTTTCCAAGCAGTGTATCATTTTAATTGTCCGGCGCTCTGGTGGATGTCGGAGATTAAAGGCTGTGACGGCATTTATGAAGACTTCTGCGTTGTACTTACGACCCTTATTCTCATAAGGAAGATATAAGATTCAGCCACATCAGATATGTTGACGGCATGATGACCTGAGATAATTTCCCTCGGGATTTTAAAATGATGATTTAGGTGAAATACGAATATATGATTTAAATCCAAAAGCAAAAGCCGTCATATTAAAAACAAAGCAGTTGTGGCAGCATATAATGCTTTTTGTTTGTGGCATTAAAACATTTTTTTTTTTATTAAATAGCAATAAAAAAGTGAAGTTATTGCAATACTTCCTGAGAATGCAAATATTTCCACTCCAGTATTACTGGCACTGAAAAGGGATTTCTGTTGTTCTGCTATTGCTAAACAGTTTCATCCATACAATAAAGTTTGAATGGCACCATTTATCCTAAACTGCTAAACTAGATGTTCAGGCGACAATGTGTCGTGAGTAATAGTACTAGTAATAATACAGTAATAGTACTATCTAAGTCACTGCATTCAATGAGGCAAAATAAATACATTAGCTACTGCCAAAATTCAAGAACATCAAGTTGTTTTTCTGATCACTGTATATGTATCATTCTGTATGAAATAAATATAGCATTGTTTAAACTGATCTGAAAATTAAATACTTTTTAAAATTTTGTCCGGTTATTCATAACCCTAACCTTTGCCTACACAAATTTGCATCCAATGTTTGTTTTTAATTATTATCAATAATATGGAGGTGCAGTCCAGCACTCCCCATATCATGAAACGACAATTACAAATTACCACTCCCATGCCACCTACTCTCATTTATCGCTGTTATACTGTAGTTTGTGAATTCACTGGGTGCCGTCATGAACAAGACAACCGTCCTGTATTCGGTTTGAACTTTGCCAAAAATTCCACTACAAATTATTTAAGAAACTATTATAAATCATATAGACTCGTTTTAGTTAAGGGTGACTTTTACAGACCCTGTACTGAAAAAGACCAAAGATCAAAGATGGAATTATTAAAATACTGTGAAACCAAAAGAACTCAAATTACATTAAATAACTGTCTATTAATTTGAAAGTATTAATTTCACACCTGTGGTGCTGGACCCCTTTACCATTTGCCTAATGGAAACCTCACTCCTGTTAATAATTTCCATTTGTTTAAAAGGTTGTGTGTGTAATGGATGTGGCCAGCAAATTAAAAATGTCACTTTGTTTCCAAACAGCACTGAAGCATAACTGCTACCTCTTTGTTTCATATTTACAGCAGCTGGGTTCTTATTTTATTTCACTCAGTCATTAATAAGGTGCATTTCTCTAAAAACTGAATGCTGCATTAGGTAGGCAAACTTTCACATCTGTACTCGTATATGTAGCTGCCCTGCAGATAAGTATGATATTTTCTCCATGTTTCTGTGGTGTGTTTACATAAACTGGAGTGTGAGATGAGCTGGAATATTTATTATTTTTTTTATATAAAGTGGAGGGAGTTTCAGCAAAAAGAATAACTTTTGTATTTTGTAGAATAACTATTGGGTTTGGAAGTACTAAAATAGACATAACTGGCAGTTTTATAATATCCCAAGATTGTGCTGTTTATAAAATCCACTACCTCAATATCTCACTCAGAACTGGTCACAAGCTGTAGGTTTGTTTAAAGCAAAATTGTTTGGACAAATACACACAAGCACTCACACACAAACACGCACATATGCACACATATGTCGGGTAAACATATCCTTATGGGGACCGCTCATTAATATCTATGGGAAAAATGCTAACGCTAACTATAATGACCTTAATCCCTACCCAGCCCTAACCATATCACGTTGTGGAAACATTGTGTCCCCATAAGGTAAGGTATACCCGCTTGCACACACACACACAAAATTATACACTAAAAACAGTTTTCTATGAACTCACATGTATAACCGGCCCTCTCTAAGTCCCAAAAAAATATCATGATGGACTTTGGATCATATCATCCAGTGGAATGTGGCTCGAGACACTTTTAAATGAATTTAAGGTACTCTGTCTCTCATGCTGTCCACAATGTCACAACATTATTCATAATGCATCACAATACACCAGTTATAATCATCTTGTTCCTTAAGAATACCTTTCACGTTTCTGTCTAAGCATTTTCATTGCAGAAACAAAATTGTTTTTGTGTCTAAATCCTCTATGTCACGAAAGTTAATAAATATCACTCTGAAATGAAAGAAAGTAATTCTCGACATAGCTATTTTTCTCAGAAAAAAAGCCTGAATGTGATAATTTAATTTATGCCTAAGCATTTTAATGAGAAATTAATGTACCGTTATCAATGATTGTGACTGAAATGTTTGTGCTTTATATCATATTTTGCTCTTTCTGTAAACATATTTCAAGTGAGCACAACATTTTTCAGGCAAATACATGCAAAGTGCAGTGTAGAATCAAGTAAGAAAAAAGCTTTCAGGTCCAGTTGTTAGTACAAGCAGAATATTTATTGAATATTCACTACTTTTTTATGAGGAAAAATCTGATGCCAGTCTGTTCCCTCTGAAACCTCTCCAATGAGGCTTATTGCACAATCCACCCCCTAATTAGGGAAATCGCTACATATATTACTAATCAAGTAATTATGAAGCTGCTCTAAATAAAGAGACTCTGGACATGGATAGTCCATTGTGATCAAAGGCCACTAAAATAGCCAGACAGGCTGTATCAATCACAAAAATGCCAAGCACCTTGCACTGATTCAAGCTACTCAGTGATTTCTCTAGATTTATAAAAGTGACCCTTGACATGCACATGAAATCTGTCTTTGTGTATGTTTATGCATGTTATTGTTTTGCAGTCTACTGCAACAAACTGATTTTTAATGAGCAGCAGGGTGGCCTTAGTTGTTAGTGCTACAGTGTTTAAAATCCCACCCCTTATCTGCGTGTGTGTTTGTACTATATTGTGGGTGTCCCCACACAGTCCCTACAATGTAATAAAAACCTGGTATTTTGACCTTGTGGGGACATTTTTGCAGTCCCCAAAAGGAGAAACTTTTCTAAAAATCTGTGACTGCAACCGAAACCTAAAAATGCCAAAAGCTTTGCACTTTGTCCAGTTACTTATGGTTAAGGTTAGGCTGGGTATGGGTTAAGATTGTTGTGTGTGTGTGTGTGTGTGTGTGTGCGTGTGTGTAGAGTTTGGATGCTCTCCCTGTGTTTGCACGGGTTTCCTTCCGCAGTCCAAGGACATCTAGTTAGGTGTTTGTGTGTGTATGTGTATGTGTGTGTGTGTGTGTGTGTGTATGTGTGTGTGTATGCTCTGCTACGACATCCCCCCCAGGGTGCCCCAATGACATGCACCCAGTGCTTCCTGGGTTTGGCTCCAGGCTCACTGCGACCCTGTACTGCATAAACGGTATGGGAGATGGATGGTATACATTTCACTGTTTATTAAACATTAAATGTTCAGTTTTGAGGGCCAGCCTGAGGCTTTGCTGGGCACTGCAGTGATATAATGACAGAGGACAAAACAATGATGCAGAAAACAATGTTGAAGCAGCACAAAGTGAAAGGCCGCAAGTTCTCTGTTAAATGCTAGGGGAACACTGTTACACCTTTCAGGTGATCTTCACACAACCATGAAGGACCAAATCTGGTCAAAGATAATGTAGCAATGAATCATGTGTGCAAAGAATTTCTATAGACATCATGCTGTAAATGCTGTCAGAAGTATATCAATCAATTGATCAAAATCAATCAATCAATCAGTCACTATATTTATAAAGTACATTTAAAGACACCACATATCAACCAAAAAGCACTGTACAAAATACCAGCAGATACAAAGAAACATAAGAATAAAACAAAATAAAATAAAATACAAGATTCAAATGAATAAAACAATTACATTTTACCCATCAGTTTTCAATGTTGTTAAAAAAAATCAATGGTGCGGATCTGATATAAACTAGTATATATCTAGACAGGTCATGGACTGCAAATTAACTAGCAGATAAACAGTTTATACATATATGAGAAATTTGACAGATTTAAGCTATGTTAAGTGTCTGTATGACAGAAAATAACTAGTGGCATCGAATTGTCTTTAAGATTAGGTAAAAATGTGGATTAAGCCACAGTAATCCCATTTCTAACTAACCTTTATTGTCCTCTTTTGAAAAACTACACAAAAAAGCTGTCATGTCTGCTGCAATGTTGACTGCATTTTCCTCATGCTCCACTATTCCTGATTTCTTTTCTTTTTTGTTTTTTTTTCTTTTCGTATCACAAATATCCCGTACTTTAGCTAGTTACTTCAATGCATTTCATCACTCAGTCCAAAATCGGACGAAAAACTTTACCAAAGATGAAAAGCCAGTTCACATCAAAAAAAAAAGAGGCTTGTTTTTTTTTATTTTCCGGCAGCCAGCAGATAATAAAATTTACAGGACTTGTCATGTTAGGCCTATGCTTTGGCCTTGACAGTTTCAGAAGGGTAATCCAGATGTGAAGAATTACCAGACATTCCTGGATTCTAGATGAAGTGTCAGGAGCCTGCCTGCTCCCCTTCCCTATGCAAATCATTTCCGCAATTTCCAGCGTGTTATATCCTATTTTGAATCTTGTTGCATTTAGGTTAGTTTAATCAGGCATGGGCATAGAAAAGCAATGTCTTTCTTGATTTGAATTACACTTTTGAGATTGCTGCCGAAAGCATTTTGTTGTCCATGTCTCTCTAGCTGTAGGGCATATTTTTTATACATATTGTAGCTACTTTGTTTTATCAAAATGAAATGATTGTTACTTTTCTGGTTTCTATGTATTCCTGTATCCTCTGAAGCATTCTCCTTTAATATAAGAATTTAACATAAATAAAACAATAAGTCTTGATTAGTAGCAAGAAGTAACTCTATGTAACCCTATCTTTGTATCAATTTAATGGCTTACAATATGCGCTAATTTTCTTCAAATGAGGAAAAAATGAATTTATAGACAGTATGGAATCTATGGAAACCTCTGTTGGTTAACCTTTCAGCTGAATATGAAAACAAACTGCTGTTGAGCGAAAAAAAATCACCTCCCGATTTCGAGCCCGGCAACTGGAAGGATTCTTTGTTCACGTGATTCAAATTAAGCCCTGCGTTACTGTATACACAAGTGCTGCAGAATAAGCAGCCATTCGTTCCCAGTGGCGCCGGTGTTTTCCTTCTAAATTGCACTGACGTGTCACTTAGTCTTCTTCTTATTTATTTAAAAAGCAACAAACTTCAGACCGCGAGCCTGACGTCTTCTCCGTGCGGGGCTCTTTTTTCATTCCGCCGCTACCTACGTGATACCGATTGTCTTGGCTCCTACCTCGGCAGAGAGGAACAGATGCTGCCTGACTTGGCCGCCTGCTGCAGCCCTCGGTCCATTGGTCTGCGGGTCACACGCACGGGGAGGACACTGAGGGATGTGTGTTTAACTCCCTGGCTGTTTCAGTAAGCTTAGAAGAATCCCCTCAGGTGATTAGCTCATTAGCAGCTCAGTCATGGCTGCGTCTCACTGTGCTTCAGTGGTGCTTGCAGACAGGAGTGATAACGTCCAAGTCCTGTATGCTCATTGTAAATCTTCCCTTTAATGTCCTTCGACAACTAGTTTTCCACGGAATATTAGCACTGTTCATTGTCATGCGCTCCTTAATATATATATTTTTTTTTTTTTTTTGGGGGATTTTTTGATTGCAATCTAGACCAGCTCAGGTTTCCTATAGTCGGGCCTCTGAAGTTCCAACCTAAATAGTACCGCGCTGAGTGATGGGTGACTTAAGGCAGTGAGACGTTGTTGTTTCATGTGGGGAAAAAAATAACTGACAACAACTTGAAAGTAAAGGTAATAACCACAAGGTAGAAGTAAACATGCGACAGATAAAATCAATAGAATGCTTAAATAAACGCAATTCAGTATATTACATAAACACACCCCATAATGCCCCGATACCAGCTGTCTATCTACTCTTGTGAGGCCATTCCCATGGCCAAAAAAAAGGAAAACTACAACAAAGAATTAATTATATGTCTCCATTTCCAACTAAGTCTGAAATGCTGAACTGGTGACAGGCATGTCACAAGAGTCATTTCAGCACTGTGGACTGACTGCCTCTGTGGCCGCTGTTCTGTTGCACTACTTCTGCATCTCTAATCATAAGCCCAGTCCATCTGTTCTCTATTAATGCCTGTAATTCCATCCCTGCCTGTGACTCACCCCTTTTTCCCCTCTTGGCTTGACTCCATTCCAATGCCTTTAGACTCAGTAGATCACCAGAGAGAGTGCCGCGTCAATGCAGAAGCCGCGAGCCCGTATGCTACACATATGGGGGCTTCTTAACGCCCTCACTAGTACGTACTGTTGCTTTAATTATTTCCGGGGCCTTGTATTTTACAGCAATTTTGCCATTTCTAATGATCAAATCAGCACACATAATTAAAAAAGAAATTGAAAAACATCCCTGCATTTCTCTTGGTGGTGATGAGCGAATTATTGTGTTTGACCTCCTGCAGCGAACTGGGAAAATGCGGCTGTTTGAAGCAGCTTAGCTCTTTTCTTTGTTGTTCCTGTGGCTTTTTTGTGTAATTTAAGTTCTTTACTTAAACTCACTTTCTTTCTACCGTTCTTATTTGGATGTGCTAAAAGTTTATTACATTTCTCGTCGCAGTAGTTTTTTGCCGAGCGGCTGCATCTTTTTTATCCAGATTTGTGCATTTACCCCCTTAAGCAAAACAGGATTAAACTGCAGGGTTCAAGAAACTGAGAGGAAATATTTTTTATTTATTTATTAGACCAAAGTGGTTTTTTGGACTTTTTAAATATTAATAAGTAAGTAAGTAAATAAATAAATAAATAGATGATCACAGGGTTTGCAGTATAAGCATGAATTACCAGAAAAATATTACCACTATAACTATAATACTGTTAAAATATATATATAATACTGTTAAAAGGGGTCCAGAGCCTATCCTGGAAGCAACGGGCACAAACAACCCATCGC
>JABFEA020000036.1:8899910-8910617 GCA_019775915.2 Cyphomyrus plagiostoma | reverse complement strand
ATCACCTGGCTCTGTGTCGAGTAGGAGTCCATAAGCGGGAGGCCCGTCCACATTACTGCCGACTGAGCTGGGGGGCCCCCCCCCCCCCCGCCCCGCCGGGGGGGGGGGGGGGGGGGGGGGGGGGGGGGGGGGGGTTCTGGAAGTGGCGGAGGCCGGTGGCGTCGCGCCCCTGGGCGGCTCCCTCAAAAGTGGCCCTGCCGGGGGGCGAGCAGGCTGCGAGAGCGTGGCACGGCCGAGGGCACGCGGCCAAAGCCGGAGGAAGGCCACTTCATGACGAACTGAGAGGTCACTGGCAGCAGGTACCTGGGCAGACGGGCGGATTGTACATGAGAAGTAATGAGGGGATTAGGGAAGGCAAAGGTCGGGGAGAGGGATCGGGCCGCATTAACCCGGCGCTGCGATCTGACAGAGCGCCCCTGCAGTTCCTACCTTCCGCGAGGGCCAGACGCAGCAAGCAGCCTTCATTTCCTGCTTATTGTTCCTTTAACCATCAACCGGACGTAGCCTAGTTTTCAAAAATAAATGCACTTCCGCAACGTGTTTGGATGCGTCAGTAAGGATGTGAAATTAGCTAATTAAGCCCTGGAACGGGACGGGCGGGTTAAGCGTACGAGAGCTTTTCCCTGGTACTGCGGTCGACTGAAATAGCAAGCTGAGGTGTTCCGGCCTATTCCGTACACTTCAAGCGGAGCGAGCTTCATCTATTATTGTCATTCAGGACTTCGTGAATATGCGGAAATCTAACGAAGACAAATAATTTCACATCGGGAGGAAAGCAGTCGTCGAGTAAGAATAAACTGCACGCCGAGCGGCAAGGTTCCTGGCCCGAATCTAGGAACATCTGTAATGAGCATAGCGCGGCCAAAAAACCGTCTCCTTGGTCTGCAGTGAGAAAGTGAGGCACAGGTAACACCTCCTCTTGTTAATGTGTCTCCCAGACCCCAGACAAATTAGCTGGGCTGCCATAAAAGAGAAAAAAAAAAAACACAGAAGGCATTTTTTGTGAGAGAGCCCTGCCCAGGAGAGATTTTAATGAACTTCATTTAGTCCTTGCGGAATGTCCTTGAAGCCACTCAAGTTCGCCTCCTTTACTTGTCAGGTACCTTTTTTGTTTAAACTTAATATTTCACCCTTTGCTATTTTCAACTCATGCAAGGAGACTCAGGAGCTCTTTCGAGATATAATACTATAATTGTCATAATTAACCTTTAAAGTCTTAAAGACTTTTAACCTTAAAGACTTTAAATTAATAAATATATTCATGAACACTTGGATTACATTAAAGTACAGTAATACATTTAACCTGCTTAGGCCTGGTAACACACAACATGCCATTTTGCAGAGCACATTGAATTCAGCCAAATTAGATGTTTAAATATAGATTTTTTTCAGCTCATGGAGACTGTTGAATCTGCTCAAATACACTAAGAAAATCCTCTATATACACACACAGTGCAGGGCTGAATGGGGTATTTAATTAGATCAGCGTAACACTTTTCCCAGGTTGTCAGCTTTTGATGATCTAAGACGACTGAGGAGAAGCCGTCGATGTGAAAGCCTGAAGAAGCACTAAGAAGGCACCCTGACTCCATGAGAGTGCGCCTTCATTACAGGCGGCTCAGTGTAGAATTACCATGCACCTCTAACACGCCCTCATCTCGTAATCTACAGGATGCATCAGTGGTGGGGAATTCAAAGACTGGCCCATTATCACGAGCTTACAAATAAGGAGAAACGTTATCAGCTGGCATGCTGCTTTTAATGTTGAGGCTGGCTATTGCCTAGCTATCTTTCCAAAGAAGTGACGTTCAAATATCCCGACGTTTCACGTAAGCGAGGTGTGTTTAGGCTCTGGCCCGATTCGGCGTGTCCTGAGACCAGCTATGGGAACGTTGGAATTAACAATAAGAGGATTCTGCCAAGATAGAGGCACTGCATAAAAGCAACACCTCCCCCCTTCCCCCCTTTCCCCAGTGAATATGAAGGCCGCTCGCTGAGCAGACCGTGTCAGTGACATGGCACAAGCCACACGGGGCACGAAGCGTGGCGACGACCTGTCTCGGTGCTTCTGTCATAATCACACGTGATTCCCTGAATGAGACAGAGCAGACACTGCCAGTACAGCAAAGCCCCAAGTCCTGATCAGTCACAGACGGGTCTGGCCTCTGGAGCGCCCCCCCATCCCCCCCCCCACGTCCGAGTGTCAAACATGGGATGCCAGGTGGATTAAAGGAGACTGACGTCTTCCTGTAGAGGCAGGAAGATTCGGAGGGGGGGGGGGGGGGGGGTGACAGGAAGGCGTGTGACCTGTGGGAGGCGGTGAGGAGCGGGCCCTGTGACCAGGCTGATCTGATCTTTCCAAATAAGGCAAAGGCAGGGGGATTCAGGTGGGGACAGGTGTGAAGCTGACCACAGTCCACAGGTAGGGGCATATAGCAGAGATCACATTTCAGTGAAAAACACAAAGCCCCCTCTCAGGTACCAGTCTCCTTCATGACTTCAGCAATGGATAAATAAATAAAAATAAATAGCCCTTATTACTGATGCTTAAAAACACGTTGTTTTTTTTTTTTAAATTCCACTTACTAAAAATGTGGTAACTATATTTCTAGTCCATGCAAATTGTTAAATTCAAAATAACCACACCATTTATAATCTGGATGATAGCTAAGGGAATATGAGAAACAGATGTGGATATTTCTCCCCAGACCCTGCACGCCGAGAAACTTGTTCACGGTAAACTTCTCGCAGAGTCGTGTCATTCTGCTCCGACTCCTACATTCATAACGCATTTATTATTAAAATCAACCCTCCCATGTAGCGCCACTCAGATGTCTGTAGGTCATGTTCTGTATGGGTAAGAACAAGCGCTTATAAGGTCGCTCCCTCCGGTGTTTATCTGTTTCATAATTGAATTAAGCTGGCTCCAGGGGGTACACAAGCCTGCGCACTAATCTAAGGTCTGAAGCACCCTGCCAGAGGTCATTATTTCCATTTAAGAGCACCCCCGCTGTGTTTTAAAAGTTCGTACAAAACCGGAGGAAGGCCCTTGATCTATGCGTGTATCGACTTACAAAGGATTTCAAGAGCTGCGCTTTTTCGATTTCTTTCATTTTTTTTATTCTTTTTTTTTCTTTTTTAGGAGAGGGCCGCGCGGTCGGCCTCACCTGGTGTCGTCCCACTCCGGGCTGAGGCCAGTCAGCGATCCCCGGGAGTCGGCCACAAACTTGTAAACCACGAGCAGGCAATCCCGGCAGAGCCGAACCAGCCTCCGGCAGCACTGCAGCTCCTGCGGTGACAGCACCTCGCTGCTCTTGCTGAAGACCGTCTCCCAAGACGACCTGCTGGGCGGCACAACCAGTTACGGCGGCCAGACAAAGCTCAGCCGGCCACGGTCGGGATAATTCAATTGAGATTTTCTTTTCTGTAACCTCTAGGCTGTCAAAGACTGCATCTATTTGTTATCCTAGAAAATGAAATTCATTATAATTCAATAAAATATAATACACTTGTGTATGAATCTCTTTAAGAGAATTTAACGTGCCAAGTCGATTATTTGGATTATTATTTAATCATTTTGATGTTAAGCATGGTCGGTCGACCGAAGTGACAACATACACACAGAGTTTTCTCAAACTGTCTGCCTGTGTGATTCAGGGGGGCTAGTCTGACTATACAGAAGCAGCATGTAGCCTTCAGAGTTATTGTTAATCCTTTGGCATGTAGGTCCTCAACTAGCGAAATAAACCAGCTTCTGAAACTCCAGGGTGCACAGTCAACACGTCTGTCTATCTACAGGCATTGCCAGACGAGCCAAATACATAAAAAAAAAAAAACACATACATGCGCGCACACACACAGACAAGCACTGCTCTAATAAGCCGGAAAAAAGTATTTCTTTATTTAACATACAAAAACCATCCTCTGCTATGGTCCTACCTTTCCTTACATGCAGGGCACAGTGGGAGTCCATGCGAATGCTAACTGCTAATTAATAGTGGCACTAAAGCCAATGTTTTAACAAGGACAACCGGCATAAAAGTACTGTCAACAAAAAGCATTGAATATAATAGCAGCCCTTGTCCCTCGCTGAGACATCACAGCCATTTAACAACGGTAATTGACCTCAAATCACTCAGTATGATGTACATTGCTAATCGTGGTTTTTTCCCCCCCATTGACTGAATTAATTTAACTTTTAAAGGACAGTGACATGTAGCCCCGAGCAACCTACCTTAGAGGTGGACACTCACTATACACCCACCCCTACCCTACCCTAACAGTTCTGCTTCTATTAAGTATAGCTAGTTCACATAGCTGATGAGTATTTATTTGCTCATCAACAAGGTTTGCTGTTTCCTTTCCCATATTACAATTTGGTAGCTCATCAGATTATTATAGACCTTAAGGACAGCTATAATTCACACCTCATACATGCACCATCCACTGTATTTTAGCTACGCTGCACATCTCTGTTTCTTTGCTCTTGGGTTTCTTTTCTCTCTGTTCCTTACGTATTATGCATTTATATATTGTTATTTTTTTCTTTTAAATGTTTTATTGATATTTCCATTTTTATCATGGCATAGTAGGCTACCTTTGTTTTTATTGCTGGTTACACTCTGACTGTACACTTTGCATGCAATGAAAAATCCTTGAATGCTGTAGACGCCACACATGTGAGTATAATATTTCCCGCTAATATCTCGCCGGACTCCCAAATCGCTTTCTGCTGATTGGAAGCAGGTTCCCCGATTTTACCGGGCCACTCCGGGCTGCTAGCATTCTTACACCACTCTGGTGCAGCTCTGGCCTCGTGCCATGAATCATTGTCTACGTTTTTTTTTTCCCCCCCTTTTCTGTTTTTTTAACAACCACGTTTTACCATTGTAATAGAGACACACTGCCCACATGCATCTAAACAGAAAGAGGCTTGACAAGAGAACCGGCGAGGCCCGCCGCCACTGTGAGAAGAACAACAGCTTTGACAGAGCTGTGGAGCTAATTGGCTAAGATGGGAGAAAATGTGCATCAGTCAACAGAAAAATCCGGAATACCTCACAACAGGGTGGCAAAAAGGGGGCTGTTACCTAAAATAAGCCGTCTGGAAGCCTGCGGAACTTTCCCGTGGCTCTGCGCGTCAACGCTTCATATATCACTCACTGTCAGAATCTTTGCGCCGCTTAATTCATATCCTAGCACCAGAAGGGTGATTGTCCTTATCCCGTTTAGCGCAGGACAAAGAGAAGGAAAAGGCTCCACCATCCATTATTCATTCGACAGCGGTAGGGAGAAAGTGCATGAAAGAAGAAACGCAATGAGGGTACAGCTTTGGCTGCTAAACTATAGGTTTTCTTCTACCCTTTGAAGTATACGGTTAACAGAGATTGGGACTTTGTGACGGGGCGGTGACCCGGCACCTACCCGGAGTTGGAGAAGCAGTTCCACAGCCCCTGGCCGTGGCTCCAGAGCAGACGATTAAAGACACGACTGAAAACGCGGTATAAATGCAAACTGTCCACGTCGGGCTCCTTCCAGATCCGCTGCAGTGCGGAGCGCACGTTGGTGCGAACGATGTCCAAAACCTTTACATGGGATATTGATGGGGGGAAAGAAAAAATAGAAAAAAAAAACCAGACACACACGGAATCAAAAGTGAGGTGCCGAACAGGTGCCAGCAGACTGTGAGAAAGAAAACACAAAGACAGCTGGTAATAGAGTAATTAGGAATGGAAGTTGGAAATAGACATTCACTTTTTCCCTCCTCCCCAGGTAATACAGCAGCACGTTCCCCTCGCACGGCAGTAAAAAATGAGAGCACACTTTAATTATCCTTCCTCCGTGAAAAGGGGATATTAGACGGCCATTTGGGGAAAGGGATCCTAAGAGCCGTGCTAAAGCCTAAACTGCAGTGGTAAACGGAAAGGAGTAATTGCAGCGGATGTCAATCTTGAGGTATCATGTCAAAAGTTCCTCGCCACTTGAGGATTCCACCCCCCCCCCTCGTTCTATTCTGTGCTCAAGGCCATAAGTTTAGCCCTTTGAATCCACTTCTCTTCTTATTGACGTCCGTGATATGATGTGTATCGCATACGCCAGCTTTAATGATATCGCTCATTGTGACAGCGTGCACCTTCCCAGACAGCCTTGACTTGTCCCTGTCAGAAATGGCACAAAGTGGTGGACCGAGAGTTCCATCTCGTCTGTGGGACTTACGATGCAGGGGAGCGCGCTTCCGGAGGCTACACACGCCTCACGCGACGCTCACTTCATGTTTATTTAATCCTGTATCTGCTGACTGGTAACATATTTAAAATAAATGTAGACATTAACATTTTAATCATCATCGTGATTAGGTTTTAGAATTGAAGTCTGGAAGTCTTAAAAAGCCACGTACCTTTCTTTGTTTGGTTGAGTCTAATTTCACCAACCAGTAAGAGGCCACTTTTGGTTTATGGTATTTCCAGTTATCCAATATCTGAAAAAGAAGAGATAAAAAGTATATTTAAAAGGAAAATAATATTAAAATACATAAAAATGAAACATTAGAATTTACACAAAGAATAATGACTTAAAAGAGAATTCATATTTCAGTAAAAATGTATTAATCAGCGACTTTCTGTCCTCATGTAAAATATTAAACACTGTTTCTCTAATAATCTTTAGTGCATCTCTCTTCCCACATCTGAACTGTACCACCTACCATCACAATACTGTTATTACCATAAACACTATGCAACCAGGACCTTCGAGCCACAGAAATTCAGACATGTTTCAATGAAATAAATCTCATATCTAAAACCATAGTGTTACTGTTAAAAGCTTTAAAGTCTACAGGAAAAAAAAAATCACATATTCTATGTGGATACTATACAATAGTTCTTACATTCCTTTCATATCTTTCCTTTCACATATTTTTTCTCCAAAGAATTTGTTTTTAATGCTTATGCCTTAGCAAAGACCTTGAAAAAATATCATATAAAATTAGCCTGGGCTTTCAAGCCAGGTATTGTTAGTTGGTCAAGAGCAGAAATAAGCCAATCACATTAAGAGCATGCAAATGCTTGGCAACACCAGGTTGGTTAAAAGACACTAATCCAACTGGAAGAAGTGTGCTACTGCACTTTAGTGCAGTAACGGGGGGCTGCTTTCACCTTATTTCACTTCTGCCATGATAGGACTAGACCAAATTTAAATATCTGCCATTGTACACACAAAAATCTGCAGAATTGCACCACACCTATTCTGAGTGAAGTCCATTCTACTGATATTCATGATGTGGCCCCAGCTTTACTGTAAAGAGTAATAAAAAAAAGCTACACGGAACGTCCTATTCACTCAGTATTAAGTAGACACATGAGGTGTGCTAGACTGATTACTAGGTAACAGGCGGCACTGATAAGAGGATGAAGGTGTGCACTTGTGGCGAGAGGTAACTTTTGCACATGTATGATAAGAGGGAATTATCGTGACAATATTGATTGGACAGGCGTGATACAGTATATTCGGCTGGTGTCGTTGGGGATTTAATTACTTTATTCACAGCCAGAAATTCAGCATTAACAGCTGAAATTGACTCTTTATGGCTGTTTACTAGCATAATGCTGTCAAAAGGGGCTCATCTTTTACTATCAATTTCTCAAACTATCTATATGTAAAACCATTAGCATCACAAATTGACAATATGATGGCAATTAACTAATGCATCACATGCCCATGGAAAGCCACAAGGAATCAACAAACAGATGTGAAATTTCTTACCTTGACAAGGAAATTAGAAATGAAAGACAATACTTAATGGCATTATTTCAGATTTTATGACTGTAATTACAGTAAATGTTAGTTTAATCATTATGCCAAGAGTGAAAAGTAGGAACAACATGTGATACTGTTTTAGGAATTAAATATGCATTACCAAGAACTGAAGTACAGTAGCAATTTACATATTAGCGACGGACTGCTAAATTCTCTCGGCCTGTATTAAATGTGATTTGCAATTTGTTTACATATGCTGTGCTTAATACCTACTCTAAAGGACAAGGAGACCAAGAATGAAGATGGATGGATGGTTTAATTTGAATGGTATCAAAGGGCACTCTGTCATTGCTGTCATGGCACCAGTTGGATCCAGTTTCCCGCCCTTAACTACTTAAAAAAAAAAACAGGAACGTCATAAGCCCATTTTCACACTTCACACTTTCACGCTAGTCTTATTGATTAAATGTTGTTTCTGCTGTTTGGCCAAAAGTATAGTGGTAGCATAAGACGACGAATGGAAGTGGAGTCGTCAGAGTCGGAAGCTCTGCCCATTATGCCCCTCGCACTACCAGCCGGCTCACTCACTTCGTTCAGCAGCATCTCTGCCTCCTCCTCGCTCTTTCCCGCAAAGCGGATCCTCATCTCGTTCAGAGCGGCCAGGGTCTGCCGTGTCAATTCTGCCTCCTGTTCCTTTGTTCTTAGGTTAACCAGGGACTCTCCCTAGATTGGAACATTTAAAAGAAAAAAAAAAAGAAAACGCCAATGAGGAGGACACGGAAACGTTTTTAATTAGCCACTCTCGGAGAGAGCATCTAGCTAGAGACATTAGCTGTAACAGTGGGGCATCCCGACAGCGCAGTTCAGAAGCGGCCGGTGCTTCGGGGCGCTTCAGGAAGGCTATCCTTCAGGCCTGTCCACGAGGAAATGCCTGTTATGTCTGATGAACCAGTGTGTAATATTTTACTTTGGATGGAGCCACGGATTGCTGTAAGATAACAAGAAATGTGCGCAATAGCCCTGAAGCCGCATAGCTTACGCTTCATTTGTAGGCAATTGCTATGCAGAGCACATTTTTTTGAAGTGAAGAAAATGTATCTGTTTTACGCAGTTGAGAGGACTGGTTACAAATGGTCTATGCTGGTAAAGAGGATGCAGCTTTAGGGAGGCTTAGTGGGGCGGAGCCGGCGCGCTTGCGCTTGCGAGCTCTCTTACGCTGGTCGTGTGGGTGTGGATGATCCCCAGGCTGTTGCTGTGGGGCACCCGCCCGGCAGATCCGCTGCGGCTGAGTGAATGCGAGCGCGACGCCGATTTCGGCCGCAGGCTGGGCGTAGAGGGCTTCGGCGCCAACGCGCGCGGCTCGTTCGTCGGCGACTGCACCGTCAACGAGGAGATGGAGCGCGGGCAGGAGATGGAGCGGCGGATTGGTCCAGAGAGGGCGGGCGACACCGAAGGCGTGGCTTTGGCCGGCCTGACGGGCGGTTTCCAGTGCACCCTGCCTGTTCCCAAAAAAAAAGACAAGAGTGCAAAAATATACGGTCACGCAAATAAGCCAGCGCACTCGGGGACCGATTGTGTTACCGGGGGCTGCTTTTCGTAAAACCGTGGCTGGGACACTGCTTCGGCAGGGAGGCCCCTCCATAAATCACAGGACCACGCGTTACTCCCGCTGCCCAGTCTGTTCCCTCTTCAGCTCAGATTAGAAAGTCTGCTCCCGCCCGCACACCACCCAGCAGGTCAACATTGAACGCCCTCCAGTTTGACCATCCGCCAGTGTTTGCTGCTCCACTCCTGAACCTTCAGGGACGGATGTTGCCAGATCTAGCGCATTATGGAGCTTAGCTCAGTCCACCCCTAGATGGGTTTAGAGGGAGCGCGTACTCAAAGTCACTGCAGCGAGCTCCCAGAAATCCAGCCAAATCATGTCTTTGTCCTTCATTATGAAGCAGATACTCTCTTTCTAGATCACTTGCGTAAATAATAATATTCTTCAGTACATTTCACGATATAAAATTGCACATGGATTAAAGGTCAGAAAAACAGCAGAAGCGTATACGGTGCTGATGAAAAGCTAACCATACATATATTACATGAATGTATAAATATGCCTGCGATAAACAAGAAAAAACAAAGAAAGACACATATTTCAACACACTGCAGTGATTTCCAGACCATTTCAGTCGAACAAGATGAAATTTCACGTCGAGGTTCTGTGTTCGTTTTTTGGACTCTTTTTCATGCTGCGGTGGACATCTGTAATAAACAGATATTTTAAAGGAACGCCGAATCTCTGCCCGCTTAACGTTTGAGATAGATTTCCTCTACCTTGCGTAATAGAAGGGCAAACAGACGCTTGGGCCAGAACCCTGCATTCTGCTTGCGCTGTCCGGAACAGCCAAAACCAGTTAACTGACTGGCATGGTAAAGCTGAGCGTTACTACGACAGCAGCTTGTTACTTGCAATATAAACTGCCAATGTGGACATCTGGATCGCATCAGGGGGGAATATCAGATAACGGAGGTAAATATTATTAAAAATGAGAAATCGGGAATTGCTCGACTGGGAACAAAGCTGGCGCGCCGCTCCTTTAAGGTGTGCGTCGCGGAAAGCGGTCCTCACTGGAACGCTCCGGGGAGCCGCACTTGTTCCCCCGCTGGTGGAGGGAAAGCCCCTGGTCTCCCTTGTGCAGGAGGTCGCCCGCGTCTCCCTCGTCGGACTCCGACGAGCCGCTGTCACCGCAGCTGCTACTGCCGCTGCCCTCCCTCTGCCTCCTCGGCCCCGGGGTGCTCTCAGGCATGGAGGACAGGGGCTGAAATAGAGACGTCGGCAGATGATGATTTCGGCGTTAACGGACACAACCCCGGGCTGCCTCCAATTACCATTTGTCACTCGGCAAAGCAGGGGCTGCCGGGGGGGGGTGGCGGGATGGTGTGGGGGGGGACGGAACGGGC
>JABFEA020000036.1:8856991-8899900 GCA_019775915.2 Cyphomyrus plagiostoma | reverse complement strand
CCCCCACCCCCCCCTCCCCCCCCCCCACCCCCGGGCCCGCGGGGGGGGGGGGGCGGGCGGGGGGGGGGGGGGACGGAACGGGCCAACATGAGCCCAGATGATGAGGGGACAGTCTGCTGTGATAAATGCAACGACGAAGACGCGCTAATTCAATACAAAAATGAGTCCCAGCCCCCCTCTGGCTCAGTGGCTGAATGAATAAATCATTTCCTCCACTAGAAAACTAACTGAAGTGAATATGGCCTCTGAGCAGCCAGCACTCGGAGAGCACTTTACATACGTCTGTCAGCTGACTTGCGCTTCACGTGACGCACAAGAACAGCCGCGCGCTACTGTCATCAAGGGAGGGTGCTGGCAGAGCACATTCACATTTCTGCTTCCCCCCCCCCCCCCACCACCACCCTTCCGTGAAGTCAAAACATGCTGTATTTTAACGACTTAATTTCTTTTCTTCCCCCGATCGTTCCAGATGGTTCATAATACTCTCCGGGGAGTGCATATGTCCATCTCGGCACTCGGGAAAGTCCAGAGGGCCACAAGAATCAACTTACGCCTCACATGGTCCAAAGTGACAAACAGAAATTAGCTTCGACAAAAGCAATTGTGCTGGAGCAAGTCGTTATCCTTGTAGAGGCTTAATATTGCTCAGAACTGCCCGACAATATCACCGGGGCTTATAATGGCTTTTCCCCTTTCAGCTGTAGAAGTCCTGTTTGGGGAAACTTCTGAAAATGAAGCCGATATTGCAAACAGAGTCCTATCGATGTCCTACAGTTGTAGCTATGAGTGTGCGGCAGATAAAAGTATGTTGTAAGGCAGCGTGTTTCTGACAGCATCGCTATCACCTTAGGCCCTCTCTGCCTGGATGATCTTCCCATGAGTTTCTCATCGTCCAGCTCACACTGCTCCAGAAGATCCAAGATATCTTCCTCCTAAAAAAAAGAAAAGAAAAAAAATGCACAAAACACATCAATTCCCACCCCTAATCATGGCAGCCTGATAAGGTGTTACTGAGCTTTTTAACAAGCGGCATTAAAATATAGCAGCCTCGCTCAGCTCGGCGCGGGGGGGGGTTTCTTTTTGATAACGCACAGTGGAGAGGCACAGGTGCCAAGCCACGCGCCTCCGGTCCCGGCTAAAGAACTAGCCCCTGAACAGCTTCCCCCAGCTAAAAGGTCAGAGGGCTAACACAGTGTGCACGCAGTAATCTCCTGTTTATTACCCGGCCTAAGCAGACATTGGCTCGGTAGGGGTCGTCTCCACACATGCCATCTCCCTCTCGGAGTAACAGAGAAGGCCAGTGCAGTCCTCTATCTGCAACGCTCCGTGAACAAAACCTTTCGCGGCTTCCCAAGTCCCTTCACAGAAACACATGCACATGCGCCACCTTGAACTTTATCAATAGTCTCCTTGTAAATAAAAGATCCCCAAATCACAGGGGCCCCCAGATCTCTTGCACTACGACAACTTTCAAACAGCGGGGCGCAATAAGCGAGCGCTCCCTTTGAAAAACCTTTTTCGCAGGAGAAAAAAAAAAAAATGGCAGACTTTCAGCGACAAGATCCTCGGAGCCCACGCATCAAGACAAGGGAAGTAAGAGAGGGCAGATGTATAGTAAGCACTAGAAAGCGGTGAAAGGTGCGTTGCACACTTCTGAGATGGTTAAAAGAGAGAAAGGAAAAAATAAATAGATAAACGTCACACCACGTACAATGGCGGTGACACTTCCGCGGTCAACGATGTGGTGACAATTACACAGGAGAGCCGCTGCAATTTCTTGCCGTATATTTTTTTTTTCCCCTGCCGGAGAGGGGCGAAGCCGAAGGTAAAGAGTGTGGGTGCGCGCGTGTTTACGGGGATACGCGGCAGTCTGTGCTGTTGAATACCAAAAGCCAGCCGATTCTAAAGTACGTGCCTTCATTCGTTTCAGAGGATTATTCATTTCTTTCTGAAGTGAGGCTGCTCGCCCGGCGAGGAAGGTTTGAAAGGCCATGGAGAGGAGGCTTTCATACTTCTCCAGGAGCAGCTTGTCATCTGGGGGGTAAATGCGTCTGTTGGCGAGAAGAGAAGGAGAAAAGGAAAGTTTAATATTCAAATGGGGTCATGCTCTCGCCTAGTGTGTGTTGGAGGTGGGGGGGGGGGTGCATCACTCTCACGAAAAGGACCTCAGAAATCAAAAGATAAGTCAATTACACTCAGCCCGAAGTGAGATGCTGGTACTGGCCCTGGGACTTGCCACCAGCAGCAGCTCTGTACTGGGCATCTCAACACACATGGGTTTGAAAACAGCAATAAGATCCCTATAGCTGCAGACTGTTCCTCCGTTCCTTTAGCATCTGACATCTAACAGCCTTAATCCAAACAATAACCACAGTGAGCGGTATCAAGGACTTTTAATTCAGGTTTAATTCAGATATTAGTCATGAATATATGGCAGCCTGCCCTAAACTCCAAGAAGGAACGATGTCAGCGTTAAGATGTAACGAACAAGCTGTATTAAGATGTATAAGTGCAAAAAATCAGCTTATGTGGCAAGTTTTGTCCAAATGTGGCGCATCTCTGCTGTTATACGCGGTGCGTTTGGCAACACAATCTGGGCGACCTTCATTGGGAGACATTCTTCATGCTTCAGCATATCCGATCGTTGTTTTTAGGAAGGCACGCTACTAGAAATAGCAACATTAGTTAAAACGGACCGATTTCAAAGGTCTCCCAAAAGTCATCTACTGAAATAACCATCTGTTTAAACGTTTAAGCGTTCTCCCAAAAAAAACGTCATGCGCGTGTCGTTCCGAGGCTTTCACTGAAGCCAATTTCTCGTAGAGGTATCCCCCAATGCCTAACGATGACGAAAAAAACATGAGGTGGCACAGGGAGCGACGCTCCAAAGTGTCCCTGAAACACGAGAAACGTGGAGATGCGCTAGAAGAGCACTTCAGCCCGGGTTACAGCACCGCTGAGCGAGGTCGCTCCCGGCTCTGCCGCACGCTCCTCTCTCCACAACGGAAATCAAAACCGCCGACCTCAAGTCATACGCGTTCATCACAAGTTAAATACAATAACCATCTGCCCCGTCTTCTTTAATCCTTATCAGCACAGGAGAGAAAAATGACAGCGATGTCCAATGGCAGGCAGAGGTGTCACCTGTTCACCAGGCGATCTCCGACCCGCTCCATGGACTTTCACATCCTTCTCGATGGCGTGTGTCCCCCCCCCCCCCCCGGAGCGAGGCGCTCGGTGAACGACCCTGTAAATGTAAGCAGAAGCCAGAATGTGTTCCCATGGGAGCTCCAGTCTGTTTCCTCGTACCTGTAGTTCCCCAGATGCCGGTTTTCGTGTTCCTCCCGGGAGATCTGCTTGCGGACCTGGGCGAGTCTTTCTTTCTGGGAACAGAGGAGCATGTGTTCCTATTATACGCTGCCCGGGATCTACATTAAAATGCAGAGCAATGCATTCACCGTTAGAGCTGCTGCTGAAGCCGGAGATGGAGTGCAGGGATTCGACATGGTCCCGCACCTTATGTTTGTGGGTTCTGGCCCACGTTGTCGGTGTTAATGTATCACAAAGACCGGGCGGAAAAATGCCCCTCTGTACCTCCCATTGCAACCTGTGATGTCAAATATCAGACCCATCATCAACTACCTATTAGCAGTCGGCTAACAATCACACTGTTTGTAATTCAAAGAAAAGGAAAGGCTGATTGGGCAGCCAGATGGGTAGCAGCTGAACCCAGGTCAGGGGTAAAAAAAAAAAAAAAAAAAAAAGCGGGGGGACTGGGGAGCTGGAATTCCCCAGACCCCAGACCAAAGCCCAAAGTGTGGGTAAGCAGACGGACAGACCAGCTCCTCCCGTCTCCTCTCCAGGGTGTGGCGCTGACGCTCCCAGTCGGACGAGGCCGCCGAGAGCTTCTTCGTGGAGCCCTGTCCGTACAGACGCCGCTGGGCCTCTGCCTTTTGCTGAGCCAGGTTGCGCTTCCGGTCGCTTCCTCTGGGGGCACAGTCAGAAGGCTCATGAGCTACGACAGGTAGCCAGACAGCGCCTTTCCACTTCATGTGAGCACTCTGTCCCAAAATCACAGGTCTATTGCCAGTCCGATCACAAGTTTGCTTCCTGAAACTCTACTCCGCCTGTATGTCAATTAAAATCATACAGTGGGTGTGGAGTCACTGAGTATATTTTAATTAGACAATATTTACCATGACAGAGCCATGATATTGGAGCAGTGTGTTGTATTGAAAAAGAATTAGAGCTACATGAAAAACTAATAAATTTTTTTATAAATATAAGACTGTAATTTAATAAAGCTGTCTGTCAGTAGGTATTATATGGAGTTCAATAACACTTCATTACTATATATAAACCCAATATACCACCTTGCAATCAATATACTTCGTCTGTCCTAATGCAGTACCATTAGTCTATATTTAGTTTGGTGGAGGACATATCGTGGGAACACTATAGCTGAAGATTAGATCTATAACCACAGCCATTTCTATAAACACAGTCTCTCCCTCACTCACACACAGGCAGAAATGCTCAGACTGTACAGACCACAAGGCACGTGATCAGCAATCCACCAGGACCAGCCATGTCTTTCTGTTCACCGTATTACAAAATTCCAACGTTTTGTCGCAATGCATAAACAAGAAATAAGGAAAAGAAAAATGTCACACTATTTCTTGTGATGAGAGGGACAATAGATGTCTCATAAAACTCTGAATCCTTTTATTTAAGGGGCGGAATTAAATTAAAGTAAGTAATTAAAGTGGAAGCATAAAGTAAATGTAAAAGTTACATGGAAGCCTTTTATTTAACTTTTGCCTCTTCCTTAATGGGCCCTTTGGGACACCGTAGGTAATGTGTAGACAGCTCACACAAAGCGCTATGACGGTATTACCTGATGTTCAGCAACTTCAGTGCATTAAGCAAGACCCCTTTCTTCACGTCGTAATCAATCTTCTGATCTGTCCCAAAACTTGGCGCACGATTTATCTAGGATGCAACATTTGGAAGATAATTAATTTTGCATTAAAAAAGCATTTTCGCAGCATTGAAAAGAGCCCCCACTCGCCCAGATGCATGTCCCCGCCCACATATAATCTACGAGGCCTGCTCTGTGACATGTGACCTCGTCTGGGAAGCTGTCATCTGATCAGCCGGGACAGCAGGCCATCTCTACGTGCGGTGAAGGGCTGTCCCCTGCTATCCCATGAGGCAATATGAGTCAATCTCCAAATATCAGTAACATCACGCATGGCTGAAATTTATCGGCAGTGTCAAATACGAGCAAAAATCACTCCAAAAATGTCCTACTTACTTTACTGTCACATTTCTGACAAAGTCAGGGAATTCAAGAACGAGGTCCTTTTTTTAATAAAATTTGGAGTTTTGTCGGTGTACTGAATTCAGGTATCGGGTATTATTTGTTGCCGGACAAATTGATTTTTTATCCCTCCTCCGGATGGCTCAGGGATTGTTGAATACAACAAAGGAGCTAACATATCAAGAATAATGCTGATTGAATTGATTTCTACCAAAAAGGGAGTTCAAATGACAGTTTACTTCAAGTGGCACAGACTCGGCTAAAGACTGGATCGTTTTACAATCCTCAGGCAATCAGATCGCGTCTCCCCCCACCGGCAACCCCCCCCCTCGTCTCTATGCAGTGTTTTTGTCATACACTGATGTGCCGATGATGCAATAGAGTTATGACGAATGAGGGGGGAAAAAAAAAACACAAACATCATAAAGAAAAAAAACCTGGCATCCAATGCACTTCTCTTGCATGAAAAGAAATTTAAAAATAATAACAGAATTAAAACATAAAAGGTTTTACAAAGGTGTTAATCCCATTCCACATTTTTTGGTTCATGCCGATTTAAAAATACATCTTTATATATATTTGTATATTGACGGCGATGTTAAAAGCGCAGTAAGGCATATCATATGCTCCGTGCATGAGATGTGTCATTAAATGGCGGGTTATAGCGGTTGGAAGCGAGCAGCAATGGCACACTCTCTTCTGAGGCAGTGCTGCAGGGGAGTGACGCCAATCCTCTCTGGGCCTGGGTAAATCTAGCCTGGCTGGATGTTAATCCCCAACACAAAGGTAGTTACTGATGTGTGTGTGACTTAGAAGCTGGCTGTAAGATAATATTTACATCACAACTAGGTTAGGGTAGGAAAAAAGAGGGGGGAGAAAAAAAGAAGAAAAAAAAAAAAAAAAACTTTGAGCGCAGTGCTAAATGAATGAATTGACTGTAGTGACCGTAACTCTAGAACGTTCTTCGTCCCCAACCAGGAGCGACGCAGCGCTGCCCCAGGAACGGCGAGCTGCAGGTGGCCCCTTTCGGCAGAACACAAAGAAAGGCTCATCAAGTTCTGCGGCATGGGAGCTGCGGAGACCTCTCTTGTCAGGCAGTTAAGAGAGGCACGCCTCGATATTCAGCCTTCTTAGAAAGCGGGGATCCCCGTATCCTAAATGCATCCAACATTCAAATGTCTCCGAGATGGGGGGGGGGGGAGGAGCAATGAAGTGTGGGAGGGAAAAAAAAAAAAAAAAAAAGTTTAAAATTGCATTCCGTCCAGAAAAGAACAAAAAAGGCAAGAAAAAAAACCCAGTTAGCACTGCTGCTCTGCATAATCCTAGGGATTTTTTTCCTTCTGTCTAATTTTTTCTGTGTGATTTGTAGTGTCAATCTGTCATGCAGAAAGAATGGTGCTGGCAAAGCACCAGACTCCTTCTTACTGAGGAAGTCCAGGGCTAATGAACCCCGGTAGCATTTAAGACCCTGTCGTGATTTCCTTAAGTGTCTTTGGCAGGAGCTAAAAGACACGGTGTACAAACAGGCATTCAATACAAATGTCAGATAAATGCGGCTTGCAATTCAACCTTCCAATATTTGCAACAAAAGGAAAAAAGAAAGTGACGCTCATTTAATAAATATGTCCAATAATCTACTACATTCCTCTTTGTATTTCTTCTTTCACTCAGCTCAAGGTGAAATCGCACCTCCACACTGCTGCACCGGGATCTCTTTGGAATTAATACATAAGGAACCTTCTGATATTTCCAGATATAGAGGTCACATTTCACTGGTTGTATCTTCACTTCAGCACACTTTACCCCCAATGCAAACATTTGTTTTTGGTATATGAATAAATGATGAAACTGTTTCAATTATAGCTCTTAAAATAAAGACAAAGAAGCAGAAAATGCAACAAATGTAGACTTTGAACTAAGCATTTTATTGGCCGAAATGTGGTGGAAAACAAAACTGCCATAATTAAATCATCAACTTTCATGCTACAGTGGCCAGCAGCACAACTCATATATAGAATAGCCGCGTCCTTTCAATTCAAAGCATGGGATATAAAGCATTTTATTACGGTAAGTTTAATTTAAAATTTAATTTAATTTTAAATTGCAAAGATATTGCCAAGAGCAACTGGATGACTGCTAATATAATGGGTATTCCTAGAAAACTATTTTATAATTAAGCATCAACACAACAAAAATGAAAGATGGAGCTAAGGGTGGTGACTAAGAACTCCAGCATGATCCAGGCACCAAACGAGCAGTACAGTATGTCACCCCCACGACGAAATAGCCTCCCAAATACTGGCATCCTATTCGAGCTGCTGATCACCAGCCTTCACTAAAGAGTGCTTACGACTTTCCGTAAGGCAGACCAAGTAATCTGATCGTTTCTTACTAATTCGGAAAAACGAAAAATAGAATGCTTTTGTTTACAGAGATATAGATGGGAACATAAAGTGGACCATCTGAAAACGTTGGCTTTTTAGTAAGGCAGTTTAAAAGCAAGGTTGTTTAAAGAGGAGGTGAATGCTGCCACCTAGAGCAGCCTGCGAGGGCATTCAAAATACACGGATAAAAACTAAAAATTAATAAGAAATCTGTCTGCAACATAATTGTAAAAATTGCATTGAATAGACCTAATGCATATAATGTTGTTTGTATATTCTACATACAATTCAAATCAGCACAGAATAGTAGCGAAATGACTAAAATTATGCCACAAAATGAGTGCATCTTTAGTTGGACTGCCATTTCGCATTCTTCGAAATGCTCCACATGCATTTCTGTCTTTTTCCTGCTATTACAGTAAATAGAGAAATGTAATAGTACCATCACTGCATTGTTTTCCCATCTCCATTATATGCAGAATTCATATCTGAAATGTTCTTTTAAACACAGTTACGTAACTGTAAGCTATTAAGTCCCTCACATAAACAGGGGATATTTTCAGAATAATTTCAGAATAACTGTGGCTACAAGGCTTCAGCAGACAGAAAAGAGAGGAAATAACCCATTCTGAGGCAGAGGAGAACCCCGCAAGATCAAAAGTGTTTCTGTGTGAGCCTAGAAAACAGGCCGTTTGTTTATGCTTGCTGTTGCAGATCATGCCTGTTCATTCCTGGGGAAAAGGAGGAAGTCTGGTTTGTGTTGGCTTTCAGGAAAGGACAAACAAACTCATATTGGAACAATCGGGAGAGGAAAGTGGCATGACCACCGCAGGGTGCAGTCTGGGCTGTCACCATCCCAACAAACACCCTGAGCACGCTTGACCCAAGTCTGGCTCATTAGATGCCAATCACTCGCCGCACCCCCACCCCCAAAGGGCACGCAATTAGGCCACAGACTCAGCTGCACAATGCCGATGGCGGCCCAACTTTTACAACAAACCAGCAATACTTTCTCTCTCGGGCCCTCAAAGAACGCTTGGGTGCAACAAAAAAAAACAGCATAAAACACTGGCTCTGTTGTTATTTCACTTATTTGTTGTGCGCGCGCGAGTGTGAGCGACACTCGTATGGTAAAAATTAGGTCCCCCTCTACCCCTTCCGCCTGAAAGCAAGGCTGGGCTTGATCAAAACAGTCACACATGTTCCATAAGGGAATGCCCTGAAGAGAGAGCACACCCCGCTGAACACTCGGGGTCCGACACACGGCGGCTTGCTAACAAGCGTGATCCTGCAAGACACAGCCCCACGCAGGCCTTCCACCAGCCTCATAATTACCCTGCTAGCTGAAAATGCTTCCCCCCCCCCCCCCTTTTATTTAGCAAACCAGCTGTATTTTTGGAAACCCCCACAAACACAGAGCTTTAATGAGGCTGAACACCGCAATCGGTCCTTGTACTGAGTTGTGCCAGCCAGAAAACCGCCACCGATTCATAAAACAATAAATAAGCTCAGCGTCAATTTCCAGCAGGAACGAGCGACAGGCGTGCGATTTAAAGGGGCAGTTTGCTTGTACTGTCTCTTATTTCCACCAACTGTGTGTCCTGAATATTTTCCTGTCGACTACTGTAACATTATTTGTCATGCTAGCTTATCCTCTCCGATGTGACCAGTTCCTAGAAAGACTCGCGGGAAGTCAAAGGACCCCAGGCGGCTACATCAGTGCCATGCTGAGATACCGCATTTTACCTAAGGGTAAAGGCAGCCCGATCAATACCGTTCGAATTCCCAGCTGGCGTTTCCCAGCAGCAAACTTCCAGATTACTAGCCAGTGTGGCAATTACATTGAGAACTGCACTTCAGTTAGCGAACACACGCAATAAAAAAACCAAAGAGAAGATGAATAGAAAGCGGATCAAACGATGCAGTGCTAGCTAATTCTCCAAATGGAAACATCTTTGCGTGCATGCAGATGTTTGTGGAAAAGAAAGATGCTGTTTACTATCCAGTGGAGGAAGAAGGAAAAATGAGACCTTCACAGCCGCGATGGGAATCAAACAGAGCTGGTCTGATCCTTGTTTTATGGATGAAGCCTACTATTCCCTTCCGTTTGATTAATGCTTGTTCAAGTAACATTTAGTCATTTTCAGCAGGTGCGTGCACGTTGTGATTTGTCTTCCATATTTTTGTAGCCAGTGATTTCTTTTCTACCTTTTCATTTTCAAATCACTAAGCTGAAATCTGTTCGGTGTCCTTAATCAGAGTTGTTTGCGAAACTACACATGTGAATTACCCAGTCAAAATGATGGTGACTTTTCGGCGTAATTTCACGATGCGGGCCCCAATCACGCCCTTTTTCTGGAAATGCACCCTCACAGAAAGAGAATTGTATTTGACATTTACTTTACGTGATACCATCTAGCTCTCGAGTACACGGTCAGAATTTATTTGGTCTGAAGCTTCATTTCCCTTTTTAAGCTCGTCTGCTGCCAAAATAGTGCTGTCTGAGGGTAAAAGACGGAGAAGAAAAACAAAAAAGGGGCAACCATGATGGTGAATGCCTAACATCACAGACTGTCTAATTTACAGTGACCACAGTATGGTAACTTGAGCAGCCTTAAAACTCACACATTTAAACAACAAAGATTAGCCTTAACATTCACGAGAAATATATTTCTTACTCATTATGGAACCTACATAATATACTCATACAACATGGTCAGGGGGAATACATTCATTAGGGTAATCTTACATGTACCTGTGCAGTGTAATGGGTTGTGTCCTGGGTTTTTAACAGAAGAGAACATTTCAAATCCTGCTGGGTAGAGAGCTGTGTAAATGGGTCAAAGGTTAGTTTGTTTAGAAATGTCTCTAGACTAAACAGTTGAATTTTTGGAAATAAATTGCTGTTGTCGTAAATGTACCATGAAAAAGAAGCTGCTTTCTCCATGTGGAACTTGCAGGGATGTTAATTGATGAGATTTATGGCAGACAGGCAGTGTACTCAGGGTATCATTATCAGTGAAGTGTAACAACTGCATCTATTGCGCTTTGCATTTTTTTTTTTTTTTACTTGCAGTGCTCTAAGCTTGCAACCAAAGGCATTAGCAGTCATTGAGCACGTCTCACTTTGTGCCCTTTTGTCATTCAGCCACGGGGAAAAAGGAGAAAAAAAACTTGGAAAAGCAGAGTATTGCGAGACACGCTCCCCAGCACCCCTGCCGAAATGCCGATAAAGGCTCCCCTTTCTTCAGAACAACAGCTTTCGTACGGAGTTATTTTCCGCCGTATAATGATAAACACAAACAATTATCCCAAAGGCATTTTAAATCCTCCAGTCAGTCTGTTGGTATATAAAAAAAGAGCCCAGCACTTTGGGTTAAAAGATTTAGGTCGGTGCCTTCGTCGAGAGCACTTCTGGCAGGACGGAAAACCCGGCCCGGATCTCGGGCCACGGCGACTGCTTGACAGAAAGAGGACTTGAGTTTCTGTGGTAGCAGACCCGGAAAAACCTGCGGCTCTGACCTATATTCTGAATGCTCGTGTGAGGCCATGTACGGCGCCAGAACCGGAGATATACGCTGCTGTCGGGTGAGAAGGGCAGCCTATCTGGGGGCCCTTTTCCTCTCCAGTTTATATCTTATCGCTGGCAATTTATTGCTACTGTTATGTACACATCCCGAGTTAAATTAGAGATCCCGTGGACAGGCCAGCCTTAATCTCGCTGAATAACTGCTGCAGAGAGAGCTCTCAGACAGCACAGCTCCAGACAATGTTTCCATTACGCTTTATTGCTGAGAACGGTGCTTTAGGTTTAAAATTAAAGCACATAACACCCCCACAAATCACAGCTCCTAAATCCTCCCGCCGAGGTCCCTGCAGCCAATGCGTCAAACGTACCGCACGTACTGTGTTCCCATGACTTACGAACTTGGGGTTTACGCAGCTAATTAACATTTCAGACACAAAGCAGCCTTTCAGGTATTGCGGCACCGTGACAAGAAATGATTACCAATAGGCACATCAGGTATCACTTAGCACGCCGACGGAGACCCAAAGGTGTGAGAGACTCAAGCAGGCAAAGCAGGAAATGAGGGAAATTACAGTATTTCATACTTCCTGAAAAAATTACAATTTTATTACCAGCTTCCCAGTAGCTAGGCATTGTAATGGTATCCTAATATTTGTAATCAATGGCAAAGCAACATTGAAGGTACAGTACCTTCAACACGCCCCAGAATTTTTAATGCATACATTAATGTCCACATAAATGGGCAAATTGAATTCAATCAAAGCTTATGCCCCCTACTTACAATATTTTATTAATAGCCATTTGTTTGCAATGATATTTCAAGGTTTAACCACATTTAAAAGAGAATACTTTGAAACCACGTATGTCAGAGTCACTTCCACATTCAAAACAGGTCTGTATCCAAAAAATCCAGCAGTGTGAAAATGCCGCTCGGTCATATTTACAGAGCGCTGGCCTCCATGGGCCCGACAAACCCGATGGAGGAAATCGACGACCCCACAGCCGGCTAGTGTTGGCGGTTTACCTCTAGAAGCCAGGGCTTAAGCTTGCGGTCAAGAATGATGTCGAATCCCAGCACTTCAAAGCAGACGCTGTCGCTCCCTGGTGGCTGACCCGGGCGACACATTCGATAGGCGTGGAGGACGTGAGGCTCAGCCACAATCAGCGTCTTCACCACCAGCTCCTGCCGCAGTGAATCTTTTATCAGCACACGGCCAGATACAATCACCCCAGACTCACTCTTTTCAACTGTCTCTTAAACTGTCATTAATGAGACAGCCCTGCCAGTACAAGCAAACTCATGTATACAAATGTCCGTTCTACTGGAAATTTAATACACATCTCTAGTGCCTTTCTTGTAACTGACATTTGCCTGCAAATGTGGTCAGGTGACCATCTAATTTATCATCTTCATAACTCACTGATTTGTGATTTGTTTATATACATAAGAATGACTAAAACTTAAGTTTTCGGTAAGCATACCCAGGAAGACCATTGCATACTGCAAGTAAACGTATTTCCTCACACTCAGATTACTGTTCATTATTCATTTACTTGTTACTTTGCATTTATTTATAAAACTCTTAATATAATGAACTATATCTGTGCACTAATGATTCTTAAATAGCTCCAAAGGGTTTGGAACTATTAAGTAACAGAAGAACTGGCTAACCCTAATTACCCTGAAAACAAATATATACTATTTAGTTTGAAGGCCACAAATGAACCAAATCAAGTGAACAAAATGGAGTATGTTCCCTTGTTAGCAGAAATGCAACGGCAAGGACCTGTGACTTGTAACTGTAAAAAAATGTCATCTATTCAAGGGTTTCTTCAAGCCTAATTAATTTAGAGGTGAGTCGGAACAAAAAGCAGCACAGACAGCCCATTCTCATAAGCAGGACCGAGTGCCACGCCAGTAGAAAGCTGCCATTGGCTACAAGAGGCACAACTGGCAGCTGAGCAGCTCAAGTGTCAGGCTGAAGCTACTCGTTCCATCAGATGGATGCAAGAGCAGACATTTGCCGTCTCTGACCCTTGAAATCCTTTTTAGGAGAATTAGCAGTACGGTTAGCAAGCTTGTGTAATTAGGAAAACTAGAGCTGCACTTTCCTCATTTATAAAACCTCTCAAATACAGACTTTATTTTTAGATAAATTATATGTACTTTGTCCATGTACTTTGTTACGATTTTCTGTATTTTTTTAAGAATTGAAATATCTTTAACACACTGAGGAACCAGAAAAGCTATATATTCAAGGACAAAAAAAAATGCATAAAAATTACCTAGAAAAAAAATTTACATAGCATATCATTCATAATTTGGTAATAAATAATCTGAGTCATTATCCTGCAGTCAATTCGAAAAATTAATAAGGCCATACCTAATTACATTAATGTATTTTTGCATTCAACAGAAGAGCTGTGGTAATTGCCGCATTATTTTGGTGCTGGACGTAACAAGAATAACATTTGCATGTGCATATGCAATTATACCTTGTTTTGTGTCATTAACATAAAACATATAATAACCAGATTTTTTTTTAATCCTTTTTTTCCCTTGTTCAGTTCAGGAAATCCATAAATTAATCATATATTCATTTCCATGTGTTTGAGAATTGACGTGTTGAATTGGGGACATATTTTGTTTTCCAAAAGCTCTGTTCTCTATATGAAAGATTCTCATAACAAACATGCCGAGTGCACTACACACAATGCTATATAAGAAAAAAAAGATCAAAATTCTAACATGCCTCATATGGTTTAGAAAAGTGTAACACTGGACACACTACATCGTGTGAAACACACCAGCACACAGGCTTAACTTATGTCTAATTATTATTCAAGGTAAGCCCAGAAGTGTCACTAAACTCCAAGTCGTCACAAAGCAAGAATATTTCCGATGTGAAGTTAGGGAGCACTTACAGAAACATCTGCCCAGAATTTGGCCACATCATAATCGTTGGTGCGGAGGAACTCTGTGAACCATCCGATGGACCTCTTGCTCCCTTTGTCTACAGTCTCGTCTCGTTCGAAGTTTTCGTTGTGTTTGTTCACCGAGTAATTTGTCAGGTGCATGTACAGCTGATTCTTTGCGGGAAGAAAAGGGACATCAAACATTGCATTTCCATCACTGCCGATACATTAAGCCTCATTCAGTGCAGCGTAAAGACAGTGGTTCTGCTAATTTTCCATTAAAACGTGCATATTCAGTGTCAGCTGTTTGCCCTTTTCTTGGTGCTTTGGGACCTATAACAAGTAGGAATCGAAGAGTCTCCCAAACCTGTCTCAGTCTTTCACACCCTCCCCAGTTGCTGCTTTGTTTGTGCAATCAGGGTGTAAAAGATTCTTCATTAATCTCACTCTGTCAGGCAGCACTTTTGTGTGTCAGACAGTGTGTAACAGAATCTGATCTGCATGCGATAGAGGGGGCTGTGGCAGGCAGCGCAGGAACCCAAGGACTGGTTTTAATGTTTAATGAGACATCTGGCTCATGCAGCTCCCTCACCAGGTTGGATTCGTTGGGCGTGTGGTACTTCTCTGTGCCCATCCGCACCAGGCCGTCGTTGTACAGGAAGACGCGGAGCGGATCACAGGATGTGACGAGGATGTAGATTCTCAGGTCAAACTTGTAGCCCTCCATTAAAAAAGGCTTGTCAAGGTACTCCTGGACAATGAAGTGCTCCTGAGCTGGAAGTTTCTCACAGTTTCTTATCAGGGAGATCCTACGACAGACACACACCGCATACGTTCACTAAGTGATGCTTTCAGAGTTTCCCAGAATGTAAGGCAGTAATGGTGAACTTTGAACAAAAAACCCAAACCATTAAATTGTAAGGTTTTTGACTCTGAATAGGATAACGGACAGGCTGGGACTTTTCAGAAGCTAATAAAATGTCCCCGAATTGACCCCTTGTCACTGGTGGTGTGGAAAGCAAGCAAGGTTTTCCTGACACGGAGACAAAAATGAAGGATTCAATCAGTTTGCTCCCCAATGACAGACTCAGGGAACAAGATGCCACTGGCAAAGCATAACTATTAATACTGAAAAGCGCTTGGCTTTTTTTATTTGTTGTTACAATTCCAAGCCAACAAAGAAGAATCTCATTAACTGACTGCTTAGACCAACGGCACTTTCCTTATTCCTTTTCCAGGAGAATTCAGTACCACTACACCACAACCTGGTAACAGGCTTCCAGCCCAAAATGCATAATCCCAGTCTTTTGGCTGAACTTTTAAAATAATGGTGGAGGACTTGCGCTCCAGGTGGGGTTCCAGATTGCTTTGCATCCCCTCTCTTTCACTTTTGCCGTGATTTATTGGAACATTTCTTCAACAGCTTGCATATCGTATAGGCAAACAAAACAGCACAATAGATTATAGATATAAAAACACCTAAACACACAGATGCGAACAAACAGCACACAACAGGAAAATGTTGATTGGTAAAATCTACATAAAAATAAGCAAAGGTGCGTTAAAAATGAATTAACCTTCCAAACACAGATGCTGCTCAAAATCCACACCACTTCATTTAAGCACAAATAAATAATCCTGCATAAACGTTATAGTTAAATCAAGGGAATTATCACCTTCGTAAATATGCAAAGGCCTATTTGACGAGACATCAGGCGAGGACTGGGTTAAACCTGTTTGTAGGTGTAGCAGTAAATTAAAGGACATGATTGATGAGCACTGCTGTCAGGTAATCAAAAAAGCACTCTCAGTGCCTGTTTAATTTGGTGCCATTGGGATCCTGCATTTAAACCTGATGCTTTTTAACAAGCTTCAGTTCAGACATAAACAATAACTTCATTTGGCTTCCAGACCGAAAATAAATTACAGTGGAAGATATAACTTAATTTCCTGTATCACACTGTGAATTTTCAAATCTAATCTCTCATCCTCCTTCAAAAGCCCCTGCTAAACTCACCTTAAATTATCTTTCACTTTCTTAATGTATAGTAATAATTCAGCCTTTGCAGACTTTTATTCTTTAATAAATAACAGCTTACAATACAATAATACCAGCAGTGATCCACATGGACCCGAGGGACTTTGAAAAATAAAAGCGCAGGCTTATAACTTCAGCGTATCAATATCTCCATCTATTGGCCTAAAGTATTAGTACAGTGCCTTTCAGGTTGTGCCTGAGATGCTGCCATTTTCTACTTCGACCAGAGAAATGAGACACACCCACCAGCAGACTCAACTCATCCTACTGACCTTTCTAAACACACTGCTGTTAACTAACACTTTTCCCACCATCAGGTTACAAGTACAAATATGTCTTTCTTCCACAAATGTGCCACATTTAACATTATGGCTGCAAATGAAACTATGTAAACAACTGGTTTTAGAAGAAAAATATTTCGGGCAATAAAGTCGGAATATGTTAATATTATAGATTTGTAATTAAGATATTACCTCCAGCCCTGAGGTGTTTATTTGCTTAATTGATGCAATATGTTCAAATGAAACATAACCTCACAATGTCCTCATAGCATTTTATACGAAGACTCAATAATTGTAAGCCCAGAGCTCTGAGAAATAGATTTTCCATGACTGTGTCTTTAAGCTAATTTTTCGAGCAAGGAAAATGAAAACTGGGTCTTGAGTAATAAGACAGGAGCTGTAGAAATTGTGCCCAAGCGTACCCTAGACCCTCAGCCCTGTCCAAGCTCAGAGTCACTCACACGAGCATCATCATCGACAAACTTACCCATAGCTTAGTGTGCCCTAACCCCTCAGCCCTGTCCTGGCCTAGAGTCAGTCAATAAATCATTCTCAATACCAAACTTACCCACAGCCAAGTGTGCTATAACCCTTCAATACCAATGAGGACGAGAGCCAGTCCAGCAGGACTACCAACAAACCTACCCATGGCCCATGGCGCCATTCGCTGGCTTCACGATGAAGGTCTTCTGCTTGCGTTTCCTCCGTAGCTCCTTAACATAGTTTTGAAACTGGGTATACTCCGCAGGAAAGATCCAGGTCTTAGGGATGAAGCTATATTCCTGAGGCTGGCTCTTTATCATTCTGCACAGAAGGAAAGGGACACCGTACCATCTGTATTCCAACACGGCCTACCTTCACGGTCACAGCGGGACGCCATCCAACACAAACACTTACTTGGCCATGTTTCTTGCCAGGCAGTCTTTCCGACAAATTTCTCCCATCCCGGGGAAATGGTTAATTCTCTGTAGTGATAAATGACAAAATGACAGAATAATAATGTTGTTAAACCTATTAAGTTATTTTTCCCCCAACACCAAGAAAATGTCTCGGAAAAAGCACTGGGCTTGAAGCGAAATTACAATGCTCTGACATTTATGCTCAATTACAGCCTCAAAATAAAAGGTGACTATAAGACCTTTCCTAACACTTATTTAGTTTACCAAATAGTTTTTAATTTAAAAAACAAAAAACAAAAAAAACGATCAATTCTCCTCCTCGGGGCAGAGTAATTGGTTCTGCATCAGAGCTCCTGCAATTGTAGGCAGTGACAGATGAATGAATTGCTTTGAATGCTAAAAAAAGGGTTTTCTGTATACTTTGACCAAATGAGGCTGAACAGAGCCGTTAATTAGGCTCATATGAACCGCAGCTTGACAGCAAACTTTCAGAACAAATCAGTGGGAAAAAAAACAAGAACATGTATTTTACAGACTGTGAAAGAAATCAAAAACTATCCAGTTGAGACACCCGTAATTAGGATCATGAGACCCTGAAGAACTCTTACAATCACTCGGAGACACAGCGGAGTGTGACAGGCATCATAGGAGTGAGATGCAAAATAAACAGATCTTTATGAACCTATGACTTCCAGCATGAGTGAATATGTGTTTTATGGATGAAGTCCTTAGCAGATCCTTTAGACAGGACTTCTGCAAAAAGAGGTGGATGGTGCATGAAACCTGAAGCATTTCTATACCCAAGTCAAACGGTGGAAACACAACTTTTCATCACACCGGCCTTCTGTTTCATTTGTCTGGTAAACCACCTTCATTCCGGTCAATTTAATGAATCATTACAGCCTTGAGTAATATAACAGCTGATGCAGAACAGAGGTGCTAGGTCCCGTACAGGCGACTGAGAGGCTTAACTACCTCCAGAAGAAAAACTAACATCTGATGCTTAATTTCAGAAGTCTCAGAAACCTCACATATGGTCCCAAATTTATTATTTTTTTAAAATATATATAGTTTTTAATAATCTGGAACTTTCATTAAAAAAAAAAAAAGATTTTCTGTGCTTGCAGCTGGCAGGATGATAAATAGGTGACGAGTGAAAAAGATCAAGGCATCTTTATCTGTTCTTTGGGCTCTTGCATTAATTAGGTCCTCTGAGAGCGTTTGAGCGCCCTCTGTGTTTAGTTAAGATTGAAAAACTATACATATACTTCATTTGATGAACGCGAGAGTTAGCGCTGACATGTAACCCCACTCTTGATTTATATATATAGCTGATTTACAACTTCTAAATTATACCCAAAACACAGATGACAGTACTGGTGTATTTTTTTACAAGCATATACATGTTGCATCTTGCTGGCGATTTGCTGAAATCTAGCCGTCCAGCCAGAGCCAGGGACATGCTGCCGGGTCTCGGGCCCCTGCTTTAGGTTACAGCCGCAGGTGTCCTGCACCATAGAGCTTCCCCATTAAGCAAAGCAGAGCTTTCCCCCCTTTTATCCTTAAGGTAAACTGCTTGCAGCAATGGGGTTCCCCCTGCTGGACTTCCATGTAATTAGGCTTACCTCATCTTACCCACATCTAATCCCCTAGTAGCAAAAATTACATTCCTTCTATAACCTGTGAGCCCTCCTCAAATCTATTCTGATCCCCCATTAACTTCAGCTAGTCATTGTGAAGGTATTAAGCAAAAAAAAAAAACTACATACTCTCTTAAAGCTAAATAAGGACAGCAGGTGGCCTTAGTGGTTAAGACATGGACTGATAAACAGGCTCACATCCCACAAAAAGCTCAGAAAGTTAAAACCCAGTAAGCGCGGTAAACGGGCGCACTTCAGCACGAGGTTCTGTAAGAAGACCCGATGCCACCCAATCCGCACGCCACGTCGCCCCTTTAAATAAACGGCCTTCACCTGATAGTTCCTGAGCTCCGCGATCTTCTCGTGCTGGACGGCAGAGTCGTTCCAGATGAGATTGGCCGTCTCGTCTTCGTCTTTCGTTTTCAGGAAAGCCATCTCGCCGATTACGATGCGCACTGACAGCACAAAACAGCAAGTCTTTTTTTTTTTTTTTTTTTTTAAATAATTCAAGGAAAATACCATGATCAAAAACGTACTTTCATAATGACTTTGACAATACAGTCACAACACACTTTAAGATGGAGTAAACCATGTATAAGAGTAGCATTCTCTAACACATTGTGATATTAATGTCCGCTAACGGATCCACTAACTAAGCTCACATCCGCAGCTTCCTGCGCCGCGATGTCAGGTGTGTGGGGGCATCGGCTGCCCCTACCAACCAGCCCAGTTCTTCTGCGCCATTATCCACTATGAATTCCATGTCTCACTAGGTTGTGTGTTGCTGTTTTTCAAGTAGTCATTAACCTTGTCACAGCTCTTTGAATCGTGTTCCATTTTTTTTTTCCTGTTGATCCATCTTTCGGGTGTCAATCAGAATGAGGATATCTACTAAGGAAGTGAATACTAAAACTAAACATTATACTGCCTTTAGTGCCTAAAAACGTTCACCCTTACCGTCCTGAATTATCTGTACTTCATTTTCTCCCTTTCTACTTGGTTTAAGGCATCAACTTCAAACCTCGGGTATCTACAGACTGAAGTAATATGTTCTACTAATCATCCGTCCGCAGTGCTGAAATTCCTAATGCCTTCTCAAAAAGATGAATTAATAGCCCATAATGCATTTAAATTCTAGTGGAAACTGAATGTATGAGAGATAGGTGGCTCGTGCATTTAGACATTAATCCAATAAGTATTCATTATTCAGCGACTAATGAAAAATTCATGTGCCCTAACAAAACAAGGTCTTAATTAATGTAATGTATGTCTTTACAAACTGGACGGTCCAGTGCTAGTCATTTGAATCCATCTGGAAAAAAACTTTCCCAAAGGCCAGAAAAAAATCAGACGAAACATAGTTATTCGTGCCGTCCTGCAAAGACGTTGTGCTATTTTACATTATATATTTATTCATATATTTTATTGTACCTGGTAATTTTTAACTCATTGTGTCGATACAGTCAGTCCGCAGCCTGCCAGCAGACATACTGCATATTAAACCCACCATATTTATTCATATTGGCTTTGGCCACAGCTGCACTGCATACCGATTTCATACTTGGTCCCAGCTATGTTGGCCGAGATGATTCCCTTCTTCTTCTTTGTGCGTCCTTTCCTCTTCCCGCCATTCTGATACGACAGCATGGGTGGCGACTTCATAGGGGACGTCCCTTGATCTTCTACAGGTGGCGCACATTAAATGGGTCAGAGACAAACATCACATTACGAAGCACATTTGGCAATGTGGCCACGAGATGAGATAAAAACACAATTGAACATTTTATTACTCCAGATTACACACCTCCATCATTGGGAAGGGAGGGCATCTCAAAGGTAGCAGGACCAACGGATAACACAAAATTTTCCGGCAGAGTCTTGAGGTTTCAGTCTGTTGTGTGCTGACCAACTTCGTCTTTTGTCTCAGTAACCTTTTTGTACCATTGTCAGCTCCTTAATCAGCAGAAGCCCCTTTTTACCCTTAGAGGAAATGAGGAAAAATACATTATTCATAATTATTACATTACAGAGAATTTGCATTCCAGGGGAAAAAAAAGAGACAAATTGATGATTAAACACCCTACTGGCTTATAATCCTGAGGATAACGATTGGGGAGATGACTTCAGGCCAAACAAGACCAACATTCGAGGTGGAAAATATACGCAGCCATTAATTTGGTGGTTTTGTTTAATTTAATGTATGACTCGATATAAAAATATAAAAATCAACTTGTCACCTTTATGAAACAGAATCATAGAGAGAAATTCATTGTTTGTTATATATTTATTAATAAATACATTAAGATATTACTACCTTACTAATGCTAATAAAAAGTTGTCAATTAATGTGTAATAAACCTTTCAAAATACCCAGCATACCTTTGACACATTTAGTCATGACCATTTTTAGAATCCTTGAAAATAGAGCAACACTATCCTCTAGTGGCCAGTGAGTAAAAATGGCAACGTTTTACTTTATTTATTTTTTTATTTTTTAGAAAAAAATCCTTCTCATCGTATAGGTTTAATTTACGTATTGCAAATAAGAGAGCACTCAGATTACAGTGTTTTCTAATACATTTTTTAAAGAGTTTTGTAATCATAAACTATGAGAGATCTTTATGCCTTTAAAATATAATACAAAAAATAGGTAACTGGAAGCATGGTTTGTTTATTTGTATTCGTTCACCTATCAGTAACCCACACTGTAACCCTACTTCAGTCACATGACACGATGTGAGCTCAGGATCAGGCGGCTGTCCGCTGTGCAGCAGCTAGGAGCGCTGATAAGCTGGCCACAGACGTCGCCGATCCCTGGGGTGGTGTTCGGTTCAGCCCCCGCAGTAAGACTACCTCCGTAGAGCCGCATTACGCGCTGGCCTCAACGAACTGACTGTGGCATGGTTTTCAGCGCCGCGGGGCACGGAGCACTTTCCTATCCTCCCGCGAGACATGGGGAATCATCTGCTACACAGCACTTAGTAGAAATTTGTTTTTTAAAAAAAGTGGATTCTCTCACTAGGGGGGCAAAGAGGAATGAAACACTATTATTTTAACTGTTGTTCCCCCATTAATAGGGCATGCCATGTCTTGGGAAAAGGGATGACTACATTTTCAATGCTACTGCTTTTATAATTCAATCACTTTTTAATTTATTTGGTCTCCTTTCTAACTCTGTCTTCCATGTCTATACTGTGAATTGTTTCCGGTTTTATAAATCCCTCACTGATGTTATTTCCTAGCCAGTTGAACTCACAGTTTCGTCACGACTCAGACATTGCCATCGTTCTAGGTAGACCACTGTGGGAGTATCTGTAGGACACAAATGTCTCACCCGCTCAGTACACAGCTGGCGAATTTTGAGTCTAATAAATCTTCCTTCGCTCCTGGCGTTAGAACCCTACAAACTGTCCTAAAGTGTCCCCTGAAATGTATTTTTCAGTAGCCTGTATGTATGGTGAGGGGAAAACTGCATGCATGATTTATAGAAAAAAATCTCCCAACCCATATATTGGCAGTATCCTTCCTTTGCTGGAAGACAGCAGTGGCTGACAATGACTGACAGCCGTCACATGGTACTGCTACACAGAATCCTACAGCTGCTGTCCTCTGCTCATCCCCATTTCATCATGAATAGAGTCTCTGTCAGCACAGCTCGGGTCCCGAGCCCCCTATTTAACCCAGTTTCTATCTGCAAATCTCCAAGGCTACACGCCGCCTGACAAATCCATCCCATCTCAGTTTGTAACATAAGAGATTATGGCATCATGCCACAGAGTGTCAACATGGTCAATAACTAATCAATGGACAGTGTGGTGAAAGCCCTGCCTCAAGTTTCTTATTTGTGTTACTACTTTTCAGTCCTCTGCGGCATAATCATATTACCAAAATTACCAAATTCTCATTATGTTTATTTGTCTCATAATCTCATAATTTTTTATTTAATGTGCTACATATTCCTTAATGGTTATCTTTTCAGAATAACACACAGCAGATTTTATTCTGCGCGTAACAGAAAATCTAGAAGTAATTTCCTAGACAGCTGTCAGCTGAACAGGGAAATTATCATTTTGAGTTTTATTTTTTAGCAAAATTCCAAATGATTGTTTATCAGACCAGTTAGTGAATAATGAAAGCTTTTTCAGGAAATACAGTATTGTACAAAAGTCTTAGGCAGATGGTGGTGCAGAGGGCAGTACAACCGTTCGGCAACCAGAGGGTTGCCGGTTCCAGCCCTGCTTTCTCCTGACCCCATCAAAGTGTCCTTGAGAAAGACACTGAACCCCAAATTGCTTCCGGTGTGCAGGTTGGCGCCTTGCATGGAAGCCTCCGCCACTGGTGTGTGATTGGGTGAATGTGAGGCATAAATTGTAAAGCGCTTTGAGTACTCGGAAGAGTAGAAAAGCGCTATATAAATGCAGTCCATTTACCATTAAAGAAATTTGTTAAAATGATGCTGTAAAAGAATATTTGTCAAAGTGTTTTAGCTTTAGCCATTGAAAAACCTCTCCTAAAGTCATCTCAGTATTTGCAGTAACTATCCAACACACCCATGTATTTTTAGACTCGACCACTAGCACCCCTCGTCTGTCTAATCAATACCTCGCTGAGTTATTAACAAGATATTAGTGACTTATTGGAGAATTCTTGTAGCTACTTTTTATTTTCTTAAATGTTCACCGACCTATATTCTAATGTTAAATTTTGTTGTTTTTTGAGCAAATATACACTGACAACCCAGATAAATAGCTTTATACATTTTCTTCAACTGCCTATTTCACTAGTCTTAAACAATACAACCATTTCTCTTTCTACAAAAATGCACAGAATATTTTACTTACATAGGTAGAGATATTGATGTGTCGTGCTGGCTAACTTCATAGGTGACTATGAAAGTGCAGCAAGCTTAATCATTATGCTCTCAGACTAGTTGAGAATTAGTGCACAGAGAGAAAATAGATGCGTCTGGTTCACTTTGACAGAGAGGAGACAGATACAGGCTTTTAACAAAAACATCCTTTTACTCCTCAGAACGCTCCATCTGAATAATACCCCGCTTTTTCTCTCGCGCAAGGACTGACACTGAACCAGTCTTTTCTGTAGAGTACTGGGCAATTGCAAAGAATGTTGCTGGTTTCCTTTTGTACTATGCACTTTCCCTAGTTATTGCCCTATTGATCTCTATCGATGACTCTAACATATGATACTGTAATTATCATACAAATTTACATATGCATCAATGGAGCACAGTAGATGTAAACACTGTTACTAGCAGATACACTTAAGCACTGGCATCTGTCCCTTATCCTAAGCGTTCATAACCCAGACAAATGTGGCACCTGACAATCCTCAGTCATATCAGCAGTCATGTGATGCCACGTCTCAGAACCTGATCACTAAAGGACAAACATTCAGAAAATGCCTTTACATGGGTAAGAACGATGCTCTTCCCTGAACATAGCAGAAAGCAGGAAAGGCAAAGAATTAAGCCAAAAAGGCATTCTGCATCAAGTATTGAATACTCAGAAACTGGAAGTATGGATGTTAAGTCAGAGCCAGTCCAGAAGCTGGAGATGCTCAGACCATGCAGCAAGCACCCCACAGACTGTTCTCTGATTGTGTCTGCTCTCCTAAGAAAAAAAATAAAGATTCCTACTTGCCATTCAAGTCCAGTAGAATTACGAGTAATATTCTGCCCGATGGACACCTGACTGGATGACTCAGTTCCAGACTCCACTGGGTTTGCAATTCATGAAGAGGACAGCTCAGTCCGGTTCTTCGTAAATCAAAGGGCCTTGTGACAAATCAGCGCTCTTGAAACAAATGTACTGCAACAGGTCACTTTGGCTCTCCCAACACTGAAGTTTTATCTTCCCTGAGTGTCTTTGTCAATTGGGCTAGCTAGTGGTTATATAGCACAAGTCGAGCCCTATACGAAGCAGAACTGCAGATCCTCACTATGTGCAAAGGCTTTATCCCAGTTTTATGATGATTCTAGTGTGTGATTTTAATTTTGCTAACCTACTGCGTGTCTAAATGACCCACCTGCACATGACTGCTCAGTGGGCAGCACTGGTGCTTCATAACTCCATGGCCAGTGGTTTGAATTTCTCCACTGCTTTGTGTTTTGAGGTTTATATGCTCTCCCATGTCACAAAGAGTTCCTTCCGCAGTCCAAAGACATGCAGTTCAGCTAACTGACATGTCTAAATTGCCCATAATGTGGGTGCCCTGTGATGGACTGGCATCCCACCCAGGGTGCATCCAGGCCAGATGCCCTGTGGTCCCTGGGATAGGCACTGCTGGCCAAGGCAGACCCCACGATTACTCTCATTCCATTCTACAAGCAGAAAGTAAAAACCACAAAGCAAGACCACAATCTGCCAAGGTGTGCCGTTAAACAGACATTAAGGTCTCTTAAATGCACTAACTGAGATATATTTAACTCCACTTGATCCTCTCTTTACACTGATACCATTAGAACTTGCATAAATGTCTGTGAGGATATACCACTAAAAAGCTAAAGTTATAAACTATCAAGAAGCACTGGTTTTCAAAGGAATTAAAGCATTTATGTTGAATAAAGAACTGCTTTTTTTAAGGATGTCTTCATTAACATTTCCTATCCCTTGCAGAAAGTTCCTGACATTTTCACAGCTTTAAACAGTTCCTGTCACTAAAGTCTTCACTAAAGAGGTTAATTACACTGATCACATCACAGCTGGGGTCCTCGTCTTGAACAATGATAAGGGTACTGCTAGGAGATCAAAAGAGTGGCGGCCTGTTTCACTGACAACAGCAATTAGTCAAAAGCAACAACAAAAAAACATGCAGATCAGAACTGGCTTCAGACATGTTCTGAACCCAACACTCATCATAATCACTGCTAGTCCTTTAATAGAGTAATGGAGAATAACAGAGAAAAGCAAAGAATAAACTTTTAGACAACCTACAGCTCCAGCATTAGTGTCATTCAACCGTAATTCAAACTGAAAATCCTCCTTCAACAGGCATTATGGAAGTACTCACAAAAGCTCAAAAGCAAAACAGTAAACAACTTTTTCTACACCTGCTGAAATGCCTTGTAACACCTGCAGTGGTGCCTTTGAGGTCATCTCACAACCAGCCTCCCCCCTATACGTCGCTTCATATAACTGCAGAACAGCAGCCAGATCCAACCTTAGTTTCTTCCCCACTGCCCACAGAGTACCAAGCTCTTTCCTTCGTTTTCCTAGCTGTCCTTGTATTATGGTGGCACCCAGCTTAAACCCACAGGCAAATGTGTTAACGTGACGTCTTGGTGCCACGTATGTTATACTTGTACTGCTCTGCATTTGGCGCTGCTTTGGGAATAATTTAATTTCATTCTGCCGTAGTGAGAGACAATTCCAGCAACCCCACTGTGTGGCAATGAAGAATTTAACCTAGAATCTCGTCTTTATTTAGTATTACTACTAAGATTATCTGTGCTGTGGAGTATTAATGGCTGTTCTGTTTACAAGCTATAATAAAGTGATTCATTGCCAGTGACAACTAAAACTGCAGAATTGTTCAAAAAGAGCTGAATCTGAATTATAGCACTGAATCCCAATTCTGTTTTGTATCTAATTCAAAACAAATCAGAAAATATACGTAAATATATGATGAATCTTCGACAACATTAAAATGAATACAATATTTAGAAAATACAAGTTATTTATCTTATTGCACAAAAAAGATCATCTGGCCCAGGTTTCCGTCTTTAATGACAAATCAGATGTACAAATAGGTCTGGCTCTCTTCCCAGGATGCATCATTGCCAGGAATTATTACCCTTGTCATTCTGGAAAGCAATATGGTTAATAATGAGGTCTGGCTGCCCAAAATGTGACACTTTGATTCAAATATACAGAAGCTTGCCATGGTTGCTGGAGATGAACTACTTAGTGATCTCTACTAAGGGCTCCCTACTACAACAGGTCAGACACTCACCAGCTATTATAATAATTATTTTTGTTATAATGGTATTTCAAAAAGGTTTGTTATTTTGCCTCAGAAACAAATACAGCATAGGTAGGGAGGGGCTGGGAGGAGAATAGCTTGAACGCAGCTTTTTAATATTTTTTATACTCATGCTGATAAACCACACGCTGGGATTCGCAAATGGAAATGAAAGCTGTATGGATCAGCAAAAAAAGACAAAGGATCTCCTGGAAAGAGCAAATAAGGTCCTGAGGGATGCAGGAAAAATAAAGAAGTGAAACACGCCTGAGAGTAAGTCTACAGACAAGCACACTATGGCCACTGTAATGCCCAACATGCACTGTTACTGGTTCTACAATTGTAAACTATCAGCATTCTGCTTTGCCAGTTTTACACGTATGGCAATAGAAGGCAAAAAGGTTCTCTTCCACAAATATACCAACGGTCACTAAGGATATACTGTTATGCAACACTCTATACTTGAAACAATGAAAAAGTTTGCGTACAAATAGTAATATCCTTATGTTTAATAAACGCGTCAACTTGAAACTGCAAAAAGTACCGCCACACCACCAACGTCTTTTAACATTGTTTATCCACAATATCACCACTTTAAAAAGATGTTGTTGCTGTTGAGCTGTCTATTCCTCCACCACCACTTCAGTGCTTATCACTTCCATGATTTAACAAAACAGCAGTATGTTGCACGCCGCAATAATTGTTTTTAAATAAACATAGGGATTTGCCAAATCTATACAGAGTACCAACTTTTGGGTATCGCAATATGTCTCTCATTAACATGTCATGCACACTACTACTCAAATTCTGAGTGCAAGAAAACACCCATATAGTACCACAAAGGTGGTGTCCAGACAAATACTTACTCCCGGCATCTAAAGCCCTGATGATTATTGCACATGTACCATATAATCACAATTATATCGTGATGTAATATTGTGTAGCCCTGATGTAAAGAACGCTCTCAACGTATTATACAACTCATCATGTGATCGAGCCTATATTCAAAGATCATTTGATAATCAGTGCAGGTGAATGAAAATTTTCATTCACATCGTAACAAAATGTGGTACCTTGGAACATAAACTTAATTCCAGAAGGCTGGTCGACTTTGGTGATTTGGTCGAGGTCCAAGTCGAATTTCCCCATAAGAAATAATGTAAATGAATTTAATCTCTTCCTGCCCCCAAATAATTACCTATACCTACCTACCAATTTAATGATAAAAAAGCATTAACAATCAATATAAAATTAATACACATGACAAAGGACACATACAAAAGCAATAAACATGAAATACATCACAATTAATAGGCACATTACCTGTCCTGAGGTGAGCTGATGGCAAAGTGGAAGTGGCAGGTATAGAGGAGAGTGGAGCGGTTATTGTTTGGAAGGGGAGATGCATCCCGATCCATACAAGTTTGAGCAGGTCTGTTTTGTATTGCAGTGTTCTGAGTTTTTGGATGGGTTGCATCTAGATTTCTCTTGACCGAAAGGATCCGTATAGTTGAATGTGTCTTTACCTGTAAATGTTTTAGCACGAGCAGTCGAATTCCAAGATTTCAGTCAAGGTACTAGTAGAATGAAATTTGACTGACCCACTCGAGATCTGAATTGCTCAAGTGAAGAGACATTCAAGCTCCAATGTTCTACTGTATAAGTATCAACTTCACTTGACTAGACAGACAGACAGATAGACATCAGAGGACAAACAACACTGGCGATGTGCCTAATCGTTTAACTGAATATTACTGGAAACTAAATTAAACAGATGACACACAAACTGTGTGTGTGTGTGTGTGTGTGTGTGTAATGTGATGCAGAACTCAACAGATTTTCTCATTTTATTGCATTTGAATTCTGAATGTCGTAAACTTTCCCCCTTAGACTTTTATTTTTGCTAAATCTTGAAAGAGCAGGAGGGTGATGGGTTGAGCTGCCAAATCTGGGGTAGCAGGGAATGAGACAGTAACCCTCCCTGCATCAGTCAAAGCCAGCGGAGGGGCCTGCAGAGGGGATCCGGTTAGATCCCTGCTGTGGCACATTAGCAATGGCAAGGAGGCTCAGAGAATGCAAATTAGCTGGTGTTCCCTCAGGTGGGTCAGGCGGCTGGTCTTTCTTGATTTCTATCATGCTCTGCTCTCACCCAGGAAATTACAGAGTTTTAGGTAAGCAAACGCTGCTTTAAGAAACCCTGTATCTTATAATACAAAGTGAAATTAACAAGGCAGCTGCAGGCAAAATATGTCGCAGTCTATGTTCATGCAGTGAGTTTTGCACTTTGGGAGAGACACTGCTGAGGATTGGGGTAAAAGCATAAGAGTAAAAACTAACCAAACAAAGAGGAAAACAACTCCAAAGTTCACAACAAATGCTTCAGTAGTAGTAATAACTGTCAAAAGTAGTAATTTCTGTCAGCCATTAGAATTCGATATTTTTCAAGTGGGGTGATAAGATAAGATATTTGGGAAATTTAGATTGTTACAGCAGCAAAGCAGACAATAAATGATGAGCATACACAGCATGACCTGCAACATATAGCCATAACAAACTATACAATACAAGAAAAATATATAAATGTATACATGGAAATACGTATATATACAAAAGCGAACATCTTCAGATGCCTAGTAGCAGAAGCAATCGAGTGATTAAAAGCAAATAGCAGCAGGAACTGAATGCTTGGTAACAGCAGAAACGACAACGTTAGGGACACTGCACTTCCTATTTGATAAACCACTGCACTGTATATGACCGTAATGGGTAACACTGCGGCCTCACACATCCAGTGCTGGGGGTCTGACTTCCTCCCTTAGCTTCCAGTGTGTGGAGTTTTTCACTGTACAACATGCAGGTAAGTAAGCGTCCATCAGCTGCAGTTGCCCAATACGCGTAGGTGTACACCCTATCGGGGACAGAAATCCCACGTAAGTCAACCCCTGCCTCTAGGGTCCGTAATCACCATTTTGCCCAGATTGGAAATGTGGGATACTGAACCACGGGCATCACTCACATTGCACGCATCACCACAGAATGACATATCTCCTGCCATATACTGATACTATGCAAAAGCAAGTCATATTGGGAAAATCTGCAAATTACATATTAAGCTTCATTAATCAAACAACCTACATCAACTTAGAGGGACAATACAGGTTAATAGGCTATTAACCTGATCATTCTTCACATTCTCTAAATGGCCTTATGTTGCACTTCTGGTCCTTGAATAGTCTTATTAGGTTCCTGCTTTGTCATAAGTCATTGTGTACCTCCTGCTCCAATACTGCTTACACACCTGGGCATTCAATGGAAGCTCAGCCTAGCTGCAATTACGCTTAGTAGACTCCCTTTGACACCGCGTATGTTTGCGATGTGCAATTGGCTCATTTGTATGTCACTTTGGACAAAAGTATCTGCAAAATGTGTAAACGTAATAAGATGTTATTTATTCGCAATAAAAATAAAACACACGACAAATAACATATAACAATACACGTCTGAGGCCTGGGACCTGAGGCTAATAGATTGCCATAAAAGGCTTCCTAGTATAATGCTATTTCTGGGTAACTTCGTAACGTTTTCTTAAGGACGGACCTTATTTTATTCCAAGACTCATTTTCATTGATATTCCTGCCTTTGTCCTAACAATGCATCGTCATTTTCATCAATGATACCTAAGGACGCATTCCTGATCAAAGTTAACAAATGAATTTACTACTGACAACGACCCGATTATATGGAATATTTGAAAAACAACCGAAAGTCATTGCAGATTGTCTGTTGTAAATTATACATTTTTCCCGTCTGTTCTCAGGCTTACTGTAATTACAGGGCCTCAGGGCATTTAAACCCGAGACAACGCCGATGCCATTGAGGTTAAAATACCAACTAAGAACTGTGGCACCGTGCATCCACGTACACGTTTATTTGTTAGTTAAATATTTCATATTAACACAATTATACCGGCATAAAATAATTACTTATTACAGTAAGTCATAAATGAAAGTCATCCTCACAGACATTGAGGAAAAAGTATAACTTATACGAAAGGCAAGGGAGAACCGAGTGAAACAGCGATAATGATAATAATAAGATGACGATCAGACGTCTGTAGTAGCTAGTTAACCAAGTAGGCTTTTAAAAGTGCAGGCAGTCCGGGTGCGGTTAGCATCCACATAGAGGCCGGTGCGGTCACTTCTCATAGCAGCTAGCCGTATTAGAGAAACATTTGTGCCTGTAATTATGGAGAGAGCAACTTCGAGGTAAAAAGCGGTGTAAAATTAATGATTATGAAATAAATGTACGAGTAAATGACGGCGGCTGTAAGTGGGGGAAAAAGTTAAATGAAATAGCATTTAGCCGCATAGGCTAACAGCCAGCGCTAACCTGCTGTGCTCCCTAGTAAGGTGCAGCCCTCATCGGTAATAAACAAGCTTGCGGGCCACAGGCCAGTTCGCGGGTTATTATACCATATAGGGGAACTTTGTTTTAAGAAACAATATGTGGAGCTCAATGCTTTAGACACAGGCTAGCAGGACTTGCAAGCAGCATCGCTATGAATAAGCACCGCCGATGCTGTCAATGGAAACAGCATCGATCCGGAGTGCCATAATAAGATTGCAAACGGTGCTTCACACCAGCGATACCTCCCTGCACAAAGTTGACCGTTTCGGTAGCATTTCCCAGCAATAACAACAAATGATATTTCTGAAAATCACTGAGAATATAAAAGGCATTTAAAATGTTTACCATGCAAAACATTCGAGACGTACCTTATCCAGGGTCCGGTTTTGGCAAAAGATTTGATTTCACTGCATGCCACCGGTAAATCCAGCGCACATTTGACCTAAAAAAAATACTTTATGAAATAATTTATAACATGATTAAATATGTTTCGCTTTACTTGAACACACCAGAAATATCTATAGAACTGTCCTCACTATCAATACCACTAAATATCGAGGGTTAAAGCGCGCATGGTATGAACCATTCTGTTTAGGGGGGAGCAATGTTCCATTTTCTATTAAATTGTAGAAAAAATTGAATTACTCGGTGTTATTTTTTATTGTAAAATATCAAAGAAGATAAAATGACCAAAACTCGACTGGGTGCTGTATTCAATATCGATACGTGTTGTTGTGTATTACGAGAAATAATGACACCCACTCTGTTACCATAGTTGCGGTTTCCAGCACAAACAGTAAGGTGGACGCACCATGGAGAGGGACCCTACAGAATGACTGAAAGAGATTAGGTAATAACAAATTCACACGGCGCTTTTCCTGCAGGTGCTGACACAGACATTTAGAAGAAGAACAAGAATATGCATTAAAAATCTCGTAATACTGCTGTAAAATACTAAATACAACAAAAAAATAATTATTACAAGGACCCTGAGTCATAAACTACCTTGCCTTTTAAAAGAGTATGTAAATAATTTAGATACTAGATCATCAAGAAAGATTTTGTTGTTTGATCTGGGATTGTGTTTTAAGGTTAAAGGGTTAGCCATTAAGATGGTATGGTATAAAATGTATGCTAAAAGCATTTCAAATCAAATCAAATTATTTCAAATCAGCTACCAAGCATATCAAGCTTACGATGAAATCTTGATTTCTTTTTACGTTTGTACCTTACCACCATTTTTGGTGATATAGTTCAAAATTCAGAGGGCTAAAAGTTACATTAGTGTACTTTAATGGAACATTTCACATTAGAAGCAAGGGTGTTCAGATAACCTACTGTACTTCCGCCTTTATTCACGAGCTACCTACTAATTAACATCAGCATTTGTAATAATGGCGCAGCCCTTTACATTTAATCCTAAAAAATGATACATCATAATTCCAATGTATAATTATTTGAGGATTAAATGTAAAGTGCTACATTATTATTACAAAAATGAAAAGAATATTTATTGCATAATTTTTTAGAGGAGCATATAAGTATTATATCCTAATATTCATCCATGCAACCTTCAACCGTTTGAGAGCCAATTACCTATCCAAGGAATAATAGGATACAAGCTAGGGGAGCACAGGATGCAAGTAAAAAGACTGCTAACATATTAAATGGCTTATTAAGGAATGTGACCATGTGAATTTATAAGATTGGTCTAGTCTTCCCCAGAAGCGTAGCAACCGGACAGGCAGGGCAGGTCTGGGGCTCCAAGCTGAGAGGGGCCCCGAGGGCAGCCAATTATATAGTACATTGTAACAACAAATCTCCTTTATTTGTGTACTCTGTTTTTCACTAAAACATACTAAATTTATTAAATTCTCTTTATCAACGAAATTAATAGACTTCACACAAATGCTAATAAAATTTATCATCTCAGGAGAAGGGGAGTTGGGGTGCCCATGAAGTTTTTTTTTTTTTTTTTGCCTTGTGCCCCGAGAGTCCCAAGAATCACCTCTGCATTCCACATACTCATAATGTGTTTAAAGTAGCTGTATGGCATATATATTTTTTCTTATATTCTGCTTCAGCCTATGGCAACACAGTAATTATGCTTCAAAATAATGGAGTACAATTACACGTCTTTAGTAAAATTAAGTTGTTAATTTGTGAAACACAGCAGTACAGCCACATAAAATGCTCAAGGGTGCAAGAGAAGCATAAGTAATATATCAAAAATGCAATTTTCTGTTTGCAGGGTTTTTTTTAACAAATACACAGTTTCTTGCTCCTTATGGGCAAGATATTATTTTAACCCACATTTATTATTTAAAAATTGTTAACAGTATAGTACTGCATAGGATTAGCATCCTGCTCAAGATTCAGGATCATTTATTTGTCACAAACATGTTATTCAGTGAAGTACATTACCTAAGTCACTCCTGGACTGTGCAATAAAAAACAAGTAGAGAAAGAAAAGCTAGCTTAACTAAAATTAATAGACCAAGGCATTCAGGGAGAAAAATGTATAAGTGGGTAAGTGTGTTTGGACAATGAAGTAGCAATGTACATTATTTACAGTAGATTTAGAAAATCTACAACTTTAGAAAAAAAAACACTGTACAAAGTAGCATTGTCTTGTAGGGATCCAGACTTTTGAAATGCAGACTTGGGTGTGTGCAGCCTGGAGTGCTTTGCTTTATTTTTTGTTTGTTTGTTTATCATACATACCAAGATGCTAAGTGAATAAGCAGTTAGTAGGTGATGAGCATATATACTGTATCACCAAAACAAAAGTATCATACAAACGTGGATTTGGCACTTAGCATGAAATTGCTGTTTATAAGATTCTTTGTCTGAGTCAGAAAATGTACTTTATGTTGTCATTTTGCAACTTGGCTTTCTAAGATCATAACAGTCATAGGCCTGTACGAGAAAGCTATATTTGGGAATGAACCTATGGGAAGAGCAATTGGTTAGGTCTCACTATCCGGTTACAGCTGGCCACTCCATGTTGCTATATTTAGTTTTAATCTGTTTTGTGCAACACTGAATATATTGTTTCTGAGGGTTCATTTCCTATTTATGATGTGGAAGTTGGTGTTCACAAAAATTGATTTATCCTAAAGCTTCTCCTGAGCAGTTGTTGATCCAGTTTGTTTTTACCATGTTAATGAATATTGGAGAGAATTTAGATACTGCAAAGTCATCTGACCTGCAAGCACCAATAACGTACAGTTTATGAATCTCACCTCCTATGTCTACCTGTTACCCTGACCAGGATAAGGTGGTTGGATGAATCTCCTGTTACTTATAATGAATAGTTGGATGAACCTCTTGTTACCTATAATAAATAGTTGTGTTTTTATTTATTATTATTGTTGTTATTTCATAACTCCTATGATGTTATGTCTAATGCAAAATACATTTTCCATTCAGGAAAATTTTTATTAATCTAATTTGTAGATATGAATCCAATTTGGAGCTTGCAACCTTCTGTTTCTCAACTTGTTAATGGATTTCTGCTAGATTATTTGAAGAGTTGGATCATCATATTGACCACTAGAGGGAAGTAGAACTGCAAATGTACAGTGCGCTTGACCGTAATTACTAATGTGACATTTCATCACGAAATGTTTTTTTAACAAAAGAATATTAAATGCAATATAAAATTACAAGCATTTTCCATTTCAAGTATAGTTCGTAGTCATAAGTATATGTCTGCTTTTTTTTTTTTTTACAATTTTCACAAGGTCACACTATGTTTTTAAAACTACAGTTCAGTAATTTTATTGCAAATATCTCCTGATACTGCTATAAACAAAAAGATCAAACGAAACAAGAAAATAAATGAAAGTCATATATTTTAAACATGCATGTTATGTGACAACACTGTCATTTTAAAATATTATATGTTTATGTAATGGATATGTGTTGTATATAATGTGTATATTAGTTTCAAAATTTAACACGATGGCTTGGTGCCTTGTATATAATTATAGTCCTACCTTTTACATACATATACACTGACCTGTTAGTTTACCTGTCTGACATTATTCTATATCTATTAGAGCAAGCAAATCAGAGACATGTTCCTTTTGTTACTGCTTTTAAATTCTTCCTTGCTGTCATACTTGAGGACAATCAACTTCAGCGATATCATAAGCATTGGCCATCTGCAATAAAGCAATCATCTCATGAAACTAGTTGCAGTTCTTTGCTTAAGCAAAATGTGCAAAAGTTCACCTCACTGTTACAAGACTTAAAACAAACTACTGATGATGCCAAGACTTTAGGATAAATTCTGGGCATATCAGAAATATAACAGATGTGTGAGCTCTTCTGGGATGTTGGAATTTTGACCCTCTGAGTTCCACATCTGCACAGGTGGAAGACAGCATTATGTGAAATAACTGTTAATACACTCGAGAATGGAAAGTCGATGTATAATTATAATTTTATAACCATCATCATCATCATCATCATCATCATCATCATCACTTAAGATAGCCGTTCGTAGTTTGGCCGCTTTGAGGCGGCATTGGTGCCGCTTCCGCTTTAGACAGACGTCATTTCCTGTGCGGGTACGAGCCGTTTTTCCGGCAGCAGTGGCGGAGGAATGGAATCAGCCGTGGAGCTGTAGCCTGGGGTGGGGAGGGGGGAGAGAGTAGATGTGTGTCCGTGTCAGGGAGGTACAGACGAAAGCCTGGCCGACTGTGCAGGGACGAAAACCAGGGAGAACACGTCTGGGCGCAATCTGGCTTATTCTTGGTTATTTAAAGCTAGCTAGCTGATGTACCTAAATAATTACAGCGGAGAGGCGGAGCACGACGGGATAAGCCTTGGCGCGCAGCTGTAGCGCCGCATCAGCCGCTTTCCGAGCCCAGCGCCGTGTCTTCCTGACGATGGGAAACGCAGCTACGGCCAAGAAAGGCAACGAGCTGGAGAGCGGTGAGTGACACTTTTGGGGTGCCGGGGATGGTAGCGCGGGCTGTCCGGAATGTCAGCCGGGGGAGCGATACAGAAGGCGTTAGGGGGAGGGCGGTGGAGGGATGGAGGAAGGGGGGGCATTAGGGTGCACACTCATTCATCCCTCCTGGAGTATATGCATCCTCCTCCCCTTAAAAAAACACAATATGAATGCTGCTGTAGCTGTCAGGCTGTGCAAATGAAATGTAAAGGATATGCATGCACGGAAGGGCACCTATCTCAGCATATTGAAATGAATGAACTCAAATTGTGCAGCAAATCAAGGGAGAATATGAGCCCTGAACTAACCTGGAATCGGGAAGACGCTGATGGTTGCCCCGTGACCTGATGTTCCCATAATACTTGCTGGCCTCTTATGAGACGTCTGTGTAACGGGACCCTGAAAAATGCATGTAATTATTATTGTATAGTTAAATGGGGCGTATGCACCGCCTAACTTGGCATGGCATGCCCAATAATTCAATTGGGAAAGAAGTTGCAGCACTGTCGTGTGTTTACCTTTAGGAAAACTTGTGGTAGATGCGTGTGACCTTATTCCGCGATGACACTGCTAGTTGGCTGGTAATACCTTAGTAAGGCGGCTTGGCTTAGACAGCTTACGGCCGGTGCCGAAGTTCTGCCATGATCCAGGCGCTATGGCCAGCTGTCAGGGTAGGGGCCGATGTCTTCAATGAAACAAGAAGCCATTGGGCTCTTATGTCTGTTCGAGATCACCAGAATAGTAATGTCTAGTGAAGTTTATACCTTCCACATGTAAACTTTTTTTTTAACTTATTTCCTCAATTAGCCTAACATAAATAGAGATGTTTGGATGCATATGCTAAGTAGACCCTTTACTACACAGAGACTATGCTGTATCTGCTGAGGAATGTTCCAAAGCATTAATTTTGTTATCAGTGGAAAATTTGATGTTCAGAAGATTCCATCCATCCATCCATTTTCCAAACTGCTTATCCTACTGGGTCGCAGGGGGTCCAGAGCCTATCCCGGAAGCAACGGGCACGAGGCAGGGAACAACCCTGGATAGGGGGCCAGCCCATCGCAGATGTTCAGAAGATTAATTATAATTATTTTGTTTGTATTTTGTTGTTCAGGGTGAGCCTGTATCAGATAAGCAGTCTGGGGATGGCATGGGATGGATGGATGGATGGATTTTTCTTGCTGAAATTCTTAATGATTTTCTGTATCAACAGTGAGAACTCTTACTTTACTGTCCTGCTATTAAATGTTTAGATGGCACATGCACACGAGAGAATGGTATGGCATTTTTAATCATTTGACTCATCCAATAAAACTGATTAATGTGGCACACTGTTGCTACAGTTAAGACTTTAGAAGAGGTGAGGCGCTTTCAAATTATTCATGCCTTCAGTTGTGTAAACATAATGTGGCTTTACTACAAATGACTTAATGTTCATAGCCAGTATGGGTTTCAAAAAAACTAATCTTATTACAGAAATGGTGAAGCTATATGTTGCAAACAGCGTATGCGTTAAAATTCAGCGCTTGTGATGAAAGTGAAGGTAATATGAAGCTGGACTGTCAAAATATTCAATAAGGATTGTTACTGCTGCATTGTTTTAGCAAAAAGTATGAAATTAAGGGTTTGAGAGTAAGAGGAAGAGAGCTTTATTAGGCCGGCTACTTTTTCGGTGAATGTTGTTATAGATGTTGAGTTTATTGAGAATATCTTACATATGGATCAGTGTTGCTCTTCCTTCTCACATCATTCCAAATCTTCATGGCTGCATACCGTATTACCTTAGTGGGGGGCTTGGAGACTGTCGTTCTGCAATTTACTTCTTGGAAGTTCATTTCATGGCTCTTTTCTTGGACGTAAATGTCATCGTGGTTCTTGTATAAAGTGCTTGTGTGTGATTCTGTGTATAACAGTTATGCATTCTTTTATTACCCTAATACATGTGGAATGCTAGATATATGTAGTACTAGATAGATATTTCACTTTAAATTTGAAATGTTTTTAGATGGGCGAGGTTGTGTTCAGCTTTGGCACGAGATCCATGGTAACTGTTGCAATTTGATCTGTTGTAGTGATGAATGTCAGAGATCAGGTACAGGGAGTGGCTAAAACTTAAGTATAGGACCATGCATATGTGCTAAAAAGAATTGTTTCTTGTGTTGAGTAGGAGGTATCTGCTCGTCAGTCCCAATGTTTTTTCGATATAAATTTTATAGTAGGACTTTTTATCATTGACATTGTTGTAGGTTAGTGTTTTAATAGTTTGTGCCTTTTGGGAAGGGATTCCTAAATAAAACAGGTGTGTAAGGTCAGAGAAGGCACATTCCGCTTATCAGCTTTTGCTGATTCATGGCTGTGTATTCGACATTTTGATGGAATTTTTAATAAACTGTCATTTAGCTTCTCTGCCACCTTTTTAAATAAATGCTTCATCAGTACATTTTTATATTGTTGGCAAACCAGCCAGGATTTTTCCTTTTAGACTTTGTAAAGCTGGGAGCTGAAGTTGTTTCAAATAATTTTTTGTGTATATTTAGTTTGTGTGTGTGTGCGTCGTCCAGGTATAAATTACATTGTGGGGACCACAATGTGATGAAAACCTGTTACTTTGACATTGTGGAGACCATTTCTTCAGTCCCCACAAGGGAAAATTCAATTTTATTAAAATCTGTGACTGCAATAAACAAAACTAAAAATTCCGAAAGACTTGGATTTTGTTGTGGTTAGGATTAGGGCTGGGTTGGGGTTAAAGTTGTCATTGTTGGGATTAAGGTTTTGCCTATAGAAATGGAGAGTCCCCACAAAGATATGAGTACAGGTCCCTCTGTGTGTGTGTGTGTGTGTGTGTGGCTTTTCTGTGTGTAAACATGATTTTATTCTGTTGCTGTTATGGGTTACATCACAGGTTATATTGAGCATATATTGTTATATGTCTTATATATACACACGCACACACACACAATGGTACCTCGGTTCTCGAACTTAATCCGTTCCGGACTCCAGAACGAATCCTAACAAGTTCAAGTTCTGATCGAGTATCTCCCATAAGACATAATGGAAAACCAATTAATTGGTTCCCGCCCCCCCCAAATTACACCTAAATACCTAAATATGCTTTTTAAAAAAAAAACTTTTAAACACAAAATAAACAGGATAAAACAAGTAGAGTATTTTTTTCTTAATGGCTTCCAAAATCTTACTCCAACATTACCCCTGTCCTGCCCCGATTGTCTGCTCCTTCCGTGTGCCACGCCCCCTCGTTAACCTCGTGTGGGATCCCCATGTGTTCAGCCGTTTCTGTTGTTCCCTGTATTAAGTTCGCGTTTAAGTTTGTTTCCCCAGTCCAGTCATTGGGTGCATTCCACTTGCTTAAAGCACTGGCTTAAAGCAACGCATTCTGATCCTGATGCAGTGCACTATGGTTAGATGCATTGCGACCTCTCACCCGGCTGCACAAACTGGAACCGCCTCCATGACGACACACCTTTGTCTTTATTGGCTGAAGAGATTAGTTACACAAATGACGTTTGTATCCCAGGCAGTTCCAATGCATAATCTATTTCTCCCCGAATATCACATAAAGCAGTGAGAACTGGTTTTCAGTTAATTTACCTGGTAAAATAAAGTTTAAATAAATGACATAAATGCTCTAATAGTACACGTAAGTTAGTGGTTTATGTATTGTTACTGTAATGTTGCGCTGCTTTATTTGGTTAATAGTCCAGTCTGTGAAGAAGGCATTCAAGTAAGAATTCCATTGTAATATGACTCATTTCCTGGCGAGGACCATTTATAATAGGTCAGTGTTCGTGGTTCGACTTCTGATGTTCGGATCAAGTTTTAGGTCAAACTGGTTTGTTCGACTTTCAAGTGAGTTTGAGAACCGAGGTACCACTGTGTGTGTGTGTGTGTGTGTATATATATAATCAATATTTATGGGAAGAAGGATGAAAAGGTGGTAGAGAGACGTAATACAGTGCAGTTGCATGTTGCAATCATTAACCCAATCTAGCTTTCTTATTGTATAGGGGGAAAATGGAACAAAAAGCAGACTGTTATGCAGCCCAGTGCAGTCCCTTAACTGCCTGCTATGCCCTTTAGAAAATGGTTTGTGCCCTGCGTGTCTGTGTACGTAGACCGGCACTTTCTTCCCTGCAAAAGAGCGTAGGGCCAGTGGCAGCCTGCCTATGCAAATTTCTGCCTGCAAAGCATTATGAAGGAACCCTGTGGATACTGTCCCCTACGGTCTGTTTTGCAGTGTTGGAGATGCCTTTTCTGGGCATATGGATTTTCTGCTATCTAACGCTGGCACTTGGGTCTTGGAGAAAGTTATTGGTTTTGCATTTAAACAAAACCATATAAAATTGATTTCTGCTTCAATAACCCACAATAATGTAATAATGTTTAAAGGTGGATCTAAAAGGATTCTCATATTGATTGGCTATAATCAGTCACAATAATGTTTAAACTCCCTATTCTGTAGTGCCATTCTTTTTCACATTGTGGTCATTTAGACCAAAATAGTGGTTTTGCTTCATGTTTTGCGTTGCTTATAAAATTAATTTAGTTCCCCTGTAAATAACCAATAATTGACCACTCTGTCACTTGTTGATTAACTTTAATATGTTTATTACATATTTCGCTTTATAAAAAAATCAAGGGCGTAAATTGGAGGGGGTGGGGGGTTGAGGTCTCCACCCATTACGGGGGAAACATGGTTATTAGGGATGGTCGTGTTGGCTGGCTACAATCCCCCCATTCCCCCCGTAATTTACGGCCATATGTATAATTATTATACATATATTACAGCATATTCCGATTGAGTTTATTAATGAAATTAACTCGATGGTCTTATAACTGAAGAAGTGAATGCAAAACCCCCTCGTGGTCGAATAAAGCTGCTCTATTTCCCAAAAGTAGCACTGAAAATTATCTACTTATTATGCTAAATGTATCCATGCAGTGCGCTGGTTTCAAAGCAGCGCGCTAAGGTGAGCCGCCTCGCCGAGCTCTCCCTTTCAGATGCTCCTCCATGCGCGCCCCGCTACGCCGATTTATTTTTGCATATTTCACGCTGCACATAACCGTCCCCCACTTGTGTGGGGAAAAATGCCAGACCTCTGACTGCTTTGGCTGTCGACGCCCCGCTTTATATTCTTGCTTTGCCTCCGCTGTTTTTTTTTTTTTTTTTTAAGTCGAGATGCCGCTAAATGTCGCTACTGCTACTCTGCGTTTAGGATACTAACTAATAAAGGAAAGTTCAGTAATTCTCCCACTTAGGAGTCCGAGAATGCAGTATAGATTTTTTTTTCGTACCATGTTCATTTTAGAAACTATCTAATGTTGGTTGCAGCCGAACTATTTACATTGCTTTCTAAGAATGTGAACTGATGAAGTCATGTAAAAAATATTAGATTTTTTTTTAAAAGTTACAACTTGTTCCTATTCTTTTTACCAGCTCCGGGGTAGTAAAATGACTGCATCAACGCAGCTGACATAATATATGCTGGGTAACTATTCATGAATTGTATATGAGCAGCCCATTCACGTCCTGCGTTAACATTAACTGAGAATATTTCTGTCTCTTACAAAATAGACTGCCCACTAGTGCTGCCAAATGCATTATAATAGTAATAATACATGCCAGGATTTCGTGGTGCTTCAGTAATACATTAAGAGGAAGTGCCTGCACGAAAGCATATAGTATTATTTGTTTTTATTATTTTTATTTGATCAATACTGCATACCTACTGGTCACTCTATGAAGAACTATGTGTAAGCCAATCCAAGAGTATCGTGGCAAACCTCTTTTCATCAATAAATAAAATGTGTGTGGTCCATCTTGGTGTCAGCGTGCTGCTTTAGTGGCTTCTGAATTCCTCGGGGAGGGAATCGTGGACGGCGAAGGCGGTGGTTACTTTTCAACCAAAAAAGTGCGTAGTCTATTGCATTTGATGGCAGAACTGGCTAATAAGTTAGCTGGTACAGCTGGAAGTGTAGCGACGCCGAAACCCGTTAAAGCGGACATGTCAGTTTTCTGGATAGAAACATTAAGTAGGCTAATTCGCTGTCTTTTTTTCTTTAGTACAATTGCTACACTTTGATCACAGCTCTGTGAACTTACGTAAATATAAGCAGCCTACTCATTTCACACATTTATGTTATAAACGGCACAAATAGCGTTTTATTTAATTTTGTAATCAGCCTAGATTTGAAGCCTTGGTGTTTAGTCAGAGGACGGATTGCATGCATGTGAGTTTGGTAAATTCACACAACTACACTGGAGATCAAAATTGGAGGGCAATTTATGAACACTTGATTTTTTTTTCCAGAAATAATGCCATTTTCATTACTCATTAACATTTGAAGGAATCACTGTTGTGGCTATAACATGCTAATAGAACAGTGTTATTCAAAAATAGTGTTATTCAAAAATCAAAACAGCAATGATTATAGCATGAAGAAAGATCACAGGTTACAACAGTCAGAAATGAATAGGAAGACTACAGGACGTTGGTTTGAATGACTTCAGTACATCTGCGGCCACAG
>JABFEA020000036.1:8837928-8848829 GCA_019775915.2 Cyphomyrus plagiostoma | reverse complement strand
ACTTGTTAAATGCAGTTTTACAGAATATAGTGTATTTGTTGTAATTTGATGCACTATGATTAAAAAAAAAAAAAAAATTCGGCCTGCACATGGTCACATTTCTTCTCATCCGGCCCTCACCCTAAAATGAGTTTGACACCCCTGGCCTAGATTATGGAAACTACAAGGGCATAACACTGCTCTCAATGCCAGATAAGGTCCTTGCTAGGGTCATCCTCAGCAGGATCTATGATCACTTGTTCGCCTACTAGTGACTGGAGCAGTCTGGTTATACACCTAAGAAGTTTACCATTGACTGCATCCTGGCATTGACGGTTCTTAACAGAATATTGGTAGAGTTCCTTTGCAGCCCTTGTGGATTTTCATAAAGCGTGCCCTGTGGGACGTCCTGAAACTTTCTGGTATCTCTCTGAATTTGCTGTATGTCATGGCCAGCCTGTACACTGGTACTGTGAGTGCTGTGCAGAGTGGAGGCAGAGCCTCTGCATTCTTCAGTCAATTCTGCCGTTTGCTGGGGGTGTGTTCTTGCTTCTGCTCTGTTGCTTGCATGGACCGGGTGTTGGGCAGTCTTGGGTTCCAGCAGCTGCGAGGCATGTGTTGGCGTGGAAAGATTTACCAAACAATGCTGTGATCGTCGCATTGTCAATGGACGCTGTGTCAGGGCTCTCAGAAGACTGAGCAAAGAGTCTGGGTTTGTGAGTGTCCTGGGTCAAAACCAAGATGCAGGCCTTTAATGACCTCTTGAGCACAGCCGAGAGGTTCACTTACCTTTGCACTGACTCTTCCTGTGAAGTCAGTAGAAGGATTGGGAGAGCATGGGGGTCATGAGGTTTCTGGAAAGGGGTGTGTGGCTCCCCCCAATATGGCGCTCCCACTATCTTTGTAAGAGGACAAAGGTCCAAGTCTTTTGAGTCCTGGTGCTCCCTGTTTTGCTGTGTGGCTGCGAGACATAGACGCTGTCCAGTGACCTGAGACAAAGGCTGGGCTCCTCTGGTACCGTGTCTCTTTGGAAAATTCTTGGGGTCCGTGGGTTTGACTTTGTGTCGAATGAGTGGCAGCTCAGGGAATCACAAATCAGGCACATTACTTGCACCGTGAGAGAGTGTCAGTTACGACATTACAGCCAATGTAGCGTGATTCCCTGACGGTGGTCCAGCTCACAGGATCCTCATTGCTGAGGACCTGAGCAGCTAGAGCAGGCCAAGGGGAAGCCCATGTAACACCGGGCTGCGGCAGATAGACGACCATTTCTGAAGGGTGGGACTGGACCATGTGTCAGCCTGGAGGTCACTAACTAGGATCCTGTTGTGTTTCATCATGTGGTGGGTGCAGCACCGCACTGTACCCAGTGCAGCTCCCCAAGCTGACCTGACCTGTGTAAATTAGCTCTTACAATTACTTGATTAAACTTGATTGCTTGATTTAAAAAAAAAAAATTATAAATTTAAAGCATCGATTAAATATTGCCAGTTACTTGGAAATATGGTGAAAGAAAGATGCAGCATATCACACAATACTCAAAATGAATAGGAAAAGCCTCAGTTGTGTTAAAAGTACAAAAAAACAATGCAGATATTCAGAAGACTTCCAGATTTAAGCGACTCACCCAACAATGTGAAGCTAGCCATAGATGACTATAAGAAAAACTACAATTCCAGTATCTTAAGATAATCGCTACTGAAACAAAGCTAGGCTAGTCGCTTACTAGCATCATCTTACAAAACACATAATATGGTATATAATTACGGTATAATATTAATATAATAAATTTTTCTGTGAACGTGTCGTGTGTATTGAGTATGGCTGAGCGGAACTGGAATATGCTCACATTGCAATCTTTGAATTGTTTCCGATGAATTCTGCAACATTTTAACAACATAAAAAGAGGGGTAAGAAGCACGAACCACCTCAGGAATGAGGACCCGAATGCAGCCGTACACAGTCCAAAAACATGCAGCTTAAGGGAACTGGAGTGCCTATATTGACCGCATGTGTGAGTGAGTCACCGTGCACCCTGCGGTGGGCTGGCATGCTATCCAGATTTGCTTCCTGCCTCGCGTCAATTGCAATATGTAATTTTATTTTTTATATGTATATCTATATATTATACATAAAGGATTACTTGATTAATTCTCAAATTAATTGGTGAATTACTCAATTATTAATTTAATCAACATCGTGTAAATCATTGGCCCCAAGACCATTCGATTACGATTATTGAGGGAACAATTCAATAGATTGAATTAAATCTTGACAGAATGACAGATTTCAAATTAAATGATGATTCAATTATTCTGATAACTTAAATTAAAACCTCTTTTTAACTTCACTATTCATAAATATTACAGTGGGAACTTTATTCCACACTGTTAACGGAATACAAAGAATCTCAGAACCTCTTGATTTTTTTATTATTATTGTCATTACACAAGAACATGGACATGTAAACCTGGCACAAGGCCAACTACTGAACTGTACAGAACAAATTGAAACACATTAAAGGAAGGTGGTACCTGCTTTGGGGGGGGGGGGGGCAGTGGTTCTGTTGGAAATTAAAGATTGATCCACAGGCCAGATTAAATGATGAATTATAAAGAAACATGTCACTGGCTGGTACTTGCAGCGTGTTCCAAGTGGTAAACGAGCCCAAGGAGTTTTTGTCCTCAGCTACTGAACGACATCGCACTACCTCATTTTGGTACCTCATTGTGTCTGAAGTTCTGGTGCTGCTAACTTTGAATAATGATTAAGTTTAAATATCAATATACAACACTGGCCGAGATTGACATGTCAGACCAATGATGATATCTTGATTATTAAGGAATATTGGCCAATACCGATGTGTTAACCAAAATGTTGAGCATCTCTAAGGCTAACATTGCTTTTTATCTCAGGGTCTTGAATATTGCTACCGTAGATTGCAAGAAGAATTACTTTTTTGCGCTACAAAACAGAGGCATTTCCCAAACGCATTGTGGTGCTTAATTTATGAGTATTAATGAGCCTGCCCTCCTGCATTTTGGAAATTCACGTGCTAGCACTGCTACTTTGTACGTTTACCTGCTACCCGGAAGTAGGAGTATCTTTATTTTACACACACACCCCCCCCCCCCCAAAATGGATTCTGATTTTACAGATCGATACCTTCAGTCAGCACCTTAATAATCCATTCATCATCATTACATCCCTATATTTTGGTGATTTGATATACCTTATACAGAGTGTTGCAACCACAATGTTATTAACCAGGTTTATGAAATGGCAGCTGTAATGTTCTCCAAATCCCCCACTTTTCGTAAATGTCATGGGGCTGGTCAGCAGGGGTCAGCTCATTGTAAACGTGCTGTCATACTTTTTAGTAGCGTGTTTGCATTTTCGTGTCTGTGCTGTTTATCTGTCTGGCTTCTGGGTTTCCGCTCTTCTCCTTTTGGAGCCGTCTCTCTGTTTTGTAATATCTGTCATGTAGCTCTGCTGAATAAGTCTGGTTTCACTGGTGCATGAGAACACACCCACTTTTAACTTCAGTACTTTTTGGATGCACGGCAGTATTTGAAAAGCGTGAAAGGCGAAAATCACGCAGAGTTCTGATTGTTGTTTGGCTGAAAGTGAGCTAGATATTCACTTTAAGTGGCAGGGGGAGGGACAGTACAGAGGTCCAGCGGAGCACTGGGAGCATGAACTGGGCACGAGCCAACACCATAGCACGTAGATAGAGGGTCACATTAGCAACTTGCATATGTAGGATTCATGCTAACTAGGACAAGTTTTCTTCTGTGCCTTTATCATGTGATCTGCTTGTGTCTGGTGTCTTGTAAAACCAATCTTTCTCCTCTTTCTTGTCTTCTCTTCTCTCTCCTCTTCCTTCTCCTACCATCCATGTGGGTGAATGTTCCTGAAAACCATTGGTGATCTGTAGAGACTTTTGGTACGCTCTTCCGTTCAGTACTTGTCCATAGTCACCGAAATACCCCTCATCTAGCAAAAAGTGCTCTGCACTTAGAGTGCAGTTAGACAGACATCTTTAGAATATTTTATAAGTCTGCATTTTTTAGATTCCTGTCAGTCCAAGTAAAATTCTCTCCTGCATAGTAGATTTTTGGTAAATCTGTGACTATGGACAGTTTGACATTGCTTGTGTTTTCTGTGTAGATCCATGTTTTGCCTCTCAGATGTACAATCTTTTCTGTTATCGTGTAGTTCTGTAATTCTATAGTGTTGAAATGTGCAAATGCCACTCTTTATAAAATTTGCTTGAAGTGTTTTTGCTCTGACTACAGAGAATATATTACTGTAAAACTTCTTTGTGTCGTGTAAATATTATCTGCATACATCCATTTTATATATATTAATACAATTAAATATTTTACCTTTGCCTTTTTATTTATTCAGTCTTTCTTTCTTTCCAGTGAAAGAGTTCTTAGCGAAAGCCAAAGAAGATTTTTTAAGAAAATGGGAGTTTCCACCACAGGTGAGAGATTTTTGTATGCTCTCTACATTACTATTGTTATATTAAACTATATCAGGCATCTTTAAAGGTAAGGTGTAATTAGCAGATTGACTAGGTACATTTTCGAATAAAGTCCTTAACATCACAGATCATACTTAACGTCATCTTGTCAAAACTGAATAAAACATATAACATAGATCTCTTGTAACCATCCAAACGCCTATTTTTCACCTCCACAGAGCACAACTATTCTAGATGACTTTGAGAGGATAAAAACCCTGGGCACTGGCTCCTTTGGAAGAGTAATGCTGGTTAGACGTAGAGGAACAGATCAGTACTACGCCATGAAGATTCTGGACAAACAAAAGGTTGAACAAAGGCTTTCTTTCTTGATTTGCTTTTATCTGTTGCTTTTGAAAGTAGTAATCAGTTAAGCTAGCTTTTGGATTCTCTACTAGGACTAAACAGTTTTTCTTCCTTTTTTCTTACATTGCTTTGTTTTTCCACCTTCTCTCGTATTCGCTTCATTTCAAACATTTTTTGGGTTTTGAATTAAAAAACCAGAGTTAAAAATTTTAAATTGCCTAAACTTACCTGACAATATGAACATATAAACTTTTCCTCACAATTTTATTTGACATTACTGATTAAATGTTTGCACATAATTTGACATATTGTGCTTGTTTAGTAGTTATTTCCAAATGTATATATGGTAATGCATTGTAGATATGTTAAAGCTGAATTTCTAGTAACTGACAATCATGCTAAAAAGAAAACATTCGCTTATCAGAAATGATTATTTGATTTAATCATGTTGTTATGCTGCTAGTGTATCGAGTAACTGTCTGAAGTCTGAAGTGAAAACAAAACTGCCAGTTCCCTTCAAGTTTGGGTGTTTAAAAATACTACTGCATTCAAAAATTTCACTTAATTTTGGTTTGTATTGCATAACTGTAGCCCAATGTCTGGAGAGTTATAAAATTCATAAAGCAGTCTAACAGAATTTATAATTAAGTTAGCATAAATATCTGTTCCCAAAAAGGCAATACATATTAAATATTTGGTTGATCAACTGCATTAAAATTGCTTCCATAATTATTTGAAATATATTTCAAAATGCATGAAAATACAGTTGACTAAAACTGTAAAGCCCCTGCCCCCCCCCCACCCCCAACACTATTGAAAATAAGCAGCTGGGTGGACTGTGTATTTAGTTCATGCAGCCATCTTTTACAGATGTGTTTATGTAGAGTGGTGTAGTCTTTCTGTCTGTATGAGGAAGCTTTACTAGATAGGAGTGAATTCGGGAGAGCTGGATTACAGCCTGTGTTGCGGGGGAAAGAGTGACTGAGCTCCACCTGACATCTCAGGCCTCCCTTTTTCCTCACTGGTGTTTCGAAGGTGGTGAAGCTGAAGCAGGTAGAACACACGCTGAATGAGAAGAGGATTCTGCAGGCAGTGTGCTTTCCGTTTCTCGTCCGTCTGGAGTACGCCTTCAAGGTAGACCTGCAGCATGACTTCCCGACCCCTGGTCCATCCACTGGTCAACGACCATCACTCTACCAGGCCACACATCGCTGGGGTTTTCGCTAGCGGGTTGGTTAACTTCCAAAAACAAAAAATACATTTTTAAGCCACGCCTTTTTTTTTTTTTTTTACATCCCCTAAAATTCACATATTCCGATCGCAGCTGACAAAAAATGGAAATGGCTGAAGTTATTTAATGGTGCCACCACAGCCCCTGGTTTTACCGGTCTGTGAAAATTTTGCCCAACGTAATCCAAGGAATACCTATTGCAAAGGACAATTACCGTGCATTATTCAATTATAGTTATTTACCCTAGAATGATCATATATAAATATAATTTATCTGCATGCTAGTATTTATCCTGCCCTATAGCAAAGTTATTGGGGAAAAAAGAAATGTTGTCAGACTAATATGATGGAAATTGTAAAAATCAGACTTCGTTTTGAAACTGAAAAATATAAATTAAATATGCTCTGATTAATAAAATGTGGTTCTTAGTTTATAATCCTTTGAAATTTCCTTTCTAATTGTAGGACAATTCCAATGTGTACATGGTAATGGAGTATGTGCCAGGCGGGGAAATGTTTTCCCATCTCAGGCGAATTGGAAGGTTCAGGTGAGCAAGAATGTTCCTTCATGGCTTCACTATCATGTTTTCTGAATCATGCAGTAATGACTACATTTCATGACCATGTTCATTTGCCATTTAGCGTTTTCAGCTGCAAGTTCTCTACAATTTGATCACATCTCAGTTAGCCTACCAAAGAATGGTCCCAATTCTGCTAGCAGTGTATGTGCATGTGGCACTCGTGTATGTGCATGTGGCTCAGGTAAATATTACATTGTGGGGACCATTTGTTAGATCGCCACAAGGGGAAACTCAATTTTGTAAAAATCTGAGACTGCAACAAAAAACCAAAAAACATCAAAAGTGTTGTATTTTGTTTGGTTACTTAAGGTTTTTGGCGGAGTAGGGGTTAATCGTAGGTGTTGTTGGGATTTCATAGAAATGAATAGTCCCCACAAACATTTGAATATAAACGTGTGTGTGTGTGTGTTTTACTCCAGTTTTCTTTCATAATGTGCAATAGCCTCTTCTTTTCTGACCCACAGTGAACCACATGCAAGATTTTATGCAGCTCAGATTGTTTTGACATTTGAGTACCTCCATTCATTAGACCTTATCTACAGAGATTTAAAGCCAGAAAATCTTCTTATCGATCAACATGGGTATATTCAGGTATTCAGCTTTATTTTTAAGCTTTGAATGTAACTAAAACATGCACTTAGAAGCATTAGCGTTCACATTTTGCATATTTAATAAGATGTTTGTAGTTTGATACGTGAAAGTATACTATCCAGTAACATGTTCCCTGATTTTCAGGTCACAGACTTTGGGTTTGCCAAAAGAGTAAAAGGCAGGACGTGGACACTGTGTGGGACACCCGAGTATCTTGCCCCCGAGATCATCCTCAGCAAGGTATGCAAGTTTATATCTCATCTCAAAATGTCTACTTGAACACTCTTTGTTACTGAGTAGCCTGTCTGTATCTGTTCAGTTACTCTATATCCATACTTCATACCTTTGTTTGTTCTAACCGGTTTTTCATACAAAGGAAAATAGAATTCTAGCTTATTCCAGGCTGAAAAAGTTCATATAATGGTCACATCTTGATAAATACAGTATGATTTAAGCTCTGAATTTAGTACATGATAAAATGCCCATGCTGTCTCGTAGCCTGCAAATCCAATTGTGAATTTGTCCCTGATCTTTTTAATGTCCCTAATATTTTTAAATGTCCATCCGATTAGGGCTACAACAAAGCAGTGGACTGGTGGGCGCTGGGAGTTCTGATCTATGAAATGGCAGCTAGCTACCCTCCATTCTTTGCAGAACAGCCCATCCAGATATATGAAAAAATTGTAGCTGGAAAGGTAGGAAGAGGTGTCTCTGTTTCCCTGCTGCCTCACTCTGCTGGTGAATTATGAATTACATACAGTTGAACCTAGTTGTGTGAACGTCAGTTTTGTCACCTCAGGTCACAGCTGCATGAGAATGCGAGTGTACAGGTCATACATGGATTTTACTAGACCCCCTCAGCACAGGCCCGGTGCTTGGCTGAGCGCCATCTGCTGGCTGAACTAGGACTAGGTGCTCCATCTGAGCAATGCAGTGACAGTCCTGCAGCAGTTTATGATTGCAGCACTGGATCTTTTCCCCTAAATATAGACCAAGTCACATCTCACACTCACTTTTATCTTTTACTTCCTGAAATACACCCATTGAACTTGCTTATTAATATCACTGTGTCTACGTACTGTGGATTAACACTACCCGAATGCCAGTGGTACTGTTATACTTGTCGGTTGTATTTTGCTCTGATGCGACCATCCATCACCCGAATTAAGGATGTCCAAATATATGAGTTTCTTTCTTTCCTTAATTTTTTAGGTACGATTTCCTTCTCACTTTAGCTCAGATCTGAAAGACCTCTTGAGGAATTTGCTTCAGGTGGACTTGACCAAACGATTTGGCAATCTGAAAAATGGTGTGAATGACATCAAAAATCATAAGTGGTTTGCCACAACAGACTGGATCGCCATCTATGAAAGAAAGGTATGATTTGAGGATGTGTTTTTCCATCTTTTTCTCAATTACCTTCAACTGAAGTAAAATTGATATTTCTCTGACATTTTCAGTTAAGTTCACCTTAAACCTACAAAGTACATTCACAAAACATTTTAAATGTAATTTAGTTTTTAATTTAGAAAGTCATTAAACCAGTGATTAAACGTTCCATTTTATTTGAGAGTGATAGTCAAGGTTTTGATGGCCAAAAAGTTCAGACAGTAATGTGTCATTAAACAAACTGAAAAAAAATTCTTCTGAGTTTCATATATTGTGCCGAAGGTTGTATTTAAAAAAACTTTCATTTGCTATAAATTTCAAGGAGAGTTTTTTTTTTTTTTTGATCAAACGAAACATAAATAATTGTTCCTGCAGGTAGAGGCTCCTTTCATACCAAAGTGCAGAGGCCCAGGAGATACAAGCAACTTCGATGACTACGAAGAGGAGGACATCCGCGTGTCCATCACAGAAAAATGTGCAAAGGACTTTTCCGAGTTTTAATGTCAGACCTGGGATTCTATCAGGGCTTGGGCTTTTTTGCACTTCTAAGACAGGGTGGAACTGGTATCTCATCACAGGACCTCCATTTCACATGGCCAGTGGTCTATGAGTGCGGTTAGGACTCTCAAACACCGACACATCCAAACAGACGCCCCCTAGTGCTCTGACACAAAGGCTGCACTTTTTTCCTCACTGTCTTAAATGTCATTCTCCCCTTTTTTTTTAATAGAGTGGTGTTTTGCAGAAAAGGAAACGTGAAACTAATTAAAATACACACAATGAACCCTTTTTATACAGCACTTATTGCACTTCTTAATTTGAACTGAAGAATGGATATTTCTTCAGTTAAATTCAGCCCCATGTTTTGGCCTTTTATATATTTTTTTTTTATTTTTTTTTGTAAGTTTATTATAAATACAGTTCTAACTCAAAATTATCTTAACTCTTCGACATCTTTATAAGTTATACTTCTTTTTGGGGTCATCTAATTTTGATGAAATATGATTTGTAATATTTTTAGATTTTATGCATCAGAAAATTTCTGAGTCCTCTCCCCCTGAGTTGTACATTTGTATTATTGTATATTGGGTATGTTCAGCTGTAAATATAAAATCTCTTTAGAGACAATTCAAAGCGAAGGTGTTTATTCGTAGGTATTTGGTAGAGTATAGTTGGACTGAGCATGTGTACATGTATGTTAACAAATTCACTCTGTTATGAGTCTCCAAGGATATTTCAATTGCCATATTTTCACATTTGAGATTTCTTTCGGTCATTTTGAGGAAAAAAATCTTGCGGCAGTTGGTAGGTTTGTATATTAAATGGCTCTACTTTAAGACATCGCACCCCAGATTACAGTCACTTCCACATACAGAAGCTACACACACGATCTGATCACATGTATTGTCTTTGTTCATTTCAGCACTGAACTGTTGTTTGTATTTATATACATATTAGGGAACTGTCTAATAAGTGTAATTTTAAAATATTTAAAATGGCATAGTTCTCCACATTTTGGAAGACTTCCTATTATCTCATTAAAAACTTTAGGATGTAGCCATCATATCCTTGTGTGCGTGTGTGTTGGTTGGGCGTAACTGATGACATTTTGTCCTGAATAATAAGACTATCCTTAGACAAAATGAATATGTATAAATTTGAAAAATAGTACTCGTTATTTATATTTGTCAGTTTTGTTAGTGCGAGCCCTGCTATAGATTTTTATTGGACTTAGTTTTATTGCAAGGCTGACACTGACACGACATATTTCATCCACCCTTTTGACTTTGCAAGAGATGTATGTTTTGCCGTAGCAGATTCCGTGTAATGAAAGATCTACTTGTCATTAAAAAATAAGAAAGTGCTTTGTTAAAATGTGTTGACTTTTTCTTTTTTAATTACTAATTTAACCTAAGGGACATGGTGGTTTCCAGCTGTATGCAATTAACTCTGTGGTAATATTGCCTATGAACAAGATGTCATGTAATTATATATTTTAATAGTTGCAGAATTCTTGTGGTAGAATTATAAGTGCTCTCAGTCTGAAATAACATATTCACATGACATGGGTTGTTACATAAACCATACCAAAAATGATTTTGGTGTACAAAATGGTTTGTTTTGGTTATAGAAAGATTATTAAATTTTATGTGTGATAATGAAAGAATACAGTGGTACCTCGGTTCTCGACCTCACTAGAGCTCGAATTTCTTGAAAGTCAAACAAACCAGTTTGACCTAGAACTTGATCTGAATATCAGAAGTCAAACCGTGAACGCTGACCTAATATAAATTGTA
>JABFEA020000036.1:8802518-8829892 GCA_019775915.2 Cyphomyrus plagiostoma | reverse complement strand
TTCCGGGATAGGCTCCGGACCCCCCGCGACCCAGTAGGATAAGCGGTTTAGAAAATGGATGGATGGATGGATGGATTTGTGGTGACCTTTGATAACTGCAAGGAATATGTTTACAGAACTCTCTTTGTAGTAAGAGTGACAACTATAACCACAAACTTGGGTGAATTTATTAGTGAATGTGAATTTATTATTGCTTTCTTATTTGAAGTATATAGAGATTTATAATAAAATGAATCAACAAGAAAAACTTTGCCAAATAGTAGTAATGAGCAAATGAGGCTTCATGAACCATTTGCTGTAGATTTTTACCGCACTAGATGGTGCTTTTGGTTTGCTTTGGGGCATGCTTTGAACCGTTTTATGAACAGAGAGTACCAGCTAGTGGGGTCAGAAAATACAGCAAACGATTCATGAAGTTTCATTTGCCCATCACTACCAAGTAGATCGTTAGATATCTAGAGTAAATATTTCTAGTGAACACAATTTTTTTTAATGGTTTTGAGTTTTTAATATCTAAATTATATCGGCTTAAATGGTCTAAGTGTAGTGTTACAGGAATTAATGTTTGGCTCTGAAACTATAAAATCTATTTCTACTAAACCTGAATAATAATATAGGGAATTCGGGTTCCTTACATAAGGAACAATTCATAATTGTACCTTGTCAGAAATCATGGGGATTGTGACAATCAATCCAAAATGTCAAATACCCACCTCATCTTTGTTGGGAATTCCCAGTTTTGTCATGTCTATGGTGAAGTAATGCTGATTTGGCATGACTATCTCAATCTCCTCCACCTATAAAGGAAACAATCTTTAGCACATTTAACGTGTGTTTTGGGTTCTAAAGCAAAGGCCAGCAAGGGTAGCATGCAAATATCCCACAGAATAACGTCCAAAAATTGAACATCATGCAGTGCTGCTTTATGACTTCATCTAATTTAGCGAATATAAAACATTGTTAATCTAAAAGCGCAATAAATAAATTCCCTATCAAAAAGATTAATGCATGGCACTCCTTTTCTATATCATAAAGATAAATGTGACTTTCTGTCTGCCTTTGTGACAAATGATGAATGTGTGTATGTAAAGGTCAAGGGTCAATAGAAGAATGCTGGGTAATGAAAGTTACCCCATGATCGCTCGGCATGCATTATCCTACTCATTTCTGCTTGCATGGACCCACCTGTGGCACGCGGCTAAGAATGAGAAGCTGTGTGTCATAAATAGTCTTCTGGACCGATGGAGAGTATTCACCGCGGTCATATGGGCCAGCAAACTTCTCCATAATAATATCTTTTACAGTTTTCCTGTGCAAGGGAAATGCAGTTTTTTCACATTTTTGAACTTCTAATGTGTTTTTATAAGTCAATTAAAAAAAGACGTTCAATGCTAAACGCTGAAATATAGCTACGACTTTTAGCTCATGAGCCCAATTTAACAATTTCTCCATCTACCTGTGTTTTTTGCAAATATGATTATCATCATTTTCTATTTTTTTAAAAATACTCAATCTTTTAGCAATAAAACTTGTAGCCTTTTACACCTTGGTCAAAATATAATACATCCTGAAAGTATCTTATGTTTTCACAGATTATGGTTTGACTAAAACCTCTGGCTCTATGTTATTATGATCCGGTTCAGTTCTTCTGATTCCTTAGTGAAGTACCTAAAACCTTAAGTACATTTTTACGTTGACAGCCTGAAGCAGTCACTTACCACGCAGCGTCAAAGGAGACATTAATGTGTGTGTTATATCGCCACCTTGCATACACACTGGTGCAGAAGAACCTGTCCTTAACTTCGGGTAGAGTGGTGAACCTGTCCTTCAGAAAGCCCTCGAAGCCAGACTGTGTTGTTTTCAGCACAGTCATGTCCTTTATGCCACTGTGAATCACTGGGGTCTCTGGAGAGCAGAAATCTCACAATTATTTCAATAAAAAGCATTTCAGAGTCTTACAGTTAAGCATTAGGGAAACATCATCTCCACCTACAATTAAACCTACAAGTGTCAATCAGTCAGTCAATTAATCAATCAATCAGTCTTAATTTATGTAGCACTGTTTTAACTACAAGGTTTACGAAGTGCTTTTCAGACATTTTAAGAGAAGAAAAAAAGAAAAACACAAGAAACTAAAATAAACACAAAATAAATCATGAAATGCATCCATACAATAAGTGAATAAATGAAGTAGAATCCCCAAAAAGTAGATTCTAGTACAAACTAGGGCTTAAAATACATATATTCACTGATAGTGTAAATAATATTGTCCATTGTTTACAAAATTCCAATATTGTCAACAGTGACACCTAGGGGCCAAATGAAATTGCCAAATGAAGTGTGGAGGACCAAGGAAGGTAACAGCTGAACTACCTCAAAATGGGCAAGTCCCTTAGGCTAAAACACATAAAATGATATGCCAGTGCGACTGAGGGAGCTAACGGTTTCAACAGCACCCCCTATCCCCTGACAATAGTATTACACTTGATAAGTATTTTAATATTTAATCGTTATCGGAAACTTGATGCTTGAATAAATTGGCTGTGTGACAAAATACTCTGTAACCTATTTTACTGCTTTTTTTTTTTAACCACAAGAAAATATGGAAAAGTAGGCAGCCTGTATAGTAACATGACGCAATGGGTTGATTATCCTCTTTCATTCTCGGTTTTTTTAGCCAACAGCGGCCACTGGTTTAAGCCAATAAGTCGTTATAATATAGCAGCTCATATTCAACTGAAATTATGTAGTGATATATTCAGAATGTATTTATTTACAGCAATAAAATAGCCTATGAAAATGAAAAAAGAACTTGATTACATATAATGCCTGTTCTCTTTACAAATGAGGATTTATGGTATGTACGTTTACTAAGCTGCACATGGATAGCAGAGCTATTGAGTGCATATTCAGCATTTGTATTTCTAAGTAAACATCTTTGAAAGGTCAAGGCTTCTGCTCACCTGTCAAGAATGACAAGATAGTATTACTTCATTTTGCACTAATCCAGGAACATCATGAGCGTGGGGCATTTGGGGCTGAAGCCTTCGCTGAATATGAACAAGCCTTAATTTATTTGTTGAGCTCAGATGTTTTAACATCCCATGATCTCAACTTGAGATCCCTTGGATAGATTAGATCTCTGAGCTGAGCCCTGGACGTCTTGTGATCCTAGCAATTAGGGTGACCACCCGTCCCGCGTAGCGCGTGCGCGCACAGCGTTTGAAGCCCAATTCATGCGTCCCGCAAACTGAGACCGTGTCACGCATAATCAATGCTTGCTCAAAAAAAAAGTTGGTCACTGTAGTTTAGGGGAATAGGGCATCATTAATATACCATTTAAGGTGGTATGTGCTAGAAATGGGTAAACCACTATCAGTGAGTCTGCCCGTGGGGTGGGGGCACCGCCGCGCCAGGCAGTGTCCCACATTGTCCTTCAGAAACATACCCCTTGTCCCCCCTTGGGCTTATTAGCAGGTGGTCACCCTACTAGCAATACCCCTGTACTTCACTCATCTGAAATGCAAATAATGAGCTTTGTATAGTGCTTTGAATAGTTCATAATTTTTCATTCTTTAGTGCAAAGGCAATGAATTGCAATAGAAACTCACCATTAAGATATTGCTCAACCTCACAGAACCTCCAAGCCTCAGGACTTAGGATAAAAGCGTGGGCATGCTCAATACCATTCTGAGGAACAAAAAGTCAGCCATTTACTTCATAAAGGAATTTTTCTTATTTTTACTTTTAATGTACCATGCCTATTTTATGGTAGCTGTACCTTCTCTAATTTTCTCCAGGGCATCTCTTCAATGTCGACTTTGGCCCGAGTGACGTGGTTGAAGGATGTCAAGAAGTGCCTGCAGATGTCCATGGCGAACTCTTCTATGGTCTTAACCTGGCAAGGCACATGTCTTAACTTTGACTGAAGATGAAACAGAGAAGAAGCAGAATCACTAAGAAAGACTTACTCCTTTGATCTTAGCGAGAGCGTGAACGGTGTTCTTTATGGTGTCAGTAGGGATGATGTCGCTGTTGTCTCCGAGCACGTAGTCTTTGCGTGTCTTCAGGGTAAGCTGAACATTTGCCTTCAGCTCTTTGATTTGATGCTGTGTCCCCTCTCGCCTGACGTGCAGCACCTTGACAAGGTTCTTCCCATATCCTGTTCGCACGAATTCCACATCCTACAAAAGACAACTCATGCAGGAGACGACTGAATGATATAAATATTATAAGTCTGTTATAAGACTGTTTAACTTTAAAACTTTAAGGAAGCACTTCTTTACGCAGCGTGTAGTTAGAGTATGGAATAGTCTTCCCGATAACGTAGTGCAAGCTGAATCCTTGGGTTCCTTTAAATCAGAGCTAGATAAGATTTTAACAACTCTGAGCTATTAGTTAAGTTCTCCCCAAGCGAGCTTGATGGGCCGAATGGCCCCCTCTCATTTGTATAGTTCTTATGTTCTTATGTTCTTATCAAATTAACATAGAAATTATTGACTGAGAATAGTAATTGAACTGATGTAGCCCATGTAAGCAAAATCTTTGTTTTGAATTTTTATCGTTACCTTATAGATCTAAGATTTCAGTAACTAACAAAACAAAATAATTATTATACATTTTGACTAACGGTGTGTTCATTTGTTTCTTGTCTACCTTATCTAGATAGGTAATGGAAATATGCTAAAATGTGGTGCAATAATTCATACTTTAAAGTATGCATTTTGTATAAATGTATTCAAATATGCAGAAGTATGTGATTAAAAATTATGAAAATAAAATGCCCTTTCAGACACTTTAGGAAATCATATCACAAAAGGAAAAATCCGACACTGAATACTCAGCATTTACCACTTTTCATTATTGATTTATTTTGCATGTTGGTCGTTGTATTTTGTGGATATGAGCACCTTTGTGAAAACTGTCAATTTTCTGCACAATTTTAAATGGTGCAATATGTTGCCTGAAACAAAAATAAAGTAATGCTCATTCCTGGTAGTTATAAACTAAGGAAAATATTTTTTATTTACCTGATTGGCCATGTTCAGTTTACGCTCCAGTCTCTATTTCGGAATGGGCTCCACAGCAACATTTGGTACATGAATTTTGTTAAGAGGGCGGTGACTATAGTGTGTAGATCAGTACTGTGTAAATTTGTAACCCCAAGGGGCACCTTGCTGAATCATCTTGTTTGCTGCCATTTTTTCTAACTACTTTGTAAACATTTGTTTCTTACTGTACATGGTTTGTCATTGCAGTGATTTTTGGGATTTCAAGTGGTATTGTTAAGTGAAATGTAAAACTACAGACCAAAACAGGAAAGCACTGTGGAAAAAAATCACTTAGAAATCCTAAAGTAAATAACTTTATCCACCCGTCCATCTTGCAACTGTTTATCCTGGTCAGGGTCACCGGTCTGAACCAGGACAGGCTGGGGAACACACTGGTCAGGATGGAAGTCCACTATAGGGGGACATAATCACAGACACAATTAAATTAGGTAAATGTCTTTTTTAATAAAAAGAAAAAGTAAATTATAATTACAATGTAATTGTTTTATTTTTGAGTCATATTTAATCATTCCACAGACCAATGACCAAGCAGTGAAGACAATTTTTTCCCCCAACTGGGACATGGAATTATTCAGAACATGTCGGAATTTTGATATGAGCAAGCCATCGTGTTACCATCAAAAAGAGCTTTTAAAGGGACAGTCTCACTTGGGGTCTGTCCCAGAACCCTTTGGATTCAACGGCACCGCTAGCTTTGTGGGACACTGATGAAAAATGAAGAATTCCGTACAAAGACACTCTTACACGACATGGTGACACAGGGCAGTGTGCATCCAGCGTAGGGCGTCAGTTTATCGTAGAACATGAACCCAAAGAGAAATTCAGAGACACAAATCAATCTAAAGTACAGTTCCTGAGATGTGGGCAAGAATAGGTGAACAGGAAACCCAGAAGTGTGCAGGTGGGAGACCACAGGAATCGTAGTTTTAACACAACACATTTTATTCCCATATAGCACAACAGGCATTACTTGGAATTTGTATTAAATGCATTCAACAAAAAATCCACTGCATTTTAGGGTCATGGTTTCATAAACTGCTTCAGAAACTTTAATGTTTTGTAGTGTTGCTATATTTAAAGAAAACAATTTGCGATAAAAAACCCCGACTTCCCCAGTTTTGTTTCTGTACAGCATCTTAAAAAATCACATTTGCAAAGAGGCATAATAGAGGAAGTCAAGTGAACCAAACATGCGACGGGAACTTCCCTTTCTCTAATGCAAATTCACTTTCACAGCTCTGTTACTTTTCTGTACAGTTTGCCGTTAGTTGTAATCTCTACAATGTGGCTCATTGTAGTCTGTATGTTCTTGAGTGTCACTGGATGTGTGGCTGAATTTTCCTGTCGGAATGAGGCCGGGGATCCCATCGACTGGTAGGCAGATTGAGCAAATCCTCGTGGCACAAATAATGACTGAACTCAAACTCAAATGTGTTTATATGTGATATCTTGAATAGATAGCAGGCCAACAGTTATTCAAACTATGCTAAAGATATTGTAATTTAAACCAGATGAATGTGCAACATTGTACAACAGGGACTATGCAGTTTATTTGGGACGCGTTTAGCCTATTTAGTCATTTAGCCATTTGTACAAGTTATTGAAAGTAAGCAGTAAAAGAATTAGCAAGCAGCAAGATTTGTTTGTCTGGTTGATAAATTTCACTTCTGTGTTAGACTTTGGTTTTAATAGCCTTAACTTCCACTGAATTTACTTTAGCTGTATGTGATCATTTAAATTCTAATGTTAAACAGAAATTTATCATTACAATTAGCTGAAATTTTGGCAATTTAAATTAAGGTTAAATTTTAAAGGGGCCGCTGTGTATGCGGGTTTTTGCTGAAACTCCCTACTTAGATTAGTGATTAGAGGACTGATTAGCTGCAGAGTCCTCACAGCTGGGTTTAGAAAGCTGACCGAAAGGTTACCCCAAAAACCGGCATAGACATTGTCCCTTTGTAGATCTGGTTGCCCACCCCTGACATAGGTATTTTTGGAATTCCCAAATCTTACATTCTTCCTACCATTTTCTGTAACCGCTTACCCTAGTCAGAGGTGGTCCAGGGCCTAACGGTACAAAGCAGGAAACAACCCAGGATAGGGTGCCAACCCATCACAGGGCACACACACACGCACCATTCACACATATGGGCAATATAGTAATTCCAATTAGCCTCAGCATGATTTAGACTGTGAGGGGAAACCGGACATGCAAACTCCACACACACCAAACCAGGCCATATAATGACCCCCTTTCAATATCTGTCTTTGAAAAATAGGTTCATCATTTACAAGATTCCAAAGTACAAGAATGGTACTGCTGGTAGTGGGCTTGATTACATGTACCTGGATTCGTCGGTGAAGACCTGGCAGTACAGCGACTTTCTGGTCAATGACAGTCTGGGGGCTTTGGGGAACACCTTTAGACAGCTGTACCAGGGGCAGCAATATAAGGTGAGGTTGTTTATGAAGAACTCAGTACTTCATCATTTACCTCTGCTCCAACGAAATATTTTCTTTTTCATTTCAGACCAACAGATCTGCATACATGCTTTATAATGACGCCCCTCCATTTTTGAAATATGACAATCATTATGGACACACGAAAGGTATTGCTGTTTGTCCAAACTACTACCATGGATGTCAAGGTCTAACGTCATACTATTGCTCACCAGGGGGGCGGATGTAAGTTGTGACGGGAAATGTGCCCCCCCCCCCACATCAAAAAATAAAAACAAATTGTATAGAGAATGGCTGCCCGACCAGTCGATCAGTCGATCCTAGCGTGTGTCCAAATTGATCGCCTGATGATTACCAGATAATGCTTGCGATTGGCAAAATATACTGAACACCCCTGCCCCCCCCCCAGGTCTAGCTGTGCCGCTGCTGCTCACTCCTTCACCCCACGATTACGCAGTCCGGTTCGGTCCAGGTCTCGGGGGGAGGAGTAGGACAAAGAGCATATATCTCTGATTAGATAGACTTCCAATGCTGGTTAAACACACTTGCACTCTGGCTGTAAAATAAACAAGTGTCATGTACGATACAGTGAGGCTTGCGTGCCGTGTCCTCCTCTGCAGGAGCGCTCCTCTTCGACACGGTTCAGGGATTCTGGATGATCCACAGTGTCCCTCACTTCCCTCCGCCCCCGGAACATGGGTATAGCTGGCCTTCGTCTGGTAAAGTGTATGGCCAGACAGCATTCTGTATCACATACAAATATCATCAGCTCCCGCTAATAGGTAAGCAGAAGGTCAACGATCGAAAGGAGCTTCACATGTACCTGATGAAGATGCATCTGTTGTACCATATGTTCTTTCGCAATTCTCTCTACTCTCTTCAGCTGAGCAACTTCTCTACTATAATCCCCGTGTGTACAATTGCTCCCTGCCTGAGATATTTCAGCCAGATCTGTCCAATTTGGCCCTTCTTTGTAAAGGTTCCCAACTTCCAACAACCCCTGGCAGGAAACTGCAGATACTAATGTCAGCCAAAGGAGAGACTTTCCTAAGTTTTGCAAAATCGCACTACTGGGTTGATGGTAAGACCATTGTCATTACTGGAAAGTGATGTTCAAATCTTTTCTCAAGCAACATAATTCAGGAAACAATTACTCCAAACTCATTTCCCCCCCAAAGTACTGGAATAGATCACAAACTCATTTTGGTAGTTCCAGTGTCAAGGCTGGACCTATTGAACTCAGGACTGTTGCTAAACCACAGTGACAGTTTTTCCATGAAAATACCTCCACTGTTTTTGCAAAGAAGAGTTCTAAAGTCTGTGAATCCATCACGTAATACTAAAGTGATCAGAATATCCCATATCTGCTTACTTAATCCATATTTTTACATGTAGCACAACTAAAGGTAATTAAATTACATTACATAATTTAAAAACAAATCGTCTAGTTATTTTGCTAATGATTAAATTCATTATTTAGTTTTCATACATTGTGGTTGCAATAAATAATTAAATAACGAAGAAAGTTAGTAATATATCTATTAAGCAAACATTTTCAAAGCAGCTAGGTCATCTAACAAGACCATCACTGAGATACTGACGTTTATCATTTGAGAAATCATTTGTGTGAACATCATGTTTGTCTGTTTCTCTTTCGCCACAGATATATACACAGGTTGGTTGGCTCAGGCCTTAAAAACTGACCTCTTAACAGAGACCTGGCAGCGTAAGGAGCACCAGCTACCATCAAACTGCTCTCTTCCTGAGCACACCCTAAATATAAAGAGAATCAAGCTCCCTGGGCCTATAGTGTTCTCTTCCTTTTTCGACCACTCGAAGTGGTGTGTGTCCAGAGCTTATGAGAAGCAGTGGACCTGCCTGGGGGATTTAAACAGGGAGGACACCCAGGCTTGGAAAAGCGGGGGATTAATATGCTCCCAGGACCCAGATATCTACCACGCATTCCGCCACATTGTGTCCTGGTACATCAGTTGCTGATTGGAGGGTGGTTTTCCTATTAAACAATTAAGTGTGAATTTCTTGAAGATAGCATCAAAAAATAAATAAATAAACCATCTATGTTTCAGTTGATTTCTGTATATATATATATATATATATATATGTGTGTGTGTGTGTGTGTGGATTATCTTTATATTACACATTGTTGGGATCAAACGTCCCGCACAGTCTAATAAAAACCTGCATTTTTACATTGTGGAGACCCCTTTTCAGGTCCCCACAAAGATCTGTGAATGCAATCAAAAAAGTAAAAATGCGTCTCGTATTTCCTTTGGTTACTTACGGTTAAGGTTAGGGCTGGGTTGGGGTTAAGGTCGTCATATTGGGATTAGTTTTCCTCGTGGAAATTAATGGAGAGTCCCCACAAAGATATAGTTCAAAACTAAACAATAAACAGAGTGGCATGATGGTTCAATGGGAATTTAAGTGAAATACCAGGGGGGGGGGGCACGTCCTTCCCATCCTTTTCAATTTCTACACACCCTTTTCTAATGTGGGCAGCGGTGGCTTGATGGATGGTTAGGGATACACACTTGTAATTCCAGGTTCGAATCCCCATCCAGCAAAAGACAAATGAGATACCCTGAGCAAGGTACTACCCCCAAGCACTGCTCCCTGCTATGTCATATATGGGTTAAATGCAGAGAACACTTTTTGTTTTGTGGTGTGTCAATAATGACAATTACTCACTAAATTCTAAAATTCTAATGCAGGCCTAAACATTTCACTGTATAAAAATTGCATATTGTTGTTTTTTTTTTCCTCATCATGCTACCATTCTGCCCACAAAACTAACTGTGTTTTGGTTCAGGAGGCACCTGCAATCATTTTTTTGCTTGGTATCCATGGTTTGTTCCCAAGAGTAAAACAGTTTAAAGCAGAAGGCTCTTCACGCAACGGCATTATCACCCTCCTGTACAGTAGGTGGCAGCATACACAGTTCAATTTTACACGATCACACACACACCAAAGAGCAAGAGGTAACTGTTTTATGAAATCTGAAAAATTTGTGCGTGGAATATATTCCTTTAAAAGGCTCGTTATTTAACGACTTTGTGAAAGCCAAAATTTATTAACCCTTTTGCGAACTTATTCTCATAAACAAAGTTGAAATTAATACGTACTTAAATGGAAACAGACGGATCCCTTTCATACTGCAATTTCAAATAGTCTGATGGCTGCCAGCTGTCATGCATCTGCCGTGACACTAACGCTCATGCAAGAAATATTACGGCAAATCTGTATTATTCCATTATAGTACTAAAATTAGCTACGTCGAAAGCGCTGGAGTAGTTTGCAAACCTTAGACTATTTACAAGGTAATTAAACTCTCACATGAATGTGTGTGCAGACTTGTCTCGAATTGAAAATCTCACGCCAGCCAACTGACCAAAGTTGGTAACCCTGTATCAGATAATTAAATTAAAGATCTTAATAGATAATAGATGCGTTTAGTATTTTATAACGTACTGCAATGGGTAAGGATAGGCTACATATGGTACCTATTTAGAACATTTTCGTGAATGGTGGTTAGGTCATTGTAATATTTTTAAATATCTTTTTCTGATTCCATACTCTGTCGAGAGTCATTAGTTTATCTATATTAATTTACCATTAATCTAGCTAGTGATGCAGTACAAATCTTCCACGAGACTGCCAGTCAAACCTCCCGCCATTAAGGGGCGTCAAAGCCTCTCTAACAGCGTGCCGCCACAGTCCTTCAGTCATCCCAGCAATAAAATATTGCCCCCTTTTAAAGCTATATGTAGCCAGACACAAGATTTTCTTTCCTTAAATTGTAGAAGATGAATTCAAGACAAAAATAAATAAGTGTATTTGAAAATGAACCTATTTATAACCCAGATATTTATCATAAATAAGCTTCACTTGACGTGGTCCATTAAACTTATTTAAAGGAACATGTTAGAATAAATTGCTTAAGTACAATGATTCACCATAAACTTACTTTAAGATTTTCAGAAAAGCAAATAGTGGTTGTTTTGAGTACCGTGGCATCTTGGTGACATCACAGCCATGGGCCTGACCAGTTTGATGTTGTCACATACTGAAGCAGTGTTTTCTTACACAGCCTCGATTGTTGCTGTTGTTCTTTGTCTCTGTTTCTGTGTATGTGTGCATGTTTGCTTTTATTTATTTTGTTCCGGTTGTGGTCTTCTGAAGCCTAAGCACTGGTAAAGTGTTTCACTTGTTTTCTGTCTGAGTGATTCAGGGATAAGAATTATAGGTAGTGTAGTCACTGTATCCTGTAAGTGCCAAATTGCCCCAGGTAATATAGGTTTTAGTACTACCAATATTAAGGCTATTTTCCGTAATCATACCTATATGAAGACGTGGAACTACGCAGGAAGGTTTGCTGGAAAAGTTTGCTGTTTGTTTAGTTCAACTAGTTTATGTCACAATTTTTCCCTAGGAACCTAGACTACTTTGATGTGTTAAGGAAGTGATGGTAATTATAGCATTTTTTTTGCATTGTTGAGATGATATAGCTTTTTTGCTGAAAATGGAATTTGAAGGTCTCACACCTCCTGGACCTGGGTTCAAGTCTCCACCTGGGTTGCATGTGTGTGGAGTTTGCATGTTCTCCCCGTGTCGTCGTGGGGTTTCCTCTGGGTACTCCGGTTTCCCCTCATGGCGCAAAGACATGCTGAGGCTGATTGGAGTTACTAAATTGCCCGTAGGTGTGCATGTGTGAGTGATTGGTGTGTGAGTGTGTCCTGCGATGGTCTGGCCCCCCGTCCAGGGTTGCTCCCTGCCTCGTGCCCGTAGCTTCCGGGATAGGCTCTGGACCCCCCGCGACCCAAAAGGATAAGCGGTTTGGAAAATGGATGGATGGGTGGATGGAATTTGAAGGTGTTATTAGTCAGTTGCCTTTGATGTAGCTGGGAACAAACCTAATATCCCTGTTTCAGGGCAAGAACCCATAAAAACATGGCGTCTTTGGATGGAGTGACAGTGGAAATGTGGTTCTGGCAGCCAGGAGTGATGAAATGATTCTGGGACTTACAGTAGTAATTATGAAAATAACGTATACACTTATTTTTATGAAGTTGCTTAGTGTTTGTTAATGTTCCTATGAAGTAAGCATGCCTTTACTCCAGACAGTCTGGCGATAAAATCTTATCTTTAATGGGAACTATTTTATGATTCCCAAAATCAGAACTGCACTGGTTTTGTCCAGATCATGCTTAGACTTGTGTTCTTGTACTATACAGAATGTTTTTAACCTGCCATGTTATTTTGCTCAAACACATATGATACATTTGTTGTTTGAAATATATACATAAAACCATTTCAACAAGCACATGGTAGTGAAAATTTTAAATGAGCGATTAAAACAATATACATGTGTAATTTTTTATGAGTTTCCCCTGATGTCGAATATGTGGATCTTTGGTCTTGGTGTGGCTTCTGCAGAGTCCACAGGAGGTTCAGGAGACAACCGATAGCATATCAAGGATGTGATCAGCGTGAGGATACGCTTGACACTGATCAGTATCTGATCAGTGTCTTTTGGCCTTTGACACAGGACCATGAACATTATGATGCTAGATATGCAGTCAGGGTACTCTGTGTATCTTACAGGGCAATAAGACAGTAGCCTATGTTCTTTCACGTTGATTTGTCTTGGGTGTTTTCGTTTACCTTCAGCACATTTCAAAAAGCATTGTTTACATACTTGGAGGTTCAGTGTTGTCATTTTTCACTCTCAGCGATGGTGGCCATGTCACCTCATGAACTATTGCAGCAAGTACTACACTGTTCACTCTGAAAACAAATGCGTAAACAAAGGTCATATTTCTGTTGAAAATGTTCAGATGTCACTCAAACAAAGTGTAGGTATATTATCAGCTGGAGGAGAGTAGATCTGACTGTATGACTATGTATAACATGGATTTACCAATGGCTGTCATCACACCAGCACTGTCTGAATGTTACCTGCTGAAACACCCAGCTGGCTTCTCTTTACAGGTCTGGCTGGGGTAACAGACACAATAAACTCGGGATAGGAAGAGCGAACCTGTCAAAAATTTCCCTTAGGCTCCTGTTTCTGGTGCCAAACAGATGGGGCCAGAATATTATGTTCTTTTTTTAAAAAAATCTATTGTTGTTTTCATTTATTTGAATGTTTGAAAGGCCCAGGGTCGTGTTTCTTTCAGTTCAGTATTTGGTGTCCTGGCAGCTAGCCGGGCTATTTTTGTCACAAAGGCAAAAAGGCCCTTGTTTGGTGTACATATTTATAATTGTTATTAATAGTTTTAATACATTTCATATATGTATTCTCAGAAACCCTGTGAAAGCTCGATTTCTCATGTTGATTAAGGTGGCTGATGTCATTGACAACGTAGTCAAAGAATCTTGCTGTATTAGCGTTTTAGAATGGAGCAAATTGTACTAGCATGATTAATGAGGCTCACATTGGTGTCACTACATGTCACACATGTTTGTGATTCAGGGAAAAAAAATAAAACCGTTCTTAATTCACTTGCATGTTTTTCTCTTTATTAGTTTAAGTATTTCAGAATTTCAGCCGAATTTCAGCCGGTAGTAGACCTTGCTTTCCTGGCTCCATCGTTCAACGGAGCTCCACTCGAACATAACTCCGTCGCAATCTGTCTTCATGCTCGTCTGCAGACCATTCCCACCATATAAGCCAGGCAGGAGTGAGAGCAGAGTCCATTTCTGTGTTCAGTCTTCTACATCTCCTACCTCTCCCCTTATTATTCCCATTACTATGGCATCTTGACACGTGTTCCAGTCGGGCATTACCGATTCCCTTAGAAATGGCTCACTCAGAGCTCTATCTCTATCGAAGCATAGAGAAGATGCTTTACAAAGAACCATGCGTCAAATCTTAAAGTTTTACTTAACAGATATTCATTATAATGCTACTGGATTGGTAAGGTATGAAACAATTTATTCCTATAGATTTCAGTGTTTTATTTACAAATTCATAGCAAATTTCACAGCAACAGTCAACATCCGTTCCCCTTTTCCTCAGTAATTAGAATTTAAGTATTTATATGCAGTACTAGATAAACAAAGAAGGTATTAAACTAAATTGCACATCAGCTGATCAAAAGGTTGATATTAGTATTAATGTCAGCCTTGAATTACAAATGTAATAATTACTAGTCACTGACTGGTTACTTAATGTTAAATTCCACACGATGGTGTTTTATAAAAAGGAGTGTTAGTGTGAAGCTGATGGGAGCAGTATCTGTTTCTATCACAAGACATTAAAAGCTTCAGTCAATTTATTGTATAATTACATAGTAACTGTAACAGTGCTATACCACTTTAATATGTAATTTGTCTGAGGACTTGCAAATAGACAGAATGCAGTTTAATAGAGTTAAAACCTACGGATCTTCATAATCATTAACTTCAGTAGTACATCCTGTTATAGATCATCTTAGAGGACTGTCAGCATACTGTGCAAAACTTTACCAAATAAGCAGTTCACGTGCAGCTGGACAATCCCGTAAACCCTTCCCTTACACCAAGGGGCTTTCCTTTTGATCCTGGCAGGGTCCATGCAGTTCTGCACTCCTTTTAGGTGAATCATTTAGATCAGGGCTCTTCAAATCGAGACCTTTATTCCAAATCCAGGCCTTGTTTTCAGTTCTCCTAGGTGGTTAGTTTAATAATTACTGATTCTGATTGGCCACAGAGGCTTCACACCTGGCTCACAGGTAAAGGAAGGCTGGAAAATCAGCAGGGCTCGGTCCTTGAGGAATGTGATTTGAATAGCCATGATTTAGATGATCTTGCTCAGACGACAACATTTGAAGCATTATGATCAGTGATTTGAAAAGCCGATAGGATGACCAAACATGTCACAAAGCTTCTAGATTAACCTTCAAAAATATAGTATCATACGATACTCAGTGCCAAAACGTTTTAACAAATAAATGGGATAAGAAAACTGAAAAGATTTAGCACTCAAATAGACATTCTAGAATCAAGCAACGCATATTACAGTCACCAGTATCTTTTGACTAATTTTTATTCATCTTTCATAAAAGTTGAAAAAAAAAGGACATTTTAAAACAAAAAATAACTTAAACGATTTTCGGCGCTGTGCTACCAGAAGGCGTCTTTGGCTTTTCTGTGAGCACCTGAGCCTTCACTCTCCAACCATACGACACTAAAGCGAACGTCCGTTTTTCTATATAAAGTGAGAAGGATACTTTCAAAACAACGCTGATTCTTCAGTTGGCATTTCACTTATTGTACAGCAGACTGGAGTTTAATCTTCTTTAGCAGCTGATGCTGTGTAACAAAGCCACCTTTCTGTGTATTTAGCAAAATTAAGCCTAAAAACATTTCAAGAAAACCTATATCAAGTGTGTCGTTGTATATAGAAAACCTGTTAAACAAATTAAAACACATCATAGGTTCAATTACACAAAACCTTTGATGAGAATTCCTCCAAGTGTCAGGCAAGCAAAAATAACCAGTTCTCAGACAATTTAGTGACCCAAAAGAATATACTGGTTATCCACATGGAACAATGTGTCAGACATATAGAGTTATGTTGAGCTACAACTGAAGTATGCCTGGTATTAAAAAATAATAAAAAAGAAGAGTCCACTGTTTGGTTTATTAAAATAGGGAGGAAAGCCGTAGGAACAACGTAGGAGTATTAAAATGAAGTGATTTAAAGTGTGATGTTGCCTCACAGCCCATTGCATTGTGATTAAGCAGCAGCAGTGCTCCACGTATGTAATGGCCGCCTCAGACAAATGGCACCAGCCTAACACTGGTATAAAAAGAATAAAGGTGTTCCAGAATATCGACTAAACTCCAGCTGCCAGGAAGAAATACAAAAAGGTCCGTACTAGAAAGAGGCCCAAACCACCATCGGATGATCAAGAAAATATGACTTAAGAATGTCTATTGTACGGCTTCCATCCTGGGAGATGAGTGACAGGATTTGACCTAAAGCTCAGTCTAGTCCATGTTTTATTCACTGCCATGCCAGCTGTGTTTGCGTGTTTAAAATCCTGCATGTTCATCAAACAGGATCAGCAATCATTAAACCGTTGTGCTTTTGGTGCCGATTTTTGGCCGTGCAAACTCCACAAAGTCATCAATGAGGACAGGCCATGCTCCTGGAGAAGTGAAAGAAAGTCATGATAAGCAATAAAAAAATTGCTAAATAAAGGTTGCTAAATAAAAACATGTAAACTATTACAGTTTATACCTCCGGCCGTATAAGATAGCCTGTACATGCTTGACATGGACATGGCACCCCAAAGTCTGCGTTGCTAGGCAATTAAAGGGAAACATAATTCATAAATTCATATGTAGTCATTTAATCAAGCCTAACTTGTTTTACAAAAAAAAAAAAAACACACACAATGAAATAATTGTGATGTCAATTTAACGTTTTCCCATCAAAGATTGGGAGCTTTAATAGACAGTTATGAATATGGATATAGTAGATGTCAAGTAACGTGACAAATCCTGTAATGCTTTGCGAAATTGAGCCTGTTCTAGTCATTGTACATTTCATTAAATTATTGCTGTAGCTAAAATGACAAAATTCCTACAATATCAGATTAAAACCCACGAATGCCCACAGTTCCCAAATGAATTGCTTACTGATTAAAAGGTGGATCGTAGAAGAAAAATTTCATGCCTTTTCACCACTATCCCCGAAACATCCATAAAGATTTCATTTGCGTGCGTGCCCAGAACAAATAATTCAAAAATTTGTGCGGATAATTCAGAAAAAAATTCACAATTTAATTGGAGAATAGCAAAATAAAACTCAGCGATCACTTTATTAGGTACTGCTACATAATACAGGGTAGGACCTGTATTGGTTTCAGGAACCACATCCGTGAAGAGTAGATGTTTCACATTTGTCAGAGAAGCCTTTGTGCACATCACTATTACAGAGTTATTTTTTTATAATTGTGGCTTTTCTGTTACCTTTGAGGAGTCTGGCCATTCTCATTAACATATTTCCCACAACAGAACTTCCTCTGACTGGATGATTTTTATCACACTAAACACCAGACACTGTACTGCGTGAAAAAAATAAATAAATAAATCAATCACACGATAGTGGCCATTTTTGAGATTCTGGAAATATCCCATTTGGCACCAACAATCACACCATGACTAAATATATATATATTCAGTTTCAGCCACATAATATGAGGTTGAAGGAGCCGGCTGTCCGTGTTTGTGAGATGTACTGAATAAGTGGCCACTGTGTACTTTGTACAGCATTTTTCTGATCCATTCCAAACCCTAGCCACATACATTTTTGCCTGGCTCCTTTCAGTTCATTGAGAATTTTTTGAATCCAAATATGCTAATGCTAACATTAAAATAGTAGGCACCCAATTAAACTGCCTGATACTGCAGGTAGCAAAAGGTATCAGGGTTGAAATTAGGCAGCATTTCAGCCACATCCATGAAGGACAAAGCACAGGAAATGTGGAAAAAATCCCTGTCATAGCAGGGATGCAGAATCAGGGGAGAACGTAATGTAAAAACAGTGCTACAAACCTTCTTCATCGTAATTGGACATGTCATCAGCAATCATGGTACTAAAATCTAACAGGAGGTTCCAGGTGTCTTTTGGTATAGATCTTTTGTGGTGTTCCTAAGGAGAGAGGAGGAAGTTCTGCTTAGAGGTTTAGGATTTTAATGCTTCACACAAGGCACCTTCTGACTTGGTGCTGGAAGTCTGACATTTCCTGGAGTCAACAAAAGCTGGAATGTGGACTGCAGCAGGTACTTGGTACTTGTTGAAATTCAGTGCAGATAGTGGACCAATGTTATGACTCCAATTCTAAACAAAAGGGTCAAAACTCAAGTACACTACTATCTAAGGCACATGGAGATCACGTCCTGAAATAATATTCATATCACTCACATATTATTATCAAAGTTTAGCTTAACAGCCACATTGACATGGAAGTAAAAGAAACTATGACTAGAACAGACAAACATACTTGCATTCAAAATATCTAACGCATAATTTTAAGTGATTTGACGGACATAAATACTTACCAATAAAAATTGATTCCACAAATCTAGAAACTTGAATCTTCCTGCAAGTACTAAATTCCAATATGCGATTGCCATTTCTAAATCTGAGAAATGCACACATACACAAAACACACAGATTAATGTATAATGCAGAACCAGTGAAAGAAATCTGTTAATTTACAACAGCAGCAAAAACAACAACAACAATAATAATAATAATAATAATAATAATAATAATAATAATAATAATAATAATATCTACATACCCAAACCTTTCTGTCCTGGGTTCTTTGCAAAGTTAAATGTAAATTGATAAAAATCCTTAAATTTCCCTTGGTCTTTTAACTCTTGATCCATCTTTGGCAGCTGAGCTTTCAACTTTTCTATACTGTCACACCTTTCACACAACAGAACACTGGGTTAGTCTTTATTTTACTCAATTCATTGAGTCTTTCACAATGCCAAAGCTTAAATCTATATACACTAAAGGTCAGAACAAAAAATATCAGATCATTCATTATGAATATGATTTCATGAAGCCCCTGAATCTCCAGCTTCGGTTTAGCTCACTTGTGCACTTACCCCTCCTGGACCATCCCGTCCATAAACTCCTGCTTGGAAAACTCACACTGCGTTGCTGCCCTGAACTTCCATGCAATCAGAAGCACACTTATGCTTGCCGGGTCCAGTCCCAGGTCGTCGCAGAACTGCTGAATTCCATCTACGCCAATCTTGTTGTCGTCCTGAGGATCTGTGATGGGAAATGAAACTTATTCAAACCAGTCCTTTGTCTGTTATATTGAGGGTGGAAGAAATTGCTATTCTTCTTTACAGTGGAATTTAAGATGCAGTATACATGGATCATGACATGGAGGTTCAAAACATTTAATGGAGGTTGTTGATCTAAACGGTGATCCACAAGGGGTTTTTCTGATGCAAAGAAATTCAGGTTGTGTTGTCGGAACTTAATTTAAATCATTGTAACCGCATTTAAGCTAAGGATGCTTTTATGCAAATGTGGTGAGCCCCTATTAATTAAAAAACACTCAAACAGATTCATTCTTCTATTAAAATATTTCTCATTAAAAAAAAAAAAAAATCACATAACTACCAGTATATAATGGCAAACACTCACCTCTGTATCTGTTGTACAGCTGTTCCACCTTTTTCCTATCCAATACTCCTTTCAGACTCTCTCGGATGTACAGTTCTGGATTTTGGAAGAAATTATCCGTGGCTACGTCTAATTTCCAGTCATTCTGTGACAAGCAGGTTACTGCAGTCTTTTCACTGGACTGGGTGAAGAGCATGAATTGGCGAACTTTATCCTTCTGTGAGGATTTCAGCTTATTCTGGGGAAGACCAGAATACCAGGTTAATGCATAGAACTCTTGCTTACTAGTATACAGTTTTAGATATAGACAAACACAAATGTGTATGTGCACAGGCTGGACAGGCAAACTTCTTAAACACACTTTGTACATACCTTGCAGTAGCATGTTAAAAGAATGTTCTTTGAAATACAGACCCAAGTACTGAAATTTAGTCAAACTAAATATAACTCCCTTCCAGGGCCGGCCAATCCTATAGGCGACATAGGCGGCCGCCTACAGCACAAACTTCTAAGGGGGAGCCGACTTGCCATCTAATTTCACCCTGCCTCTAACGGGGGTATCAGCCTTGGGTCCCACATCGGGTAGTACCTCTACTGCTTATGTCAATCGTTATAATAATTAGCCAACTTATTAATGCGTCCTGTGATCATGGTGTCCTTTTTTGATAACATGTAACAATCTCGACAGGCAGACTGCACTTATCTGCATTAATAGTCATACCTAGTTGCATCACATATTTACCACAGCGGCAGCCATCCCAGATACAGAAAATAAAAGGTTACTTTTCAGTTTCATTTGATCGAAAGAAACCGTGATCTACTGCTATATTATTGAAAGTCTAGTTAATCATGCAGCTCTAACTATCAGACCATTTACGGCAATAAGACAAGTGGATTATTGGTTTTCTGAGCAGTTAACGAAAGAGGTAGACAGTTGAGAATGGTTAGCCTGGCAGAGCTGTCTGTGATGGTCAATATATGGACTGATCTACGTGTTATTACGGAGCGGCAGCCGGTGGCCGGAGGTGCGATCGCAATCGTGACACTGTCCGTAACGTCACGGGTCGGATCCGGCGAGCCGCTCAGCCCCCTGCGGATCCCCGGGCCGCGACCAGCCGCGCTTCTCGAGGCACCGTTTTCGCCTTCCTTCTTAACACGAACGGCAGTCTGCCGGGGCGACCGGCTGCTTCTGTTTACCAGGTTTTCCTAACAATACCAGCCGAGAGCCGGCAACTCTGTGGCGGCCAAATCGGCCGACCTCGGGAGCGACGTGAAGCCGGGCCGGCTACCGGTGGCCGCTGGCGCGCCGGCCGGGGCGGCGGGCTGATGGCCACATGACACGGTGCATATCGGCGGGTTAAATGAAAGCAGGGCGAAGGCCAGCGATGGAAAGAACGCTGCGATTAGCACTCACCATGTTTGTAAAGTGACAGACTCCCTCCCTCTTCCTCTCTCTCGCCTCTTACTTCTTCCTGCTCATGCGCGATCCGGTGCGGCCCATTTAGCCCGCTGCGGGAAGACGGGGAGAAGGACGGGCATCGCTTTCAACGTGTCCGCTGCTACCGGCGCCGCACCGAGCACAGAAAGTATCACTCTCTGCCCCTCTTCCCTTTGGCTGGACCGGGAACAGCTGGATCTATTAAATATCCGGCCGGTTCAAATCACTCTGTAACCCGATTATCCAGGGGTGTCGCTCCTACCCAGCTTTCAGATGGCCCGGAATCACCGCATTAATTGCATTGTCATCAAGTGTCATTTGACCATATGCAATATATTTGAGTGCCAATGGATTAATCTACCAATAGCGTTAGTCCATCCTTTTTATACTTTTATCTGCATCTCTTTTCATACTAATCATACTATTTGAGTAATTTGTGTAAAACCTGCTTTGATTCAAGCCTGTTTCACAAAGCCCTTGCTTAGCCGGATAACTTGTCGGATTTAAAGTGGTCTGGGCTGAATGTAAGGGAACAAACTTAAAATCCATTTAAACTGCTGTACCTTAAATCGGACAAGGTGTCCAGCTAAGCAAGAAATCCTGCTTTGTGAAACAGGCCCCAGTTAACCTGTATTATGTAAACTTAAAACTGTGTTATTGGCCACATGTTGTCAGACACAACAAACAAGCTACTTTGGACATTTCACCGGTCTTACCCTGTTTGAATCTGTACCAGTGTCTGATTATTTGTAACTTTCTGTGTTGTCCACCCATTATATGCTGTTAAATGCTACATGATATTTCATTAGGATAAATAAATACAAATCACCCTATGCTAGCTATTATGGAAGATTATACATGATAGACCCTTAACAAAAGATATTTTATTACGACCATCTTCCAGATCAATATATTTTATTTTCCATTTTTAAATATAAGTTCTCAGTGGGGTGTCTTTGCCCTGCAATGGAATGGACCCCCATACTTGATTATTTCCTGCCTTGTGCCCGTAGCTTCTGGGATAGACCCCCCGCGACCCTGAATAGGACAAGTGGTCACAGAAAATGAGGGATGGATGGATGAATAGAAGTTCTCCCCAGCTGTTGTGTCGGTTTTCTCCCACAATCCAGTGGCATGCAGTTAGGCTGCTGGCATCATCCATTGATGTACGAGTGTGTACATTATGGCCCTGCAATGAAACTGCATCCCATGTAGCGTGTACCTCATGCCCTGTGCCGCCTGGAACACGCTCCAGCCTCTAGGTGACTCTGACAAGGATGTGTAGTTCGAGAGTGGGTGTTTTTTGCATTAAAACAAAATAAGGCAAATAATAAAAAAAAAAATACAATTAAGGGAAATGCATGTAAACACTGGGTATGGCAAGTAATCCAGCATGCAGCTATGACCTGTATCTATTCCTAGGACAGTAACTGAGAGATGATCAGGACCCGCATGTATCAGTGTGGCGGAATTCTTCTGGGGGTGGGTATGTGTGACATAATGAGAAACAGCCATTGTGCTCTGTGTGCCAGTGAAAAGCTCATGAGCAGGTGTTCAGGGCTTCCACTGTCACTGCACCCCTTAAAAAGATTTTGGTGACTTTAATTCATACAGAACCTCCCAAAGGTATTTTGAGGCAGCAAGTCCAAATACACTAACTGAACAGAATGTGAGATGGTGCCTGTCAGGGAGTGATTTTGTTACAGTCATTGTACCTGAGCAAATATTACAGATGGAGAGATACAGTCATTAATATACATTGAATAAACACCATAAAATCATTTCACACTGTAAACCATCTACTGGAAGAAAGGCTGTAGTGGTTTTATTACACCATTTCATACAAATCACATAATTGTGAAAATTTTCAGTTGAGAATCAAAATTACCACAACTAACAACCCTTCACTAGTAAATCTGTATGAAGTGTATGAAGGCCTTAGTTATACAAGGTAACCAAGAACCCTAGGTATGCTCTTAATTCTTGTAATATATACCTTTAATTGTTTCACATTATGTAAAAAGTAAGACTAGACGCCCCTCAATTATTAGTCACATTCTATGTATTTTACGGTTCTAATTGTTCAAATATAATCTTTTCAGTTACGTTTTGTCCTGGAAGGCCTCTGTCTTCATAAGGTAGACTGCATTTCACATTAGCAAATGGTCTCTGTGTGTTCAGATAATCATGTCGGTGTTTTAAGGTGAAACATGTAACATTAAAAAGTGGTGACAGTAAGAGTAATGACTGGTGGCTACATTGTACATCTTTCTCCCTCCCAACAGTATTACGGGAAGAGAAAAAAACAACTGTGTGTTGGTCAAAGGCACAAAGCCATTATGAGGAGAACCAGTAACCATGGAAACCTGGATAGGACATGAAAGACGAGCGAGGGCACAGCAAAAGTTACAGGATGATTATTACAAGTGGATTTTGTGCGGTCATAATTTAGTGGGTTTCCACTGGAAACTATGTACATTTGCTTACATAAGACGACAACAGGCTGCAATTTGAAAATTAACGTGGGCCATGTGTACATCTATGTCCATGGGTTTGCAAAACCACACCATGCATTTTACAGGCGCACGTTTCACTAAGTCTAATCCCTGTATCCCAAGCAAAGTGTCAGTTTCAAACACACGGTTGACCAATGCTGTCCACCTCACACACAGAATGAGATTCACTGCACACTAGATTCTTCCTCCTCCAGCTCCACCAGAGGTGCATGCCTGTTGGCCTGGGATCCCTCTTTATAGAAAACCTTTTTGATGACACCTGCTTTTGGTGCTCGGATTGTGTGCTGTAAGCAAATCACCAAAAAAAAAGAAAGAAAAGACAAGGTTGTGTCCACAGGCAGACTGGGCCTGTCAAAGCCATCCGTAGCAGCATTTCAGCATTCAGAGAACATTCACAGAGCAATGCTACGGCTTCAAGGATGTGTTTTCTGTGCAACATTTCTCTTGAATGCTGCTAACATTCACAATCTGTAACTCATAGCTGAAACTGAGCCGAATCTGTTTGCAGGGGTGTGACGATATACTCTACTCATGATTTGGTTCATTAGATGATTCAGGGCTCACGGTTCGATACAATCGCAACATATTTAACAAATTAAGACGAAAAAAAAGATCCCAAAATTCTTATTTTTTCTTTCTTATGCATGAATATTAATATATATGAAAAAGTTGTTTTCAAACCATTTATTTTTGTCCTTGCATTTCAGACTCATGCTAAATGTAAAAATAATAAACCTCAAAATCTCTTCAAGTGCTTTTTAAACAAGCAGAGCCATAAATAAAACAGGGCATTGTTGAAAAGATATCTGTTCTCCTTTATTCCTTTTTAGGCATGTACATTTACAAAAAAAAAAAAAAAAAAGTGGTTTTAAAACCATAATTTTTTTTCTTGGAGTATTTCCCTTATTCTGCGAACTCTTCAGACAGAATCTCAAAGCAGAACTGAGATTGTACTTAATGCGCCTTCCTGCGTCAACGTGAATAAATCATTTCGTGCTGCGGTACATTGTCACACCCCTACAATGCATGCTGCCGTATTTGTGAATCGGGAAATATGGCGCACAGCGAGTTGCTGCACCCTTTTCGGTAAGGAGAACATGGCACGTCGGAGACTCACGCTCAGATTACGCGCCGTTTACCTCGTCCCGGCAGGGTCTTACCTCCATTTTCATAGCTATCATCACCACCAGAGGATCTCCAACCCTTACTCTATCTCCAGCCTTAACAAACACCTGTATGATGACAAACACGCCGTACATTACCCAAGTCTGCATTACACTTCCACTGTATGAGGGGAATATGAAGTAGTACTCTATATGCACCTATACTCTACAGGAGTGCCATGTGCTAAGAATATCTATGTAGTTTTAAAAGGAAGATATTCATCCCGACGCTGGTTTGCAATCTTAAACAATTTCCCCTCTGTGAGCAGTACCAAACACTGGTATGTGGTACCGAATACTGGTACAGCATGTTTGTCTGACACTGTCATACTGAGGAGAGTCTAAACTGACGTTTCCCAGTCCGGTCCTTCGTGACCACCAGACAGTCCACATTTTTGCTCCCTCTCAGCGCCCTGGCAGACAGTTTGTGTTTTTGCTCCCTCCCAGAGAGCTGAGAGGGAACAAACACATGGACTGTCTGGGGGTCCCCATGGACCGGGTTGGGAAACACTGGTCTAAACAATAATAAGTTATTATTTATAAGGCATTATTTCACTGCATTTATCGCTCTCTGAATTAGCAAATTAGGTGTCCGTTTCTTGGCAGATTCCAATGTTACTCCACAAAACAGAAAAAGCAGCATGACGCAAGCAGCCAGACTCGTCATCAAACTGCCAACGAATGATTTCCGGCGGAAAGTGTTACCTTCTCCACGGTCCCAGTCATGGGCGCGACGGCTCCTCCCTGTGCTCCCGAACTGCTGACACCCTCCAGAAACTTGGGCACAGGTACTGACACCTGTGTGCTGCCCTCCTGAGGATGCAAGAGGGAGGGCAGGATTACACTGTAATTACACTGGCGTTGATTTATTTAACAGGCGCTTTTGTCCTGAGTACAAGCGAGAGAAATATCACACTACAAACTGTCAACGAGCCAACCAGGCATAAGTGCAGATAGGCTGAGCTTCCAATGAATGCCCAGGTAGAAGCATAAGCAGTACTGGAGGACGTCGTCTACAACACCCTTCAGAGAATGCAAGAACCTAATATGACAACTACTGAAATCAGAAAAGCGTGCCACTAAGAATTCGGGGAAGAAGGAGAGGGTTAGCCGGTTCTACAGACGACATCGGCGATCGCCTAGGAAAGAGCAAAGATCTTCACAAGTGGCTACCACTGTGGAAACACTTCCAATTTTTAGAGACTGCAGAACTTTGTTACAAATATCATACATTGGACAATATAATAGTCTGACTGTAAACATTACCTCCAATATTCGTGTAGTGAGTTTTTAAGTGTAATGCCAAAAATGTTAGGCGCTTCCACAATTTCGGCCACCAGGAATATGGTCGCATTCCATGGCAATAGTTATTTATAGTAACTTTAATATTTCACTACTTTTCTTATGAAAAAAAGATACTACTTGAATGTTTTCCATATAAATGAATGGGCGATGTGTGTTGCTCTGGGGGGGGGGGGTAATATTCTTAGTCGTATCTTCAGGTATTACTTAAATGGTGTGGGGGGGGGGGGGACTCACCATGGAAAACAGATGCACTGTGTTTCCCAGGATGACGAGTTTGGGGCGGGACATGGCGCCATTGACACAGCAATGAAGGTAGGAGGCCTCTCCTTCGTTCCTCACCTCCCCTAAGACGTGAAACGACTCCCCTTCAATCTGCAGGAGAAGCCAGATTTTAAAGCAGTGTTTCCTCAACACGATGTTCAGGGACCCCAGGCAGGTCACTGGCAGGGAGCACTGGGGGGAAAGTCTGGAGGTCCCTGGAAACACTGGTTTGGGAAACACTACTTTAAAGTACAGTATGGATGATTTGGCTTTTTGCAATGAACATTTTACTGCAGTATAGGGTCTATTTCCTTATTAATCTTGTGTGTCACACATGCACAGATCAAGATAATGGGTGCAGCCCAGCGAAGCTCCATCCAACCAGATAAAAGGCTCGTACCACAAACACACGGTTGTTTAATTTGCCTACAAAAAAATAGTGTAATTTTCTGAAGACATCCTCGCATCTCATTAAAAAATTATATTCTGCAACGCTGCATTGAATGAGGAGCTGATTTCAAATGAATAAACACAAAACATACCTCCATAGTGTACGTTCCATCTACATTATATGTAACAGCCAGTTCAACTTCTGCAAAAGTAAAATTTAGATTTACTTTACAAGATAAAAAAAAACATTTTAAAATTATGAAAACATGATTAAGTCAACTTTGATCATTCGTGGTCAGTAACTGACAGCTATAGAATTAAAAAACAGTGGAACACCATATATAACTCAAAACACTATTTGCAAGGAGATGGAGGGGTGCAAGACTAACGTTTATTTACTTTATATAGTTTCTGTGTCCTCCTGAAAACTACACTGTATCCTGTCTGAAGCATGAGGGGCCTGCTTGCCGACAGTGTACAGTAAAATGGGACACTGTGCGGCTTTGTGGGTTAGGACTTGGCGACGGTTTCAGAGAAACAACACAGACCCGCCTGATCAGAAACTGCAAAGGACTGGCTACCTGTTCATGGGGGGTGGGAGGG
>JABFEA020000036.1:8752917-8779416 GCA_019775915.2 Cyphomyrus plagiostoma | reverse complement strand
ACACATATACACACATACATACACATATACACACATACATACACATATACACACATACATACACATATACACACATATACATACACATATATACACATATACATACATATACATACACATATACATACACATACATACACATATACATACACATATATACACATATACATACACATATACACACATATACATATATACACATATATACATATATACACATATATACACACATATATATATATTTGGGTGCTCTGTAATAAATTGAGGAGTGAATAATATGCAACTAAATGAATAAAACGAATAAATTGAAAATATATGTCAAAACTCAACAGTTCAATGGAGAGAGATTAATTGAAATAATGTCATATAGATGCTAAATACCTCTTTGGAATACTTGAGCTTCTCCTTCTCACATATACCTAACAGCCTAGCTTCTTGAATCTGGTCATCGAGAGGTTTGAATCGAAATTTTGAACATCGAGATGTCAGGGGCTCAATTATTCTGAAAGACAGCGAACAGCCAGAAAAAAGGGAAGCGTTCCTTGTAAGCCTCAGAGCACAGGTTTGCCATGATGTGTCGGAGCTCACTTGCTGCCAGCTCACCGACTGACGTAATTACAGATGAGGCAGAAGCGCGTGGTCCTGGACTCCTTTTCCATGGTTCTTCTGAGGGCAGCTTGTGCTGCACTAGTCATAGAGTCGGCCTCATCCAAGATTATGATCTTAAAGGGGGGACAGGGTTTCCCACTGAGGCAAAAATGTGAGATAAAAATCCCCAGTCTGCCATCAGAAGACATGGCGATAAAATGCAAAGAGTTGTATTCGCAACACAGTGATTTAACTAAACCTAGAATACCAGGCCACGATTCCTGTGGTTGCCCTTTGACACCATAAGCAAGTGTTTACAATTACATACATCCAGAATCAGCCTAAACGAGGTGAAACACCAGCTACCAGAAGCCAACACTCACTCGGATCGTGTTCCTGCCACAGTCAGCTGGGCGAAATTCTTCACCTTCTCCCGAACCACTTGGATACCTCGCTCGTCAGAGGCATTGAGCTCCAAAACTCTCTTCCGATACAGCTCAGGGCTGGGTGCGATCCATTAACAGAGCAGCTCGAAGTTAATGCAAAGAGTACTTGTTTTCCAAGGCATTTATTTAAAGGCATTTATTGCAGCAGAAGTGGCACAGACACTTTCTTGCCATAAAACACCAAGCAGACTTTCGAATAATAATGAAAATATTGGTCCAGACAGCAAAATGCGGTACTGTGCATTTGTAGATGAAAACCTTGCAGTGACTGGTCCTTACCCAAAGAGTTCCCGTGCAGCAGCAAGGATGGTTGAGGTCTTCCCAGTACCAGGTGGGCCATAGAATAGCAGGTTAGGAAGCTACAATGGTGACAAAATGTCATTCAGTTGAAATGCATTGCAGCAAAATAACAACAGTATACACTGTTGTATAAGTAACACGTTACAGGTAATGTAAAATGAAAATGCAGAATTCAATTAAATACGACAGGGACCTTCCTAACTCACACGTGTTAAATCCAGGGGACTTCGTGAAAGTTATTTTTTTCAATGGGTGACCAAATAAGTCATTAAAGAAAAATGTTAAAAACGCATTTACATTTCATATAGCAAAGCTGGTCATGATTTTGTACTGTGCACACCACCTAGGCACTGGATACATAAAAATGTTGGGCTGGCGTAACCAAATATCAGGTACAGTCAGCCGTACTCTCGACACAGGGTTTCCTATTTCACGACCTCTCCACAAAGCGTGGCTGAGCACCAAGGCTGCCTATTAATAGTGCAATAGACACTTAATCTGGATTCTAAAACGGCCACAACATTGAAGTAGCAGTAATTGCTGCAAACAGTTTTCTACTGTGTTGCTCCAAGATAGAATAATTAAGCATTTTTCTGAAGATTAGTTCAACCTAAACAAAAGTCTTCCAATATTTTCAACTTCTTTGTACAGCATATTTTTTAACCCATAAAAACGTAATGTAAACCTGATCAACAAGTTAGGACAATATCCTAGAGGCAAATTAAAATAGTTTCAATACTTACTAGACTAATGACACACACAAAAAGGTAAGAACAGAATAAAACATTTGGAAAATAATCACAGAAAATGCATCTGGTCCCCTTTATTTTCAGTTTCAAATTACAAGTAAAGCGACTTCTACTAAATGACAACTGGACGCTAGCTTTAAAAATTGTTCTTTTATTACCCTAAATTACTTCCAAGGCTTTGAATCATTTTTCACAAATAATGCAAAACTTAAAAAATGAGACTCACATCAGCGCCCTCTAGAGACTTTTTCAGCACTGCAACCACCTCCTCTTGGAAAGCAACTTCATCAACACACTTCGGCCTACTGTTAACAAAGTAAACATGCATCACAGCGGGAATATGCCGCACAACACTTGTGGAAGCTGCCTGGAATGGAAACAAGTTGATCTGCTCCGTTTAAAACTGTGCATGATGTAAAAAATGACAAAGATTTAGCGCGTACGACATCATTTTTGGATGTTTTCCTTATTTTTCCCCCCATCACATAATAACTAATAACTGAGTAAAAACAGGTTTAGTACAGAATATTTTTTTCAGATTTACTTTGATAATTTTTACTCATCTATATTGCCGACGAAGAATTTAACTGACTCTAATGTGATCCAAAACGGGGTGATGGCGGTGGTAATAAGACTTACTATTTCTCTACCCAAGGCACCGGCTTCTGCTTCTTTTCTCCACTGGACCCGGCAGATTTGTCTTTGGCAATTTTACTGCTCTGGGTAGATGCTCCTTTCAAAAATGCTTGCATGGTTCAGCTTAAAAGGAGACACGGCATGAAGTGCTTGGCTCGCAAGGTAAATAGGTCAGAGTTTGCGTGTATTTACAAATTAAAAAGGCTGGTCTCTATCAGTGACGAGACAACTTCAATTGAACAAACAAGGACGCTCACGCTCAAATATTAAAAAATCGCTTTACAAAGTGGGTACAGAACATGGATGGATGGACGAAAAAAATGACAACCATTAGATTTCTACACATTGGAACCAATGCACGCGTATTTACGTCTTAACTTTATATAAATGATTAATTATTTTTTAAAAAATTGAAATGTAGCCGCATACATTAAGCCTACTTAATTCTAAAGTTTATCTACCAAGCGTTTATCAAGTTTACAGGATAAGCTTCGCCAATCCACTACATGTCTCGTTTTACTATTGCATTTTAATTATTCTTACCCTGATGTCGATTGAAATCGTGTTAAGACGATTCTGACAACTGCGAGTTATTTACATCAAGAGCTCGGGACATCTATCATGTTCCCGCCAGACGCGCTTCGTGGACGCTCAACTTCCGCCTACGACACCGGATTTCCGGAAAGGCAGTGGGCGGGGTAAGCACGCGGAGGGCGGTACGAGCGGCGCCTGGTCCTGCGCCAACAGCGAAGGAGCTATTAGGATGGTGTCGTCTAAACGGCGGTCTGTGGTGCCGCCTTGTTTTGACAGGCGCAAACGCCTCATGTTGGGGGAAGAAGTTATTTTGCTTTTATAAGACTGGGTCAGGCTGCCTACCGATAAAAGAAAACGGTCATTAATAGTGAAATGTGATTAGAAGAGGTAACACACACCGCCAGGCTTTTCTGGGGATTTACCTGAGTGATGAATTTAATTATTTAACTAGCGTAATTATTCAGCTAATTCGTTATGAATTAATTAACTCACTTTAGATATAGCAAACTACAATATCGACCATATTCTTTCATAGTATTATGTCGCACTTTGTCTAAACGACTTAAACCAAAACCTGTTAATTTTTTTTTTACCTTTGTACATATTATGTTACATTATTATTATGCATGCAGTAATCCCAAGTTTCTGTATACTACTGGTCTACTTATCATGAACAGGTGAAATATTACTTCAAATTCTTTACTGTTTCACTTAAAATGCATCTTTAATAATACCATATACTCCAACGACGCAGTCACATATTCCAAATGATTATCTGCCCTAACCATTGTATATAAGGACAAAATAAGGTGAGGGTTGTGTTACTCTAAATAAATAAATTAAGATAAATTCCACCCATACATCTCCCGTACTGTTTCTTTAGTAGGCCTACAATATACATGGAAATAAATCGTCAGGATAGAATTGATTGGATATCGCTTTTAATTTCCTACTTAAGTCTATAAAAATCTATGTTATTTATAATTTAAATATATTGCGATGTTCGATCGATTACAGCCAAGAAATTCTCAGCGAGCAGTAATGTTACCGCGGCCGATTTAAAGTCTGCCTTTGATAAATAATTTTGGTTTTAACGTGTAAGAGTAAAGGTTGTACTGTAATTCTTTTTTCCGATAAGTGATCCTGGGGTTTCCCTTACGCCACTCGCTCCAGTTTGACATGCCCTGCGCGTTCATTTAAGATCACTCGAGCGCAGTCTGTCTTTCGTCCACCCCTTGAATTTGTCACGGTCCCTGGGGCGCCTCGGAATAATACTACGCTGATAATGTATTTACATATTTTTCCTGCTAAGTGTGACACAAAGCAGAAACACAATGGAAGCTTGCAACATTTTATAGCGTTTTTGCGTAATCGTTTACTGGAGTGCTAAATCTGAGTACACATTAAATCAGAATTTATACGCAATGCAACCAGATGCAGAAAGAAGATATGGTATGGTCCTTCTAAGTTTGTTCCTTCTGAGATTTGGGTTTTATATCCTTCATGTTATTCTCTATAGTTACAGGTATCCCCCTTTTAAGTTTACCTAGTTCTAGTATGAATATTAATTTACTGAAAGTGAGCCTTTTTTACGTAACAGTTACATGGTTGGGTAACATGAGATCATCTGCTGTCTGAGAGAGAGCAGCTCTATTCCATTCATCCTGCAGAGCTTGGGATTCACAATAAAATCCCATTAGAGCTGCGTGTCTCCCCCGAGACAGGTAGCAGCGCTCTGATTTGCTTCCTGGCATTTGACTCAGCTTTTATGGTAATAAGACAGCCGCTGGTTCGAAACAAGGCACGATCCTTCTAAATGTAACTCTTATTGTGTGGATGCATTCGGACATACAGGAAAACACTGGTAAAAATACACAAAACTCCTTTTAAAACACAAGAACATCCTCCGTTGCAGTATCGGTCAGCGACTCCTTTTCATCCCCCCGGGTGATAGCGACTGGGAGTGGCATTTGCTTCATGTGAGCTGGGAGCCTCTAGCGCCGGGACTCAGAGTGGATGCAGCGGCTGGTCTGAGATGCTCTACTGGCTGAGGGAGGAAGAGATGTCTCTGCAGGAGCTCCAGCAGCGGGTGGACTGTGTCATCACCCATGTTGGTGAGTGCTGTCGCCTCTGGCCGTCCGACGGGAAGAGCGAGGTGTGGCGAAGGGAAACACCGCATAGGAACCGGGCTCGTGCTCTGCTACTGGTGTCACCTGGGTGGGACCCAGGGAGGCACGGCCGCGGAGACAATACAGTGTTATCCTCATGGTCGGTTTGCATGAGGAATGGTCTGTGGCTTCTGTTAGTGCAGCCTGTTAATGTTTTTGCATCAGTCATTTTATCTGATTATCATTGTGCTTATCATTGTTACTCTGTGTATAACCTAATCCTCATCTACATAACGGACAGCTCCTGTATGACATAAAATAGCTTGATCAGTGTCGATCAGAAAACTATTATTTATTTTCTCCGAGGTAATGCTGTGCATTTAAATGTGACAAGATGATGTTCTGTCCACATATCTAAATTAAGCACTGCTTCTTTATTGATAAACCCATAAATAAAAACTTTGCTTTATATATATTATTATATGAAATTGTTATTATGAACACATTATTGTGCCATATCATAATAATATTATTATAATTTTGATCACAGATTGAATTAAAGAAATCATTGAGCTTGATAAAAAAAACTATGTATATCAGAAAATAATTATAAGAAACTGCATAATCCATATATATTCTTTGAGCAGGTTTAAAGGAAAGCTTGGGGAAGTAGGTTATTGTGACATGCTAGACTGATTGTATGTCTATGATATACCATCTATCATCATCTCCATGGATGCAACCGGCCCCATGGGATATACTTGTGGTTACCATAGAAACAGGGATAGCCAATGCCTGCACAAAGTATGTGTATCAGGCCACATTGATTTATAACAGCAGCCTGTAGTAGATGTGTGCTCTAATGCTGCTTGTAAGTATGTTGTGCTTACTTATTGCGCTGGTGTTGTGTTGTTGTCAAACCTGCTGTGTGTAACCTGACCTGCTGCAGAAAAATTTCCCCCAAGGACCAATGCAGTTCCTCCCTAGCTACCTGCCTACACCCATCCCTTGGTATAGTCATAGGTTTAATTTTGTCCAGTCAGGTAATATTATCCTCAAAGTGTTAATCGATGACATTTTATAAAGAGTTTTTGCCTGGCATTTTAACGAATGTGGAATTTGACCTGAACATTTGAAATGAGTAAACCAATTTATGGTTTACATTAATATTTTTGGTCAGAGATATGTTTTCCTTCTCACCTTTTCTTTCTATTAAAAGTATGAGTGTATTTATAAGCTTCTGGAAGGACAATATAGGTGTATAGTAGTAACACTTTACTCTTGTTTTTAATTGTATCATAACTAAAACAGAGAATGTTCATCTATAGCAGGAGACACTGATTTAATCTTAATCATTCTGACTCAGTGCAATACTATCATAGACATATTGCTGTAAGAACTCTGTGAGTCACATAGGTGGAGGATAATAGAAATCATGTTTATGGTGTACATACTCTGCAATGACTGCAGATGACATCATTGCATGCAAGCAGACTGTAGATGAGTGTGGATTACACTAATGTGTCAGGTAGGCTGTGGGGATATGCAGATAACATTTCACTTAATAGTCAACTATTGATCTTCTAGGGAGAGTAAATAGATTTTTCATTGTACAAGACAAAATACTGCATCCCCATGTTGTTGTTTAGCCTGCTGTATAGTTGCCTTTAGCGATGTCCCACAACGTGGAAAAGCTGCGTATCACACAAATTTAACATCTCCATGCTAAATTGCTTCTTAGCAGCTGAATTAATCAAATGAACCTAAACAGGTGCATGAAACCCTTTTTTTTTCTTTATCACTCCTCAGGATTAAATTTGAACAAATAAAAGCCCCTTATTGATGGAAGTATTTTTATCTAAGAACTTATATCTGATATTTGACTTATCATAAATATTTAATCTTTGAATAACTATAAGAGCAATCGATAACATTGTAGTGTGAATAATTTGTTAGAACTGTACCACAGAGCACAATGTATGTTGGCCAAATTGAAGTTATGATAGAATTAGTATATTTAGACGCATCGGTTTTATAACAGGAAAATGTTTTAATATGATTTTATTTAATTCAGTTATCCATCTGTTCATCCGTCTGTTCATCCGTTTGTCCATCCATCCATCCATCCCTCTCTCCCTTCTTCTTCTTAAACCACTTATTCAAGTCAGGCTTCAGTAGGGTTGGCTGATATATCGGTAAATTATTATATGATTATGAACATTAATAAGCATTTGAATATTGTATTGTGACATAGCCTAAACAAAAAAAAAGTCTTGTTTTGCAGAATTGACAGTTATAAGGCACTATTTTTGCACAAATTCCAACATGGTATGAGTTTGTCATTGACGTAATTTATCATTACAGTCAGTCCTTCTACAATGTGACTAATGCGTTCCTGAAAAAACCCACGTTCACTGAAATTGCATAAGGAGGAATAGGGTTATGGGAGTGCAGCCCCAAAACTTAGTAACTTATGCCAAACAAAATTAATTGAGTAATAAAAACAGTGATACCAATGGCCAATACTGTAATTATATGTATTTTGAATAACAAATAATTATACATTAATAAATTATGTCATAAACATCTCCTATGGGCCTTATGAGTCTCACGAGAATTGGCTAGAATTTTAATCAAACATGCCGAACTCGTTACGTTGCCGCTTGCTGAGAGTTGACAGTAGCGAGCCACAGCCACTATGTGGTCGGGCATATGACCAAAGCAAAAACATAGAGGATTATGGTATATGGGGGGGCACTGAAGACAACATGGCTGCAGAGAGTCTACATAAACCAAGAGCCAATCCATTGCAAGGTGCATATACACACAGTTATTCTTTGTGGGCTATTTAGAGATACTCAGTAGCCTACTGTAAGTGTGTAACTTTGACCAGCAGGAGGACCTGGACACGATTTGTTTCTGCATTCTGCATTAAGTGGCTCGTAGAGTATGATTGTGAGTGTTTGAATGTGTGTTTTCTGCAACAGACAGGCATTTTTCCCAGATTGAACCGCTTGGCACCCCGGAATAGGCTCCAATCCCTCCCCTACCCTCCATAGATGGTTGGATGATGGATAAATCGAATAAAACATAGATCTGTAAAAGCTTCTAAAGCATTTCAAATAGGGATAGCAGGAAGGGCAGGAGGATAAACTACCTTTGTCCATCATCCTATCTAATGTCATCACTCCTCTTCATTATCTCACATAGTTTTGGTACTTCCTTCCTTCTTTCCTTCTGTCATTGTGCCATTTATTAGAAATAGCAGAATCCACAGGAGTGGATGAGAATTTGTATGCAAGGCTGAGGCGTGTTGGGAAAATTACCATATTATACATCTCTCAGGAATTATGTTTTCATTGATATTCATTATTTGCTCACAAGATGTTATCCATGGGGGCATGCATAGAAAATAAAAACAAAAATAAACTCTGAATTAAATCATGTATATATCAGGTGTGAGTTTTCAGTATCCTCGGTACAGTAATAATATGGTGAGAGTCAATGAAAGTATGACACTAACATGGGGAAATGCATTGTGGTAGGAGATGTTCCTTATGTCCTTAACGTTATCCATTCTGCAGCTCTTTGCCCAAAACTAATCACAGCCTAGAAGGTCAATAGGTGATTAATCACAGCCTTGGTTATGACATTATTCTGCACTGAAGCTTTGTGTGCTGCTCCCTGCATTCTTTGTAAATGTTTGTCTTTCCCTTACTGATCTTGGTCAGAGGCCAACTTTTGTCTTTAACCATCTGAACAATGGAACAATAGTGCTTGCAACCATTATAGATGTAAATCGCAGGGCTGACCTAAATGCAGTTCATACAGACTACTGCTCAGTAAGATTATTTCAGCATTTGTGTGTAGGTCAACAGAGCTGAAGACTATCCCCAAGTTAGGGAAAATAGAGTGGGTTATGTGCTTGCCTTCCATGCTTAGCTAACCTCTCTGATCATTGGTAGGTCTAGTCCTTTAATGCTAAAGGAGATCCTGTAATCCCAGGTGGCATCAATTTGTTTTTGAAATAGGAATGACTGTATGGCACACTGTGTATGATATTGGCTCTGCTTTCTTTCCCATGCTTGTGCTATGAAGAGAGAGACTACATTGACTGACTGATCATTTACCATAAGCTTGTATTATTAAAGAGAAATTTAAGATATTATACTTACTATTTGTTGAAATATGGCCAATGTATTCAATACTGTAGATTGATGTTTCAACAAATGCACTATTGACTACATCTAATCTTGACGTGAACACAAATGTTCAGTGCTGCATAAAAATAGTTCAGCTGAACTTTTGGGACTTAGAAGCTTTGAATGTTTTCTGGTTTCTTTATTTTCTTTTATATAACTTCCATTAATTGACTTAGTCTTTCTGTACTATTCCCCTCTCATCTTGAGGGTGCAAAAACAAACCACAAAACACAAGGAGGTTACAGCAAGATAGCCTGTAACTGTTACAATATTTTGTCCTGTTTCCAAGTCACAGCTAGTGGGAATGAAGATGCATTTACAAATTTACAATATGAGGAAAGAATAAAACACGTTTTATTTCAGTCTCTGGCTTATGGATGTATGTGATACTCAAAAAGCCTTTGAAGCAGATGTTTGATTCTTCTTAAGGAGGAACGTGGTGCTAACCAGAGCAGGGAGAGCTTTCAAGGTTGGGGTGTGGACCACGGGCAGGAAGGGAGGAGGTATGGTCAGAAAGGAAACAGCAAAGCTAGAGGTGTGATTCCCAGTTCTGGGGCCTCCAAGTAGGGAAGGCATCCAAGAAATGTTCTGAAGTATACTGAGGTCTTGCTAAGCTTTGCTGGCTGCATTTTGTACGTGAATATATTTGGTTTAGGGACAGTAATGAAAAAAAGCATGTTTGCTATATCCATCCATTCATTTTTTGTAACCACTTACTGAGTACAAGATCACAGTGAATCTCTACCCTGTCCTAGAAAGCTCAAGGTAAGACACAGGGAACATTCTGGGTGGCATTACAGGCTCTTTACTATGTACAATTGTCAGTATGTTTGTCTTCAACTCACTGTACACATCATTACATGGTGAAACATGTTGACCATGAAGTTATGAGTGTTACTGGGTTTATAAACGTTTTTATTGTTTCTGGAAATCGTTCACACTTCAGGTAATATTGGACATTTGATACTGATTTGATACTAGTTGGGCACTCATGTGCTTTGATTGTAATATAACTGAGTGAAAAACATTTCTTTTTATTATACACTATTGCAGAGTGCCCAGTCACTCCTTGTATTTGTAGTTTAGACTGCAGCAAGCATTTGGTGAGTTTTGTTGAGTCATGCGTAATAATATAAGTACTCTGTAGGACAACTGTATCACAGCAGTCTCAAAATAATCAGAGATCTAAATTATGCAATATACAGCCATATAATTAACACTACAGCAGTTAGAGAATATGATAGATTGTGTGCCCTCCATCTGCATTTGTTTTTGCTGGACAAATTGCACATTTTTCCTGGGCCTGTTATAGAGTCTACATTGATAGACCTCATTCATTCGCCACCTGTTACAGTATCTTTAAGTACTTACAAGAATGCATAAAATAATATGTACGTGATGCAAAAAGTTCTAAGTCTTTTTATGCATTCTTATCATCAAAGTGAAATGAAAGGATGTCTTCTTTGTTCTGTGGACCGTCTCTGACATAACAAAGCGATGTGCTGGGTGGGAGAGGAAAGGGAAGGCCTTTCTGCAGTCCTGGAGGATATGTGAAAAGAGGCAGGGCTGTTAGAGAAGCAGTGACTGAGAGCCAGCCCAGCCGCATCTGTTCAGTTGCCCTTCTGGCTGCTGGGATACTCTACCTGGCCACGTTCTGACATGGGATCCAAAATGTGTAAGTGCATAATTTTCTGCGTCCTACTGATCTATACTGTGCTTGTAGAACAGGCGTGAATGTGGATCTTCTGTAGGTGGCACTGTGTTATCTTGTCTTTGTTGAAGGGGATACATAGCTCACCATTAAAGAGATTTCTGTCTGGGAGTGGTTTAAGTGGCAGAGCAAGGTTTTGAGTAAGAAACAAGTTAGATCGCAGGTAATGTGATTAGAGACATTAGTATAACTTTAGTAAGCAGCATGCAATATACTAAAGGAATCATTGTTATAATACTATTACCTATTATAAGTATAGTTTACTGACAATGCAAGTACTTTAATGTTTCCCTGTAGTGTAATCGTATTGGTTATCAGGTAATCCAGGTTTAAAGGGATTAAGACAGACAAACTGCTTATCCTCAGTTATTGTGCAGCCATACTGTGAGGGGAGGGATGATCTCGGTGCAGACGCCAGCACCGGCTTGGGCAGGGAGAATGCCGGGCTCCCCGGGACACTCCACGGCGAATCTCAGGCTGGGGGTGGTGCAAACAGGAGACATGGGGGGAGTGAGATGAGAAATGGGAATTTGGGGTGGCTGGAGTCAGCAGTGGAGGTCAGAGGCGCCTCAGCGCTGCTCAGGTGGAGGTTACAGTGGGAAGACACACCCCCGAGAAGGCAGCTGGGACGCAGGCAGTCTGCAAAAATGACCGTGGCGGTCTAGAAGAACATGGCAACGGGAAGCAGCTCCGAGTTCCCGTCCTCTCTCTGCGCCACACTGACCTTGGCTCTACTGGGCACAAGCTGACCCGTTCCTGGAGGCTGCCAGGGACGGCAGCATAGCTTTGCAGGACCTTGGCACAAGTACACAGGCACACGCTCGCACAGACTGACGCTTACAGTGAGTGGCATATGGATATCTTGGCACCCGGCTACAGAATGGATGCCCGTTCTTCCTGCTGTCAGACCTTCCCCTCCGCATGCTTGGTGTGCGGGCATCGGACCTGGGAAGACTCCTTCTCCACAGTGTGCATCTCCGCCGAGGAGATGGAGTCTTACTACTTCTTCCTGTGGGTGTGTCAGAAGACTGAATCTGCTGCTGTGAGAAGTATGTCGTCCTCCGTATGTGTAGTGCTCCTGCTTTGCTGCCGTTCTCGCGCCGATGGGTGTTGTTCCTTGTGGATCACATGCTTTCCGTCCACGATGGCTGTCCAGATTTTCTGACTAATTGAGTTCCTCTTTGTTGGAAGGTTGTAGTATCAGACAGCTGAATGTGTTTTCAGGGGGGTGGATCAGCTGTTTGGCAAAATGGTAACATTTAAATTTCAATGCTTTCTTGGAAAAAATCTGTGATGGAGCTGTGATATTAATGTAACTAGTAACCAAATATAATTTGGGAAATAGCACTTTACTAAAATAGTCTTGTGTTAATCAGTGTCACAGTTGTTTTAATACAGTTTCATTAGCAGTAATATAATATCACGTTAGATTTCAAGGCGGGTCTGGGCCATTGTGCCAGGGGGTGTCCCTGTAAATATTGATTCTTAAATGACACGCATCTGTGTTCTGAGAGATGAGGCAACAAGGCTCCCCATCTCCTGTCTTCTCTGTCTTTTTCTCTCTCTCCCTCTCCCAGTTTCCTAATATAAATTTTCAGCTTATTTAGTAAAATGGATTTAGCTATTACCTCATTCCCGACATCAAGGGCAAACGTTTTCGCTCCAGTGGGTATTGCTGCAGCACTTGGTAATGCAGATGTTGGTGATGTCATTATACTATGTGCACCCCAGTGAGTTGAGAACATGCTGAAGTTGAGTCATACATATCTGTAACGCACAAAGTAACGTATCGAGAAATTGTGCATTAACCAAAATAGTTTTTGTGGAAAATAAATGACTATGGCAGGAGATGATTTCAACATTTAGTAAGGTGTAGGCCTGTATATTCTGTACTGTACATTATCATCCCTGTTTTTAATATTCATATTTATAATTTTTGTATATTTTCAAATATGTAATTCTTAAAAAAGGTAGGAATAAATATTTGTGTTTAAATGAGTGCACACATTCCAGTTATAATTACTGTTCAACATACTGTGTAAGCTTTTTTATGCATCAGTATTTCAGAACGTTGAGATAAATTTATAGATAGCAAAAAATAAGTAAAACTTGCAATAGGTTTTATGAATATTGTGAGGTGATTCTGTTCATTTGCAAGTTATTCTTTTCATCTACTGTGAGAACTAGCGACTTCCAGAATTTTGAATTCAATTATAAAAAGTAAACCTTTTGAATGGGTTTAATTAAAAAGCAGGAAATGTTTACCTCCAAACCTATGTAGGCTATCACAAGCCTAATGGTCTTACACACATTCTTCCGGTTTCTCTGTAGGCTATACTGTGTTGCGGTTAAACGATCTTTATCCTGAAATCCTAGAATGTGGGACTGCCGAGACAGCGGAGGATAGGGCTAGGCGATATGACCTCAAATCAATATCACGATTAATTTTACCTCGATTACGATTCATGAATGCTTAATTTGTTTTTGTTTGTTTTCCCCCCCTCATATTACACTGACAAGGATTGTACTGTAAATATGCTTAACCATTAAAGCTGGGATATTTTTTTAATGGGAGACTGTATTTCTCTATGTTTTTTTTTTTTTAATAACTGAAGGAAACACACACACAGATGAACCATTTCTGATTATTTATTGAAAATTTCGAACTTAAAAGCACAAATCGCTTGAAATGAAAATGTCTTATAGAAAAGGTCACATTTTAATTTTAATGTAAAAAGCAAGTTCCCTAAAAAAGTAGAAAATAAAAAGTTTGCATTTCTTGCAAACAAAATACAATATAGCTATTTCAAAAACTTTTCAAATTACAGTACTGCTCAAATTAAATTACCTACTGAACTGTATAATATAAATACGCTATAATACAGCACAGTTCTGTACATAAAATATAGCTTATTGTAGTCTCACTACGGCATCTTGTTGGGTCGTTTTTGATAGGTTATCATTAACTTTGATGAGTCGATATTCGTAACTGAGATTCATATTATCATCACATTATCTATGCATGAAGCATTAGCCTCAGGGAGCTAACAGAATATAGACAGGTCACCGAAAGGCAAAATAAGCAAGTTAAGACATATGTTATAATGTATAAAAGATTCCAAATGAATACTGTAAGGGGACTACTTGATTACTATAAGCAAATAATTTAAACAGTATTTGTACCGCAATGATTTTTCCAATGCTTTTTCTGATACATATAAGTGGTTGATCACTATATGCAGTTTCTACTGTATTTTAAACATTGCCAGTGTTCAAACCGATTGATGATACTACCCATGGTAGCTGAACCTGTTTTTCCGCAGTGTTTACATTTGACTCCTTTTTGTTCGGCGTCATCTTCACTAAAGCCGCAGACTGGACGGGGCGGAGTCACATAACAACTAGCACACGCCGTAGTATGTTTTAAGGGGATAGTACATAAACAGACACTGGTGAAAGTATTAACAGATTTCTTTTATGAATTACCAGATTTTGGAGTAACCGACATGGACGAGATTACGTGAATTAGAGGTTCTGAACGTCAGTTTTGATTAATTTTTGATTAATCGCCCTGCCCTACTGGAGAAAACAAACTCCTGCAGGGGAGCCTTTAACTTCCTTGTTTTCTGTGCCAGCTATTTGATTCCTTAGTCATTTACAAAAGAGTGATTGACTGCAGTTCAATTTTCTGTAATGATTTTCATTAGACACATGTCACTGCTGCTTTGGCCTCCCTGAATAATTTACTCAGGGCTAATGAACTCGGGGTGAAAGAGAATGATACAGAGGACCTCAGGGTTTAGATTTGCAAGATATTTCTCTTGATTCACACCAACACGCAGGCTGCGCCCTGAAGTGTTTCTCCAGTGGTGTGGCACTTTGTTGCTGCTCTAGTTTCAGGACAGCATCCGGGGGCCTCAGAAGCCATCTAGACTCCTTGGGGAGTTTCTTGTAATCAGTTTCACATTTTGCATGCCTGCCACTTTTTTTGGAACAAATCTGTTATGTGCCGGCAAGACGTTTCGGCCTTCTGTAAGTCGAGTTTTAACCCAAACTTCATTCATTGTACTTGGAGGTATTTTAGTGTTGGATTGATGGTTTATTGGGTGGCATTTTGGCCTGAGAACTCCATGGGTTCGATTCCTGATTCTGTGTGTGGAGTTTGATCTCCTCTCGCGTTTAAGTGGGCTTCCTCTCACAGGCAAGAGACACGTGGATCTGTACCTGTAAATGATGTGTGCCATGTGTGCCATGCACCATGACAGACTGGCATCCCTCCCAGGGTGTCGGCTGCCTCACGCTCTCTGCTTCCGGGGATCGTCTCCAGACTCCAGATGAGCGCTTATACAAAATAGATGAATGCATTTTAAAATCATTGACTCAGTAATGCACTACTTCATGATTGCACAGTAAAACATTTTTTAATATTTAAAGACAATCCCAGTCTGCCTTTGATGGAAGTGGGGGGATTTCAGTGTTTCTTCCATTTAGCAGGGAGCCATGTGCCACACCCTCCCCAACATATGCTGGCTTTTCCCCTCAGGGAGCAGGTGGCAGGTGCAGAGAGGTCTAGCCTATTTCCAGCTAATTGGCTGCCAGAGCAATACAGTGACCATATAATGGCTGTTCATTTGATATTGTGTTATATTTCCTTTTATGAAAGGCATTTGGCTAAAAATCTGATCTTTAAAATTTTCTAAATCTAAAAGGTGGATCCATGCATTCATCCATCCATCCATCCATCTCCATTTCATTTAGAGCAGGGGAAGGGTTTACTGCAGTGTAATCTAGCTCAACATTTTCCCCATGATTTTATAGTAAAATAACAAAGCTGAAACTGGTGTATGCTCGTTAAAATGATAAATAATGTGTTGCGATTTAACTGCAGTCAGGGATTATTTGTAAACATTTTTGTTGCATACTATAAAAAGTACCTGGGTATGCCATGAAGCAGCATTAAAGGAAAGCCTGTCTTTATTTAGCCACTTTCATTGAATACCCCCCTGGTGATTTCATTATCATATACCTATACTATTAAATAATATTTATATTAATTATATGTCAGTAAGCAGAAATGGCAATGACATTTTTTTTGTTTGAAAATCTACCAAAAATAGCTTCTTCTTTCCTTTGCTCCATGTACAATTATTCTGAAGAAGAGATTAATACATTTCATTGAAGTGTTTTACTTAGAACACATTTAAAATTGGTATGTACATTTAGCATTTGACTAACAAATAAAAAAAATTTGCATTGGAGCAAGACCCTTGCTGACCCTTCATAGTTCAGAATTTGCATGTGTGCTGCTGGAAGATCTTTTAGGCTGGCCTCCAAAGGCCCATTACATCCAAGAAAACGTCTCTCCACAGCTTAGTCACAGACAGTATGCTGGAGATACCTAGTCAGCTGTTGCTATTCCTTTTAGCTTGGTCTTTTCATACCTGCTGCAACTCTGAAGTAAGTTGAATGTGGGCAGTGGTGGCTTAATGGTTAAGGACGTGCCCTCGTGATTGAAAGATTGCAGGTTTGAATCCCTAATCAGCAATGCACTGCTGAGGTACCCTGAGCAAGACACTGCTCCCTGGATGCTGAATTAGCTCCCCCCTGGTACATCACAGCATTGCATATGTGGGATAAATGCAGCAAATACATTTCGTTGCTGTGTGTCAACGATGATAATTATTATCCCCTCAGTAGTAAGAGATATGGACTTTTTGCCTGCGTCTAATCAAGGGGCGTATACCTTCTTTATGTTGTTGTTTCACTTCAGGTTTTTGCAAGGCGAAGCTTATACTTGCACAAGGTCACATGCAAATGAAACGTTAACGAGGGACATAGAAACGTGTCTTTCTGGATACTTGGCATAACATAGATAAATACAAAGTATAATTCATCACAATATATATGCTAGATAGACTAGATGCGCGAGCAGCACATAGGGATGAGGGCAGCATGGCAGCTCAGTGGGTAGCACTGTTGCCTCACCCCTGCGGGGCTGAGCCTCCGAATCACGCCTCCGCTATGTGCGTGTGGATCATATTCTCATGGTGTAGCGTGGGTTTCATCTGGGTTCTCCGGTTTCCTCCTGCAGGCCAAAGATATTCAGTTAGGCTAATTGGCATCTCTGCACTGAACGTCGTGTGTCTGTTTGTACGTGGGTGTCTGAATTTGCCCTGTGATGGACTGGCATCCGGATTGCACCCCTGGTCTTCCTTAGATAAGCTACAGGCCTCTCTGTGACCCCTCCCAGGATAAACAGCTGGGCGATGTAAATGTACATCAGCAAAACACAATTTGTATTCACACAGAAGACCTTTATGATATCCAGACACAAGTTTAGCTGCTTATATGTACATGTGCTGTAGGGTCACCCAGGGCAGTGTAATACACAAAAGCCAGAGGTGGGACGAAGTCATAGACTTTCAAGTAACACTCATACTATATGGTATATAACTATGTTGTGGCATTAAATTAGAAAAATATATTTATAAATTATATTCGGCCTTGTAGCTTAGGACTTGAGACTTTGGTTTGTTAACTTGCGACCTGACTTGAAACTTGAGTGATAAGACTTGAGACTTACTTGTTACTTGAAACTCAATGACCTCTTCCCGACTCTGAAAAAAAAAAGCCTTAAAGACTGACATATGGAGTCCTTATGATTTCCTGCCTCACTTTGGTGCCTTTATTTAGCTCGACTCATCTGGGAACGTCTTCAGCTCTCGATATAGTGTATCATGTATTAAGCCCATCTTCCACACAAAGGAGCAGCTGTGTCCTGTGTCTAGTCCAAGGCCACACTGTCTTCGGTCTAGTCTATCTGAGTGAAGAGTGATGCGGTTTAGTAAGTATCCTTGCAAAGGGTTAGGGAAAATGCAGTCAAAACATGTATCTTACTGTAAAAATAAAATAATAATAATTATAAAAACACAGTTAAATTTACAGCATTATTTGGAAATCACAAAGAAAAATGTTAGCTATAAAGTGGAACCCTGAGGTTTCATGTTACATGAGTCATCTTTCAGTGCATATTTCTATCTCCTGTTGAGGTATGGAGATGTAGGGACCCTCCCACTGGCCGAACAAGGACTCTAATTGGACAGCTGAAGGCTCTGAATACACGCAAGACCCCCTATGTGCTCCTGAAAAGTTACTTACCCCTTTAGACAAAACCTAATTACATCTGACTCCAAATAGTTTAGTTTTAGAATACTTTGGTTTGTTATCACCAAATAATGTAGGTCCTTGTAGGCTTTTCTTGCTTTTACCTAAGCTTGTTTGTTATGGGTTGTGTAAGTGCATAAGTGTGACGCTTGGCAAATTCTACCGAGAAGCACCTATCAGCTCTATGAACCATACAGAATTTATTCCTGGCTAATGGCCTGGTCAAATTTAGCTTTTGTGTAAGGCTAAGCTTCTTTTTGTAAGGTCAAGGGCAATCTCCCAAAGTGTATTTTTACCTCATTTCATTATATAAAAAATATATCTGACCTCTGTAATGCAAATGCTGTTTGTTGAATTAAAATGAAATGACCCTGCACAATGCTGTGATCATTATCTATACTAATTAAGATTGTTGGTTGCCCAGGTCCCCAAACAGGGAATCAGTTGGAATGTTAATGGGGGTAGTCGTTAAATTTCTTTGTTCACCAAAGGGGCAGAGCCTTCCAGCAAGGCAAGATTTCCCTAACTTTCTATATCTTTTTAATACTATGATAAACTGTTACAAGACCAAGACCATTGTACCAGTCCCACCGATACCATTCAAATGTGACCAAACTTGAATATGTGTATCAATTAGGCTACATTAATATTACACATATGTATGTCAATTACACTAACATATCTCATTTAGTGGGGGCTGAGGTGATACCACTGGGTGGAGCAGCCTGATGATCTGTGCTCAGTCTCGTCGGAGCCGGGTTGGTAGTTCCCCCCTTAGTGAGAAAGAGTGCAGACCCAAAGAAATCCAGGTTCACAGAGTTCTGTAGGGCCAGATGCACACAAACCCCAAACATGTGTGTTGGACTGTGATGCTCCGGCTTGTCCTGTTGTGCATTTACAACCTCCCAGTAACTTAATCATTTCCCTCCTTTCATCTCCTCTCTCCCAGATGAAATAATGCAGCAGGAGATCAGACCCCTGCTCGCAAAGGACATCATCGAGCAGCTCAGAAGGCAGTTTGCCTTGTTGTCAGGTAAGCAATGCTTCAAATCGCTGCCAGCATGCATGTCTCTGTCACTGCTTTGTGTGGCTAGTATATCATTCTAAGTAGGAACAAAGAGACACATTTGCTTACGTGTGGATACATGAAACCTTAATCCTATCAGTTTAGCAGTCAAATCTCAATCATTATATACATTTTTAAACCATAACATTGTGGAATTACATTTTTGAGCTACAGTTTGCTCATTACCAAATTATTGTCAGATGATTGAAAACTGTAACATTTGTCCTGCCTGAACACTAATGAGAAGTCAAAGAGAAATAAAGGATCAGGATGACAAATTTAAAAATTGCCTTTTTGCTTATCTGTCATTTTCAATTTTTTTTTTTTGCATAAGGTTGAAATGCAAATTGTTGTAAATTGATAATAAATGCTCTTTTCTTTTTTGCTGAATTAAAGCATGATTAGTTTAGAAACTGAAGTGTAACTTCTACAGTTAAAATGCATAATCGGTCTTGTCATGAGTGGGTTTTTTGCTGTTACTGATTTCACTTTCATGAAGAAATCTAACCTAATCTAATAAAGTTCCCTGTCTGATTAGGACCTAGGGTTCAACAGTCAAGGCAGACCACCATTACTGATGTTATGTCTAAAACCAGCTACAAGCTATAATGAGTCCATGAAACTAGGAATAACACCCCACTGCTTTGGGTTTCACTGGAGAGGGAACAGTACCTATTATAAGCATCTCATTAAGGTATTGGATCTTTTGGTACTGGTACTAGACTGGAAGTCAACGGTTAGGGAACATACAAAAAGTGCCTTACCTAGTGCAGTGGAAAAGCACCCTAAATGTCTTGTTGTTGGAAGTGTCTGTCTTGACAGGACAGAGAGATTGTCTGTCATGTTCACGAGTGGATGTTGGCTGTTGTCATGATGTCATGGGATTAGACTTCACTGGAATGCAGGATTTATCTGATTATTTTAAATATTTATTTTGCTTATTATTCTCGCTCTTATTTTGTGGGAAAAAAGTCACAAAAACAAACCTGTAATGTGGAAGTACTACTCTCACTTAAAAATAATTCTCGGGAGCCAGACTCAGTCTTCAGTGAAAGATTAAATATTGCGTGGTAGTTAAATAAAGGTTTTGGAATTATTAAATCATAGTTGACAGTATTACCCTCATTGAAACAACATGATAAGGATTACCCATGCGTTTGGCCTTTGGCGTGGGAGCCAGAGACACCCTACTGCAGTGTGTTCATCCCTCAGATATCAGGCAGATAGTGGTGTTGAGTACAAGGCCTTTTACAACCCCCAGGTACCAAATCTGGGCACCTTATGGTTATGGAGGTCTTGCGTGAAAGCTTCATGCCTGTATTTCTGTTTGCTTGCTAGGTATTTAGATGCCAACATTAACTGTGCACTTTCAAAAGGGTATGCAGGATAATCGCCCCCTATTTAGTTGTCTTGCTTTGCGGTATTAGGTTTAGATGTAGAATTTGAATCAAGTTTTGTGTTGAACAGTATCGCCATCTTGTGGTTATTCGAATGCAAACATTAGGTTGAAATTTGAGAAGGGAAGGTATAGATCACGGTGCTGATTTAAGCCTATAAAATGTTCACACATCTTTGCGGAAATATTTACGAAAACATAAATGTTCGTAATAGTTAGATTTATAAAACCTTGTATAAACTGATGTATGCATCTTTATACAGTTTTATAAATCTCACGTATCGTGGGAACCGCCCCATCCCCACCCAGAAATTATTCTAAATTGGCAATGCAAATTAGCCACGTGTATAGGCGCTTTCCCAACGCAGTTTTTTTCCGGAACAAGGGGTTTCATTTATCAAAGTATATTTAGAAAAAGTCCTAAATAAGTGTTTACGAAGTGCCGGTAAGTAGAATTTGTGGTATTTGTGTATACGAATAGCCCTACGCAATGAATAGTGATAAATTACAGCATCTCCCGTATTCTAAATGTGATCAAATCATTACTGGAAAAATAATGACTGTGATCTTTAATACTTTAATACTTACTTTAATGCTTTAATATCTAAGCGAAATATGGCATGATGATGCTGTGTTTGACGTACACGGGGGTGCACATGTGTTGGTGCTTACACGTAAGACTTAGAGTACACGCAATAATATTGATATATATCGAGTAATTTAAAACAATAAACCAATTTCTGAACGGTAGTGGTATATCGGGCATAATTAAAACGTCTCTGTATTTATTAACGTGTATTTCAGCAAGATGCACATTTCTATCTGAACTCAAGATGTCGTTTTTTTCTATTTCCTCCAAAACGTTCATGCGACAATTCTAGACTATTCGTAAATGTGCAAACTTCTTCAGGATAAATGTTTAATTATAAACGACTAAATCTTAATGTAAGTGTGGGTACAGATTTTAAGTCTTTTGTCTCTTTCGTTCATACGGTGCAGGGGGAAGAGGAAAAGACGGAGCTCCGATAATCACATTCCCGGAATATTCTGGTTTCAGCGATCTTCCAGATGAAGACTTCCTGAATGTCGTCACGTATCTGACAAGCATTCCCAGGTAGCGTTAGGGAGGAATGGATACATATAGTATCCAAAATATAACAATGAAAAGCAACACCGTGGCTCTCCATGGGAGGGGGCAGCTCTGACAGTGGCACTTCCTCCATCTGCTGCGCGTTGGATGATGGGTTTGCTGGGAACGTCCTGGCAGGAAACCAGGCATGGAGCTAAGAGAAGGGCAGAGCATAAGAGCAGCCAGAATTCAGGCTTCTAACTCTCAGAGATCAATCTTTTCCTTGAGCCTATTCCTGCTCCGGTCACTGTGTAATTCTTATATACTATCCAAAGCCTGCCGAATCTCTTAGCAGACAACTAGCTGGAAGTATCGCATTTTTTTCTGGGAACAGAACAGGGCTCTGGCCACTTAGATAAAGTGCTACCAAGAAATCCAGTGCATGGAGCTTAATGCTGGCAATGGGCTCAGGATGTCGACGTTGCTGCACTAAGGCAAGTGCATGTGACCCCAGCAGGTGAAAACATTTAAGCACTTAACAATGTCTTTGTGAGAATATTCTCAGCAATGGACTTGCATATCCTGTACGCAGAGATGCAAAGTTCAGGTCCAGAATGTGGCGGCGGGTCGCCACAGAGGAGACAGACCCCGGAATGCAGTGTGCAACAGATTTAATATCCCAACAGGCAGCAATCAAAGTTAGGGGGAGCAGGCAGAGGGTCGATGTCCAGGAAAGTCAGTCCTGCACGGAATGACGAGACAAGACGACGAGGGGAAGGGACACACGAAGCTGATGGAGGAGCAGGGCAGGGCGGAGCAGGCAGGTAGGAGAATGCAGGTGGATGGAATAGGCGAGACAGGCAGGGCAGATGAAACAGCAGGGCAGGACACAGCAGGCAGGACGTTCGGGGAAGACAGGAGACATAGAATTGCTCAGTATGGCACATTAGAACAATGGCGACAATACTTCACAATGAACCTGATCATGGACAGCTTTAAGAAGTGGAGACATTAGCTACCGATCGCCTGCTGGTGCTCGGTCCTGCCCTCGTGGGCAGTGACACAGAAAGTACAAATCCAGGCGAATATTTTGTTTCAGCCAACCAGTCGAGTAATATGTGAATGTCATTCTCTATACTTGACTGGTTGTTGAAACAAAATCTTGCTCTTAGACCGGAACTTTCCACCTCTAGCTCTGTGCTGTGGCCTGGGGTGATGCTCCAAGCGAATGCCATCATTTCACTGAATGAACGGTAGCATAAAATGCATAAGCATAGTTTGGGGAAAAAAATGACCCATCATACGTGTTTATTTACCTCTCAGTTTGGATGCAGCCAGCATTGGATTTATTATAATCATAGACCGGCGCAGGGACAAATGGAGCTCTGTGAGAACCTCGCTTGCCCGGATAGCGGTACGTCTTTAATGCTTATTCCATCACATCACATTTTACTTATTTAATTCACTAAGTGGTAGGAAATAAAAAATTGACAATGCATTACTTTTACTTGTGTAATAATTCCTATTTAACTTCTCAATATGCAGCCATGGAAAAAATGTATGGGTGTGCATCTGTGAATATTACATGTTTTTTGTTTTTTTTTGCAAACTGTGACCTGGTTCTTCGCCTGTTTCTCATTAATAAAAGGCTTCTTCCTTGCTTTATGGGACTTCAGTCCTGCTTGTAGGAGCCTGATACAAACTATCCTAGCAGTGCACCTCACACCTGCACTTAATGTTGCCCATTCCTTATGAAGGTCACTTGATGTCATCCTACGATTTATGGGAAGCTGTCAGAGAAGTTGACATTTTCTGCCCTTCACCGGGCTGGTTTTGGATTGCTCTCAGTGTGTCCTGCTTTACCACATTCCTGTACTGTTGTCTTAGAAATTTCGAACCTGGAAGCGACCTACTGCTCAGCGTAGCCTTCTGCCAGCAGTACCACAATTAAATCAGGATTTAACAATGTAGATTTGGTTAAAAATATAGAGTGCAATCTATGTATTTTCCATGGCTGTATTTATTCAAGAACTGTTGCTGGATTTCAGTTGATCTTTTTTGTTGTGCTGTTCTGTGGCTGCCTGTAGGGGGCGTTCCCTGGAAACCTGCAGCTGGTTTTGGTGCTGCGCCCATCTCGCTTCATTCAGAGAGCAATAGCCGACATCGGCATCAGGATGCATCGCGATGACTTTAAAATGAAGGTACCGGTAAGCATGCGTTTGACTGTTCTCATACGTCCCATATTTGTCATTCACATCCACGTGCTTGGCATTCCTCTCATAATGTCGGCGGGACATCCTGTCTCCTGCGGAAGATCCTCTATCTTCATAGAAAACCTACCTAAAAACGTATTATAGTCCTGAGTTAAGTTTATTGCACCCCATTTCCCAGAGTGACTTTTAGAAACCGTAAGAGATGTTTTGTAGTATGGCCACACGTGACCGTGCTGCATCAAAACATCTCTTACGGTTTGTAAAAGTCACTCTGGGAAGTGAACAGATGGACACATGTCCCCAGCAGGAGGTCACGTGCCCATATAATGTCATGCCCACATTACATGTCAATTGCTCATCGATCATTGTCAGTTGTGTCACAAAATCGTCCACAACACATTTCATCTTCATTATGGTCTTTATGTTGCTAAAAGTGTTATTCACTTTTAGGCTAATTTGTCGCTTAATCTTTTTATTATAATATGTATTATGCAGTACTCATATAATACACATATTAGCTGTAGGTGGCTGCTTTTGTGTCCATGTAAACGCCAGGATGTGTCGTCACTGCCAAGAAGGTAATGCCTCAGTTTAGGTTGCATTGAATTTGCACAATGATTTAGTTCAACATTATGCTACAAATAGGGTCAAATAAAATCAGAAGCATTAGGTCTGTGTTCACAAACCACCTGATGTTTAGCAAGAAACACTGAGTAAATAAGCCTTTGGGCTCATCATACAATCGCATTGTCCTTGGTTTTCTAACTAAGGTGATATACAGCGGTGGTTGTTTGCCCACTGCCTTTGTTTGTGATAGAAATTCCTTTCCTTGGTCTTGTTTGATTTCCAGATCATCATGCTGAACTCTGTCTCGGATTTGCATGGCTACATCGATAAAGCTCAGCTAACGTGTGAACTGGGTGGGAACTTGGAATACTGCCACAAGCAGTGGATCAGCCATCGGACAGTGAGCGTTTCTTCGAACCTCTTGCTTTTACAGTCATGCCTTGGTATCCGTGTGAATTGGTTCCAGGACCCCCTGCAGATACCAAAATCTCTGGATGCTTAAGGTCCTCATATAAAATGGCATAGTATTTGAATATATACGCACATCTTCCTGTTTTGACATACCCATGTACATATTAATTGAAACAAATGGTAGATCTGTGTGCAGACAGACTGACCACAATTAAGACGGACTTCACAGTCACATTAGTTCATAATTATCACTTTGGGTTCGGATTTAAGACCTGGTGGACTGATAAAAATTGTATGCGAATAACCCAGGATGAGGTGCCAATCCATAGTAGGGCACACACACCATTCATGCCTTTGGGGAATTTGGAAATTCCAATTAACCTCAGCATGATTTTGGACCATGGGGGGGAAACCAGTGCATCCAGAGGAAACCCCACCACAACATGGAGAGGCTCCTGAACTCCAGAGCATTCACCTGCAACATCCATGGATGGCTGAAGCACAGTCATCACCAGCCATTCACCTCCACCCCACCCGAGCAGGCCGGCCAGTCTGTGGGCACAGTACCACCTCTGTCCATCCACCCAGCTGTAACCCCATCCGAGCGGGACTGCCAGTCTGTGGGCACAATGCCACCTCTATCCATCCACCTAGCTCTAACCCCATCTGAGCGGGCCTGCCAGTCTGTGGGCACAGTACCTTCTCTGTCCATCCACCCAGCTCTAACCCCATCTGAGTGGGTCTGCCAGTCTGTGGGCACAGTACCGCCTCTGTCCATCCACCCAGCTCTAACCCCATCTGAGCAGGCCTGCCAGTCTGTGGGCACAGTGCCACCTCTGTCCATCCACTCAGCTGTAACCCCATCCGAGCTGGCCTGCCAGTCTGTGGGCACAGTGCCACCTCTGTCCATCCACCCAGCTCTAACCCCATCTGAGCGGGCCTGCCAGTCTGTGGGCACAGTGCCACCTCTGTCCATCCACCCAGATCTAACCCCATCTGAGCAGGCCTGCCAGTCTGTGGGCACAGTGCCACCTCTGTCCATCCACCCAGCTGTAACCCCATCCGAGCGGGCCTGCCAGTCTGTGGGCACAGTGCCACCTCTGTCCATCCACCCAGCTCTAACCCCATCCGAGCAGGCCTGCCAGTCTGTGGGCACAGTGCCACCTCTGTCCATCCACCTGGCTGTAACCCCATCCGAGCGGGTCTTCCAGTCTGTGGGCACAGTGCCATCTTTGTCCATCCACCCAGCTGTAACCCCATCTGAGCGGGCCTGCCAGTCTGTGGGCACAGTGCCACCTCTGTCCATCCACCCAGCTCTAACCCCATCCGAGCGGGCCTG